>WBMW01006026.1:13519-76164 GCA_013396635.1 Penelope pileata
AAAAAAAAAAGATTTTATTGTAGAGGGTTTAATCGAGGTGCTGGACTCTGTTACTGCGCGCGCAGAGCTGCCGGGCCAACTTTGGCTCCGTGGCTTCGGAACCGCGGAGAACTCCGGTGTGCGCTGTTCTGGGGGGCGTTCGCTGAGGGAGCGGATGGGCTGTGCGCCTCCGCTTGACTGTGCCTTACGCAGGAGATGTGCGTTTATCTTATATGTATCTTACGGGCTTATCTATTGCTTACATATAGATCTTAGCAAGGTAAGAGGTTCCTATTTCTGTATCAGGAATCAGCCCCGTTCAGTGCCGTTCAGCGGCAGCGGCGCTGGGGCCGGGCCAGCTGTTGCCTTCTCCACTCGGTGCCACGCTGCTGGGTCTGGAGGGGCCGTTCTCTGGCTCAGCCTGGTGGAAGCGCTGTGTTGGGCTGGCAGGAGGGTGGACTCCGGGTATGGGGTTTATTCCCTGTAAATCGTGTTTTTGAGCACAGGGCTGGTAGTTGTGCACAGAGGTTAAGAAGAGATGCGGTTTGGTCAGAAATGCGGATGCTCAAAGGCTTCGGTGTGGCGCACTGAGGGCGCCTGTAACTACAGGCACACAGAGATAACCTTGGAAGTGCTGAGGAATTTCACCATTCACTGAAACCCATCACAGCACAGCTCCACTGCTGCCTCAGGTGCCATTCGGCTGCACCTGGACCGGTGGTGTGCCTCAACAGCGGGGGTCTTGGTTCTGTGCGCCTGTTCCTGTTCTGGTTTGGCCGTTCTGCATGCAGCACAGATCTTCAGCTGCTTCACTCTCAGCAGCTGATAACTCCTCAGTGTGCTCGAATTTGCCTAAATCCCTTCTTATTAGTGGCTCAGTCATGCTGGGGTGTAGTATTTCTGTACATAAATTTAACTTTCCCAAACTGATCTGAGTGTGAACTTTCATTCCTTTCCCTGACTTCAAACGCTGTTCTGCAGTGAGGGAGTCCCTTCCTTTTTTTATTGCTTGTACCCTCACTGCTTCTCTGCAAGTCTGCACAGAGGTGTCCAGGTACAGGGGTCGGGAGTGTCCGCCTTAAACAATTTGTATGTACAAAAAACCCTGTTTGGGTGTTCTCCTGGCTTTCTGGATGGCTGCATGCAGCCTCACTGAAGCCCCAGGCTTGCCCCCTATTAAAACGTTGGTGAAAATGTGATGGGTTTTTGGGTGGGACAAAGCCCAGCTGCCTTCATCTAGGGACTAAGTGGGGAATAGATGACAAAGGATCAAGCATTGTCCTTCTTACAAAGCCTTAGGAATAGCTCAGCTCTTTTGTTTCTTAAAATAAGCCAGTACCTTGTGAGAGGTGGACTCTGCAGGTAAAAATAGCCCCAGCCCCGGGCTGCACCGCAGGAGCTGCTACCGGGTGTGGGAGCCCCGTGCTGCCCTGCAGCCTGGTGGCTCTGCGTCCATTCCTGCTGCCGGGGTTATCTGCAGCAGTAAAACAGAACACTTGCTAATGGATAAATCCAATTTATGGTGAATGCACGCTTCGATCTGACTTTAAAGCTGTCTCTGCTTTCAGTCTAATGCTCTTCTGGTAGGTGCTGGTATCTGCAGAGGGCAGTAAATGTGAGAGCATTGCCTCTGTGCACAGAGCTTTCTCAGCTCCAAACAGTGGAAAAAATCCAGCGGGGCTGGCTGGTGTTTTGGGCTTTGCTGTTTGTAGCTTCCAAATACGAAGGAAGCGACTTGTGATCTGTTAAACCCATCCAATTCCACTTCAGGATGAGCTGCTATAGCCAAGCTGTTTTCACACCTTTGGAGTACTGCAGGCCACGGGCCAGATAAAGATGTTCTGTGGTGTGGCCCTTGCTGAAAACTCTTATCCTGAGCTTCTGATGGCAGAACAACTTGGAGAGGCAGACATGGCCTCTTGGTGGATGGCTTCTGGAGCTTGAGGACTGCGCTGCTCTCACCTGGTAGGCATTGCTGTTGGGTTGGAGGCACTCCCAGCAACCAGTGTTTGGGTGCTGAGCAACCAGGTGCGGTGCTGAGTTTGTCGGGTGTTTTGTTGGAAGGCAGCTCGTGGCTGCTTCTCTGTGTTTGGAAGTTCTTGGGCGTAGACCTTCTGTGCGGAAGGTGCACCTCAGAAGGACGACATCACATCAGGTGCCCAGTGGTAGACTGGGTCTGGTGCTTCTTCATTTCTGAAAACAACGAAATAGTCGCAAACTGCTCATGGCAGATGTCAAAAGAGAAGCATGCTGTCTCAAACTTCAGAAATTGTAAACGTGCATCAAATTTTTTGAAGTAGGTTGTAGATCAGATCTGATCTTTCTGGTAAAATATCTGGAGTTTTAGAATCTGTATTAAGTATGATAACAGGAATTGTAATGGGAGGTCGTTCTGTGCGTTTGAAAATGCAAATTGGGAACAAGTATAAGCTTTCCAGATGGAGCTTAAAATGGATGTCACACTGTTTTCTGTTCTGCTTGAGCCGCTGCTCTTTGTGGTACCGCAGTGCTTAGCTACAGGGGCTTCATTTGCGTTATAGTCACAGTGAGCCTAGATGCAGGCAGGCTTGGAAAAAGTTACAGCTTCCTGACAGCAAGTCTGGAAGAATGAGAGGCTGCAGAGACAGGTGCTTGTGGCAGAGGAATCCTTGAGACTTTGCGAGAGTAACTGAGAACCTCTGTTTGCCGCTTTTAGCCAAAAAGGTGTATTCAGTAAAAATTGCACTGGTTGACCACATGATGCAAGCTAGAAAATAATACAGTGCTGAGGACACCGTAGGCTCCTGAAAGTCCTAAAGGGCTCTGGGTGCCTTCTCTGGTCTTCAGCTGAGTGCAGGCTGAGATGATGGTATACCCTCAATAGTTACTGAGCTGATGGAACATGATTCAGAATACACAGTGCAATTTCTCCAATACTGAGTGCTGGTGAAATAGAAGAACATACCCATTTGAATGTTGTATGAAACAGTTTGAATTGAGGTAGAAGAGGCTGCTCAAGGTGTTCACTGATGCACTGGGCAGCCACCTTTGTGCTGGCTGCATGTGCTTTCAAACTCCTCTGGATTATTCTAACTACAGGCTTGTTCAGATTGAACTGAGGAAGCTTTACACGTGTTCACAGAGTGGAACTGCGTTTCTGTGGCTGCTGAAAGACTTGTGTTCTGCTGCTGTTTTAAATCTTCATGACGGGAATGAAATTAGGATTTGCTTTGCAGTATGGATGAACAAAGCTAGTATCTGCTTGAATTTAGTGGGAATTTGTAGGTAAATATCTAAGTCAGTTTGACTTCAGGGAACGAGAGGAGGAGATTCAGTTGTGGAAAGGGAGAAGTAATACAAATTTGACTTTTCCAGTGGTAGTATCTGATTTCGACCTTGTTGACAGCACTTTCAGTGCTGTTCTTGAATATTCTTGTCAAAAGTAGTTATGGTCAGAAAGGTGTACTTGGGCTCTGCTTCCTTGTCTGCTTTGGTTACTTGCCTGCTTCTTGCTGAATTGATTCTGAAGATTTCTGCCATGTTCTTGAGGTGGGAGCTGGGCACGGGGGATGGGGGGAGGGCAGAAGAACCGAGCTTCCTGCAATGTCATAGGCTGCTTGCCTTGTCTTTGGCTTTGAGAGGAACAGTGGCTGTGTTCTGCTGTTACTATTCGTGGTGGCCAAACCATGTTTGCTGGGGAAAAACGTTACTTTGAGCCTTGAAGCGAGAGCAGTCTTCCCGAAATTTTGACAGCGTGTGCACAACATGAGAAGTTCGATGTTAATTTGCATGTAGATGAAGATGAATGTAGATGAAGTCAGTCATTGATTTCAGGTGATATGTCATTGCTTTTCGTTAGCATTAAGATAAAGTGCCTTCAAGAAAATTGCTTTATACTTGCTGCGGGGAACATCTAAAGTGAGAAATGGAATACACAGACACCAGGTCAAGGATTCATCTGTCCAATGCTTGAACTGGGCGTTGTGAATTTGGCTTTTTGTGCTGTTTGTGGCATGCCTCTCCTGTTTCAGTGCTGATATAGAGCACTGCTTAACCTCGGTGCTTTGAGGGTGTCTATGAATGCTTCCTCGCGGTTAGTCTTCTCCCAGCAGAAACAGCTGTGCCTCCTCTAATGCAGCTTTTAACAGCTCGGGGAAACAGAGAGGCAGAAGCACACCTAGCTACGGAGGTACTTGGGTTTCCTGAAACACTGCTTCAGGTGACCCTGTGAAAGGTGAGGGGGGGAAGCAGAAGAGATGGTCCTTTGGAGCTCTGGGCTGCAAGGGTATTCCTGGTTACTGTGCGAGGGGAGTAGACATGGCTTTTAGGGCAGAAGAAAAGATTTAAGGGGTGCTTGGACTCCCAATTGATTGTTTTGTGCGCATATGGGCAGAGCAATTGCTCTTAAGTAGGTAATAACTGTTAGAATAATGTGCCGCTGTTAGCAGCACCAGTGCCGTCCTCCATTTTTTGTAAAGGAGTCCTCGAGTCTCTGCCCTCCATTTTGTTTGTCCTCCTGAAATGGCAAAACCTCTAATGCTGTGACCTGTATTTTTATTCATCCGTTAGCATTACATTTTGTTTGTACCAGTCAAATTTCAGTGCAGAGCAAGATCTTGGGGTTTCCTTTCTTTTTGTTTGTCTCCCGTCTTGAACCAGCAAATGTAACTAGATAAAGGTAGGAGGGAAATGCTAGTCCTTCTACATCAGTTGTTTTAAGAAGGGTTTTTAAGCCTTAAAATCCTAATACCTGCTATAACTGTAATTAGGGATATTATTTTTATCTCTAGTAACATGCTTAGAAATCTTGTCAGACTTCCTACTGTGATTCATTTCTACCCAATATGCATTAGAAGCTGTTTTCTGTCTGTTCTCTAAAGAGGGACAACTAAAGTCATAACTCTAAAACACCATATGCTTCTCATAACAAACTATGCATGTACTGCCTGCATTCATATTGAGGAAGTGGATTTATTAATGAGCTTAACTAAAGGTATGAACGCATCAGAAAAAAAGTTATATCCCAAAATTTAGCTCCTGAGGTAAAACTACTTAATCTCAATCTGGCCAGAGCACCCATTCCAGAGGGGACTGGAAAATTGCTGACAAAACGAACTGCTTAAAGTGAGGAAGATTTTAGATGCTGCTTTTGCATTCAGATTACTGAACTGTGAAACTTGGCTTAGCAATAGTACTTGCCTTGGATGGCATCTATGGTTGAGAAGTTGGTGGGCAAGATGAGAATTACAGCCTCATTAACCAACTGAGTAGCTGAATTTTATTTCTATAACGATTGAGCAAACTGAAAGGAAATTAAATGGAGTCATGCTTGTCTTTTGATAAAGGCTATTTTTGTGAGGAGAGTGCTTGTAGTGAAATTTATCTGAGCCCAGTGCAACTTAATGATATAAAACTAGTCATCCTGGTGGAGGCCAAGTGATGACCAGGGACCAGGGATATCTATGCTGAATTATAACTGGGATGACGTTACTTTTTGTGTTATGTTTCTTGCAAAGCTAAATGCATGTGGTATGGTCGACTACTTCCACATCAAGGGATATATAACATAGACCGTGCATACAAAGTGTCTGTGAAGGGTTTTTTTCCAGGGTAGATAACAGTAGGTGAAATGTGGATTCTGTTACTATATTTGAGCAGACTGGTGGCTGAGGGAAGAGCAATGAGTGGTCTTCCTTGGCTTCAGTACCTGGAGCACCTATCCTTTGAGGAAAGGCTGAGGCAGCTGCTTGGGCTTGAACCAGATGACCTTCAGAGATGCTTTCCACCTTAATCATTCAGTGCTTCTTTGATGCATCTTTTCATGTCGTCTTCAACTGAGAGGGCTGTCTTGCTTTTATCTGTGTACATTTGAAAAACACAGCTATTAGACTATTAGGAAGAGCTGTAGCCACATAATTTTAATCACATATTTAGTCCTAATGAAGATAGCTGAGTCAAATTGCTGTAAAGGTGCGCAAGACTTTCCATTGCATGCGTAAATCCTAAAAGCATATGAAGTGCATGACGTAGACATCTAATGCTATTTGGATGGCTTTGAACACATGAAATGTCAATGGCAGGTGCCCCTATAGTGTACATGGATGGAAGGGTTTCTTAAATGGAAAACACAGATGTTCTATAATAGGATTAAATGTGAATTGCATGGATTTCTTGAAAAATCAAGTGTTTGAAGTATTGTGGGTGTAGTGAAGAGGTGAAAAGGCCTTTCATGTTGGGATGGAAGATGAGTAGTTCGAGCAGTATCTGAGTTAGGTTTGAGAACTTGTAAAGTTAGTCGGACTCTTGGGCTGTTTGTTAATGCGTACTTTATTCAGTCTACCTTGTGATGCTATTGAAAAATAAGGACACAGTGCTTGGTGTCCAGGTGTGCTCTTGGGGTTTTTCATTCTTGATTTGAGCTTATTTACAGTTAACACTTCAGTCTGAATCAGTGACAGCCTACAAATGGAAACTTTGGTGGCATAATCACGCTCAAATTAAACGTTTAAAATGCTTACTTGGAGGGCTGTGCCACTTGGTTTGTACTCATACAGAGATTTTTGCCCTGCTTTGACTTGAAAATGGTTGGGCAGACACTGAAGAATTTTATTCTTAATCAATCATAGATGGTGATTTTTAATGGGCTTTAAGTTTAGTCATGGAATTTACTTTCCATACCTCCTAACTTGAAAAGTCAGTTTCCATGTCTTTTTGAACCTTTTTGAGGCCTTTAGGTACTGAGTCAAGAAAAGTGTTCCCTGAGGGGCCGTTTCTCACAAGTGGTTCCTCTGTACCAGGAAACCCTAGCCAAGAGTACTGAGCCTTTCTTTCTGGTACTAGCTGTTGCCTCAAAAATGGATGCCTTGTGCGTGGCACAAAGCTAGATGGGAGAGAACTAAAGGGACCTTTGCATCTAACTCCCTATGTAAAGAGTTTATGAAGTGGGCAGTTTGCTTGTTTATTCCTGTAAGGGATTTCTAAGAAGCTTTTTCCCTCCCTGATTGTTCCCTGCTGCAGCATAACAAGCCCCTGTACCTCTTCATTTCAGGCTTGAAAAGGGAGGTTGCTATAGGTGAACTGGGATGTGCTTAGCCTTTTCATTAACTGCTATCAGCTCCCATGGTGACTGCCTGGGGAAGCTGCTGTCTTATGAGGAGCTCTGAGGCAGGTGTGGGTCATGGTGACCTGCCATGGTCACTTGTTAGGTGCTGAAGGAAGGGTGACAAAGCTGTTGATGGAGATTCATCAGGCTTGTCTGTGCTGCCTGCCCTTCAGTTTTGACAAGAGGAGGCAGGGAATGGAAGGTCCCATACTGGCGGCTGTGAATCTTGCTTTTCATGAGAGAATCAGGGCAAAATAACCTGTTTTGGTCTGTCAGGACTTTCAGGAAAGGAGCTGAAGTAGCCTGTGAAGGAGCTTTGTCCAGGCTTGCGTGTCAGTGGAGGACTTATTATGACGGTAGGCACTAGGTGGGTTGCGTTGTCCTGGGAAAGTGCTGCTTTTGTAGCTCTGCACTGTCTGAGGAACAGCTGCTTTGTGTGAAGTCACAGGCACTTGCATCAGTTACTGTGGTTCTGCTGGACTCCTTGGATTTTGTAAGAAAAGCAGCGACCAAGAAAACTTGAAATAAGTCTGTAAGGAAGGTTGCTTCCTTTTTCTCTGCCTAGGAACTTATTGTTTGGGTAGCTGATCTATATCTGGACTATAGATGAGGGCTGGGTACCTGCCTGTCCTTCTCCAGTGATAGCACACGGCGCTGGGCCATAGCAGTGGTGTTCAGGCAGCAGGGCCCAGAGGCTGAGCTGTGGGAGGAGGCCAGGGTGCCCTCTGGACACAGCTGTTTCCAGCTGGATCTGTGATGACCCCACCACAGGGCAGGACTGGGCCTGCTGGGGGGTCTGTGGTGCCTCTGTGAAAACATCTTTAAGAAAGGGGCAAAATGATATGCAGATGTAGAGGAGTGAGGAGAAAAGCATGAGAAATTGACCTTGCTGTAGGACTGAGTGGGAGGAGGTGCTCTTGGCCCTTAGTTTCCCTGCAGTCTCTGTGGAGACCATGGTGGAGCAGATGAAATGTATGATGAACTTACTGTAAAAGCCCATCATCTTTTTCCCATCATGGGCAGAAGAAGTGGAAGAGCTGAGAATGAAGGGAGTGAAGTTGAGCCTGAGAAGATGAGGTTATAGCGAGGGAAAGCTATTGTTCTAATACTGGATTTGTTTCATACTAGCCAAATCTGTTCTAATTTGCAATACATTAGTTTTCCTCGAGTTGAGGAATGTAGCTTCTAAATTTAATTGTCTGCTCTAATATTTATGTGCCTGTGATGTGTATCTTCTCCATACTGTCTCCTCGTTAACA
Organism: Penelope pileata; assembly: GCA_013396635.1. Classification (NCBI taxonomy): domain Eukaryota; kingdom Metazoa; phylum Chordata; class Aves; order Galliformes; family Cracidae; genus Penelope; species Penelope pileata. The sequence continues at coordinate 21,839 of WBMW01006026.1, forward strand.
AGGAATAACTAGGCTTTAAGTGGCCTAGGAATTGAGGATGTTACTAGTACAAGCCTTTTTATTCTGTATTGCAGTTTATGCTTACAGGAAGGAATCGTTACTGTGGATAGGTATTGTAGGTCACCAGACAGGATATCTGCTTGATGTTCTTTATTTTTGTATGAGTACCTGACCTGGTACCAGATTTGTCTCCAATTATATTGGCATTTGAAGCTTTTAAATGTCAGTGGAACATGTGTTCTTGGCAGCCACAGATTCTGTCCTTTGCAAGAGAGAGTAAGGTGCTGGAAGCTTTCTTAATTTTTAGAAGGGAATAGTTCCAAGGCATACGACTTAGTTCATTCTTCTGTTAGTTAACTCAGTTGTCAGAGTAGGTTCTACTTACTCTGTGGTCTAGACAACGCCTTAATGTCGCTTGTGTTCACTGCCACAATCAAAGATCTGCTGTCATCTGTCCCTATAAGTGCAGACCTTAAACGGTCTCTGTCTGGTAGGTCTTTGTCCCTTCAGAGCATGTGAAAGGTGTGAGATACTAGTGTGTTGTGGATGGAAACTACACTATACACTTTGCTCATAAAAAAAACAAAAGCAGAAATGTATTTATAGGCATAATGTAAATATAATGTAGTGATTTGACAGTGACTTAAGACTGGAGATGGCTGGGTAGACTTGATTATTTAGTGCATAGAGAACAGGGTTAAACACACAAGAGGCCCTCCCATTGGGTCATGGTGGTCAGAGTGGGCCCCCTTGCTTTCTAAACTCCTTGAAACATGAAGGTAAGGAGACAAGGTGCGTCTGGATCCACTTGTAGTCCCAGACAGTCAACAGTTTGCATCTAAGGGATTGTGTATGCACAGTCAATCTAAAATACAAGCAAAGCCTGCAAAGCTTACAGTCAATCTAATGTTATCTTAGCGAGGCTAACAAAGCCTAAACCAAAGTATTAGTCACTTACTGAGGATTTGTATTGGCAAGGCATCTTGATGTCAAGGTGTAAGGGATCTCTGTACAGGTGTAGCCTCGAGAGATGTCCATGTTCGAGGGGAGGTCCTGTGGTACAGCCCACTACTCAGCTATTGAACTGGGTGTCTCCTATCAGTTCTTTCAGAACCACAGTTTGGGACATTTATGTTTGTTAATCTGTTTTATTATACCAATAATAAATATACCAATAATCTTGTGTTATACCAATAACACAAGAGTGTTATTGGTACTGTTCATTGTCATCTTGCCCAGGGCATTGTGAGCAAGGCCAGGCTGAAGAAGGGAGTTAAGAGAAGTGGAGGGTGGCACAGGGGGTGCACACCATCACGTGGTGTGGGCATTAAGTGGTGTGCTCAGCTGCGTATCAATTGCAACTTCATTTTGCACGTCAGAAGGGAGAGGCCACTCTTAACATTTCTGCTAGATCAGAAAGGTTGGGAGGGTTCCTCATGGCTGGAGCAAGGTCTCGCTGCTGTTAAATGAGTGCAGTCAAGGTGATCTGAGAAGCCTCACAGTAGTCCATGCGTAACTCATTGAGTCGTTGAAGTCATTTCTGTGCAAATGAAGGAGAAGCTGAATGGAAGTAGCTAGCATTGATGTACCAAGGGTAAGTTGTAGAGGAATGCATATCCTTGAAACATAACTGTGGCTGAGGAGAGAATGATAGATGTCATCCATCTTGAGTATAGCATGACTGCATTCTCCTGCAGAATCCTTGTAATGGCTTTGAAATGTGAAGGTCTAGGTGAAGGGATGTCTGGAGAGATGGAAAATTACTGGGATTCTGGAGCTTGAGTTTAGTGGTTAATACTTCATGATTTTCCTGGAGGCTTGTTATGGACAGAGGTCTTGGGGACTCAGTGGCACCTACTATATTGAGTATTTTCATGGTGACCTGGAGAGGAGGAGAAAGCCTGCCCTTAACAGGTTTGTAGACAGCGTCTACTTGAGTGATGTTGTTAATATTCTCAAGGGCAGGTGTTCTGTCCAGAGGGACAGGGACTGTTGAGAGGAAGGGGCTATGAAGGACTGTGTAATAAAGGAAGGAGCATTTTGCAGCCCTGCCGTAGACAGACAGAGCTGCAGCATCAGTGGTGGTGCGACCGGGGTATCTCTGGGGAGCATGTCCTGGGCCTTGTGCAGCAAACTGCGCAGGGCCAGAGAGGCTGGAGAGAAGGGAAAGTTTTTTTCCTCACAATGGTGACAGGGCTATGGCCTAGGTAGGTGCTGCCTCCCCCCTTGAGGGTTTCCAGCTGTTGCTGATAAAGTCATGAACAGCCTGTTCTGATGCCAGAGCTGAGCCTGCTCTGGTCGAAGGTCAGACTGCACACTTGGTATCATAGAACTTCAGTGCCTTGAGCTGGGAAGGACCCATGAGGACTCAGTCCAACTCCTACCTCCACAGAGGGCAGCCTGGGTGTTAAACCATTTGTAACCTGGAGTCTGGTCTGAATGACACCTCTGTCTACCTCTTTGCCTATTTAACACATTTATTAGACAGAGAACTGAGATATGGCAGGGTCCTTTGGTTTAGGTCTTAACAGAAAGAGTAAAACAAACTCAGTTTTTATTTTTCAAAAGAAACAACTTTTTTCATAGCACAGTTGAAAAGACCCTCGTGATTTGCTATACCTGACCTAAAAAAAACTAGAACAGGCTATGGTAGGTATGTGTCAGGGTCAGATTCTGCTTTGTTATCTGTGTTCTTTGAGAGGTCACTAGTTTGGAAGATGTGCTGTAGCTTTTGGTCTCAGTTGACAGAAGCTTTGTGAAAAGCAGCTGACAAAGCCAAGCTAGAATATTTTAATAAGCAGAGATAGCAACACAATGTGAAACTATTGGCTATTCTTATATGAAGTGCCTTTCAAAGTGAAATTCAGTCCTCTATGCTGTTTAACAGTTGTATTTCTTTTTTGGGTTCCCCTTGTCTTCTTCAGGCTGTGGGTATTTGGGATAGCAATTAGCCAGTACTGTTGCCTACTATGCAGGCCATAGCCTTTCTGAATGTTCTTTACACTTAATTTTTTTGGTGAAAAAGTCTGGCGTGGTAGAGCCATTTTTTTTTTTTTTCTGATTCTGAGGGGCTGTATTTTTTAGTTTGAGAGAAGAACTTAGTTGTCTCTTCCTTGTATCAGTTGATCTAATCAAAAAGTAAATACTGTGGCCTGTCTGAAGTTGTTTTCCTGGTGGGGATTAACTTACAGGCAAATAGGCTTCATGTTCAGATTTTATAAGTCTTCAGAGCACTGTTAAAGCTAAAATGATGTACCTCTTCATGGAAACCACTCTTGAGAGCAAGCAGTGACTGTTAGAAGCCTTTTCTCAAAGTCCCTAAGGGTAGTTTTGGGCCAAAAAAGGAAGCTTTGACAGCTGAAATGTGAAAGTATGAGTGCTGCTCTCTGGGTAAGAGAACTGGAAGAGATACTGGCCAGCGCTGACCCAATTTCTTTGTGCCAACTGGTGGCTCTTCAGAGTTGTTTCTTGTGTAGCAGTTTTGGTGTTGTTCGGCTTTTTTCAGGGAATATCAATGCAAGTTCAGGTGATGAAGGAGGCTATACGGTACTTCTCGGGCAGCTGAGTGTCAGAGCTTTGGCTAGGTTCAGTCTCTTTCAGAGGCAGATCATTGAGTGTCTTAGGGATCAGAGTAACTTGATGTGGGCAGTATTCGTCTTTGTTACAACAGTCTTGATGTGGTTGAGTCAGAGGGCTGAAGATGGCTGTAGTGATCAGGTGAAACCTGTTCATGTAGCAACTTAGTCTAAATCTGGTTTGTTCAAATGCTGCATTGGACTTAAGTTTGTATTGCTCCCTGACTTGTAATTTAACAAGTGGAACTGACTGTAATTTTAAGTGATAAGTTAGAGAAGGCAGAGAGCTAGCTGCTCTTCTATACTTTCAAGCAATAGAGATGCTTTTGTATAGCAAATAGAAGATGTAATAGCTTTGTCTATAGCCATTTACTTATGACGGTAGCACTGCTGTCATGTCCTTCTGCTTCTGGTTATGAGCTGGTAATGCTGCAGAAGAGCCATGTTGCTTGCTCTTCAACGGTATGTGGCCAAACTAGTCACAGCTTGTTTGTATCAACATTGACTTACTTGCTCTCCATCTTTGTGTTATGTAGTGCTGGGTAGTCTCAGGAGAATTAGTGGTAGGCATGAAAACCAGATAACTACCTGGAGGATTATGGAGAACTGGAAAATTTCTCTATTTTAGAGTAAATGAGTAATGGCTGTGCTTCAGCTTCTTTGCCTTGATATTGGTATATTCTTTACTGCCTACAGTCCTTTGAGCATAATGTGTACTTCATGTGAGTAGATGCTAGAGGCACTGTGGATTCTAAATTGCTCTAGTGGTGTGTTTTACCTCATGGTCCCCATTCCAGTTAGCATTTGAGATTGTGCAGATCAAAACCAAGATGACAGTTGTCTTCTGCAGTCATGTCACTTCAAAACCTAAAGATCTTTAAAGGAAGAAGAGACAAATTAATCAACAACTGCTCACGTTAGACTCTTGGTAAGTAGTCGTTGAAGTCTTGGCATCTTCTGTCTTGAGCTTAATGAGAATTCACAGAATTAGAGGACTAACTGTTTGTTTTTGTAAGAGAATGGGGGTTAGAGAGATGGTCTTATTCTCCCTGGCTTCCCACTTTTCCCAGGGGAAGCCCCTTGTTCAGTACTTAATCCTGAGAACACTTTTTAGTTATTGGAATTAAGTGAGGTAGACAGAGTATGTTGTGGTGGGGCTAGCAAAGGTCCTGCCCTGCAACCTAGATGTGGGAGTGATAATATGGGGAGCCTTGTTCTGCCAAAGCTGCTGGATCTAGCCATGTGAACTGGTACAAGGGGCAACTTGAGAAGCCTGGAAGCAGACTGGTACAATGGGAAGCAAAGAAAACTCACTCCAGTAGTAGTCAGATGAAACCTTTGTCTGTCCTTACTTAATACTTGCTCTGTAAGTTGATATTCATAGTTTGTTCTGCCGCAGTAACTTCCCTTTAATACCTAGGCAAGACCTGCAAACTCATAACTTAGCAAGTGATGTCAAGAAGGAATCATGTAAAAGGAATGCTTGATCACCCTCTTCAAAAATGCCTGCCTGGATTTTTTTGTATTTTTAGTCCAACAAATTATAACAGCTTTTCATCTTGCGAATTAAAAAGCCTCTCTTCAAGGTCAGGTTCTGGAGTGAACTGGGATGGTGTCATCAGTTTATTAATGAGAGTAGCGTTTGGAATACATCTCTTAACAATGAGCAGCTGGCAATCTCTATGACTCTCCCTCTGAAAGCACACTTCACAATAGATATCTGCAGTATATTTTCCTTGAACTGCTTTGCCATTCCTTGATTAGGAAGTACTTATGACTTACTGTGCTGTGTGGGTGTATCCAGAGCACAGCTTCTTGCTGGCTAATCAACATTTTCCTGCTTATTTTTGCATTAGAAAAGTAATCTTGCTCATAAATTTAGCCACCCTTAAAAGCTGCATCACTACCGCTGTATGTTAGTAAAGCATCCCTGGAGATGGTGTCTGAACTCAGACTTGTGCTGTTTTAGACCCTCCTTCCTCCTCAACCCCCTAGATATTTGGATAGGGGAAAGGATCCTGTAACACACAGACTGTGACTTGAGTTTCAAGCATCTTTCACTTAGTGAGAGAAGCAGTGCATAACCTTCCATTAAGTTGTCTACCTCTCAAGTAACACTGTCTGGTTTGGAAAAGGTGAGTGGATGCTGTGAGATCTTCAGGGTAGCCATGTTCACTGTTTCTCCTATTGTCAATGAGCAAGTCATTGAGATTACTGTTGTTTTACTTCTAGGTCCAGTAAAAGCAAGTGACTTGGCTTTTCTGCATGTTGTTTCCTAGAAGATAGCTGTTTTAATCTTATGTATAAATCGTATAAAACGTGCAAGATGGAGCTCTTTCTTGCCTGATGCTCTGTGTGGGGTTCCTGGAAGCAGAAGTGCCCACTTGTGAACAATTGTGACTGGTTCTGGTACATGATGTTTCTAATGTCAGCTTTTTCTCTCAGCACTAGCAGAGACACTTAAAACTAAGAAAGCCAGGACCGCTGGTTATGCAACATCAGGATTGTTTGTCAGTTTAGCATTTCTGCTCTGCTCTTAATTAGTCCTTGTGCTTAATGTGTATGGTATTTGAAAACCCTATCCTACATGGAAAGGAACAAAGAAACAGAGTTGAGAATCTGGCTTCTTACCTGAGACAAGGTGGTGTGCTTGTAGTTGAATGCCTCACTTCTCCATCATCTATTCTTCCACCTTATGCAAAACAATAGTGTCATGCTCAGCTTCAAGCTAATTGTTTCTACTTACGGTTCTGCTAAGTAGGCATGCTCTTATGGGTTGGAGCAAGCATTTGTTGACAGATTGACTAGAAACTAGGCTGGAAGTGATTTGGTAGCTAAGTAAGACTGAGGTAAGACTAACCAGTATGACTAAAGTGTTGACCAGTCACTTTGTCCTCCAGCATTTTGAAAAAGTGTCATGAAGTTTCTCCTTGTGGCATCTATAGATGCCAGGATATAGGGTGACAGGAAAGCAAAAGCGTTATTGACAGTGAACTAAAGTTGGAGTTGCTTGGTTGCTGCAGCTCTGCAAGGGATGCTGTAACAGGAAAAAACGGGGCAGACTCGATTGTGAAAGTGCTGTGGATTATTTCATGAAACCACAGAATAATCTGAGTTGGAAAGATCCTTGAAGACCATCTAGTTCCAGTCCCTCTGCCCTGGGCAAGGAACCTACTAGATCAGGTTACCTAAAGCCCCATCCACCCTGGCCTTGTATTTTAGTATAACACAGCTGTAAAATTCAGTATTTTCAGGAGATGCCATTTGAAAGTCAGAAGAATTTCATAGGCAATATTTGATATTTGGAAGAAAGAAATCCCAAAAAAGCAGAGCAGGGATAAACTTGCACAACAGATCAAGCAACAGTTGCTGTTCAAGGCAATTTCCTTCTGCTTCAGTTCATTCCCAAGTATGTTTTTTTCCTTTCTTTTTATAGCTTGTGTACAACTGTTCCTTAAAAGTGAAGAACTCAGTTCTGAAGCCTCCGTTAAGGCATGACACATTTTGTCTGTCTCTAGTTGATAATGAAGCTGTCACAAACAGCCTCAAGGAGGTAGACTGTGCATTAGTAATGCCAGAACAGAATTTTGGAGATACAACTTATGATATATCAAATTGGTACATCTTTTTCAAAATTTTGAAGCATAGAGATTTTTCTCAAACTTCCTTTCTAAGTTTGTTAATATGTTAACTGGCTGAGGCAAATGGCTTCCTTAGAAGGTGAGGATAGTATTGGCCAGACTCTTGGGGTGGAACATTTTGACGTGGGTCTTGCTTCTACTTCTGCATGCATGCTGGAAACAGTGGCAGATCTCCAAACTTGGGAGGAAAAAATGGTGTTTGGTAAACAAAATAGGCTATCATCCTAAGCACAGGTGGGATACTTTCTCATTATTTTGAGAATGCTGCTGTTCTGGAGTGTGTGTATATATATATATATTTAATATTTTTAAACTAGAGAATGGAATAGCATGGTAAGGAGAGGACTACATAAAGGTTCTAACGTGAGTGTGTAATAGTAATTATCTAGTATTTTAAAACTGGAGTGCTGTTTTGCCAGAGAATTTTTCTGGGGTGGCAAGCATGTGAATTACTTTTCCGTTTATGCCAGCTAATTGAGTAACAAGTATTCTGCAAGGGACATGTTACAGGTATCATCACAGGACATACAGATGATGTACTCCTTTATTTGTCAGCATTTGTGTGTATTAGAAAACATCTCAGCCCCTGGCTTTAGAAACAAGGTCAGCGTAGAGCACCAGTACTAAGTCCAGTTGAGTTTTGAATTTTTCCTGCTTTGCCCAGACTCTACACGGTCTCTGTGACCCATCTGGTGCTTGGCCATGTTCACTGTGCAAAAAAGTCATGTGTTTAAAGGAACTATGTATATTTCAATTTGTCTGTTGCTTCTTGTCCCATCACTGGATACCACTGTCTGGCTCAGTCTTCCCGACTTCCTACATCTGGTACTTGTAGTAGACTTTCCAGGAAGGATCAAGATGAAAGCAGTTGAGTACTTCAGCCTCTTGCATGTCTGCTGTCACCAGGTTCTGTGCCCCGTGCAGCTGCAGCACCTAACTTTCTGCAGTTCTTCAGCCTTTGTCTTTCCAGATGTTTATTGTAAGTTGAATGGAGTCCCTAGCAGTGCTGGTAAGTTGAACTAGCCTTGACAGTTTTAAAGTATGTGTGTTGTGTAACAGGCCAACTTGTTAGCACCTTTTTTTTAAAAAAAAAAAAAAAAAAAAAAAAAAAAGCTCAGTCCTTTTCCGTTCCTTTGTATTAAGATAGTTACTGTGTCTTATTTAAGAGTGATTAATGTCCCTGTATTTAAAGATGCAACACCGGGCAGTAGTTAAGTATTTTGAGACTGGACCTACTGCATGCCCAAAAGGCAACACTTAGTTCTTTCTTTTCTCTGTAGGCTGTGAGGCTGTAATTGGAGACTGGCTGTGATATAGAATGCTTGTTGGAGTATTCTTTTTGCAGTTACTATTTTATTCATAATTGCTTTCTATAGTGAGTTGCTTTAGAAGGAAGCACTACATAATAGAGGTAAGTTTTTCAGTAGGCCCGACATGTGTGCTAGAGCCAAGGTCTTGTTTTGAGGACTGACTTGAAAGAATGTTGCTCCTAGAAGGTTTAGAAAACCTAGCCTAGACCTTTTTTTTTTAACCTTGTCAGAACTCCAGTAACAGCCAAATATGGGTCTGGAGTTCACTTCTCATTTCTTAATGTTTGGTGGGAGCAATATTCCACAGTACGAAATAATTTACATTGATGTCTGAAAAACTCCTGATGTTGCAAAAGGGGAACGATGATTATCGAAATGTAATAAAATGGTGAAGATTGAAAACAACTGACGGCTAAGTAAATTTATACAGAGCTTGTAATCTTTGAGTCTGTAGAAGCCACTGCTAAATCTCGAGAGACTCTTGTTGCAGTTGTCTTGCACCCTGTCTGCCAGCAGACTGGAAGTGGATTAGGGGTAGGTTGATCTTCTGGAGTCTTACTTCCTCTGTGGTTAAATTTTGCTTCTAACCATAATCCTGTAATTTTAATCTGCATGTGGGGCTGCTGACATTCTAGTGAAACCTGAGGTTACAGTAGTCACCTCTTTAGAAAGGTTAAAGACGGCTATTTCTTTTGGTGAGCTTGCATTTTAGTTGAGAGCTGTGGGAGAAATCTTCATTTGCAGTGTTCCTTGGAAACTAATTGCGTATTGGCATTTATCTTTTCTGACTTTTGGCTCTTTTTCCTTTTGCATCAAGGTTGAATCAGAATAGCTTTCTGGTCATGACCTGACTTGCAAACAAAGCACAGATATTAAAGGCAAAGATCATTTGCTTGTTACAAAAACAATTAAACTTGCTTGTTCTGGCCAGTTCCCTAGCATCCCTCATTTTTAACACACTGAAGCATTGTGTCATCCTAATTTGAATGCTGATTCCTTATTGGGGACAAAAATACCAAGGATAGCAATGGAAACAAAGCATTGTAGCTTTGTAAATTTTTAAGCTTAGCAAGAAGGTCATGTGGGACTTCTCAATGCCTGTACTATAGAAGAGCGCTATTTTTGCCTAGTTCAGAACTGATGGGAGAAAATGGTGTAGCATACCAGAGACATAACAATTGGAGTTGCTGCTGTATAGCTCTGTGAAGGCTTAACAGGGAATACCATAAAACCTGGACAGCTGTTTTGTGAGAGAAGTCCTAGGAGCTTAAAAAGAACAATAACAAACAAAAACCACCACCATTTCCATAGGGTCCTTAGTGGACAAAAGTTTGTGGAGTTGCTGTTATTATGGTCTGGGCAAGAGTGAAACAACTTGGATAGAAGCTCTTGTGCCAGTTGACTAGATGGATGATTTGTGATGAAGTCTTAAAGTTTGACTCATATCATTTCTAAGCAAGAGAAACAGCAGATGTTAGAAGAGAAGCTCAACCTGTGTAGAGTGGTCTTCCTGAATAACTTTGCAGATTCATTGATGTAGGTTCATTAATTTCTCTAGCTTATCAGAAAAACAGGCCTAGTGAACACATCTAGACATGCATGAATCTTTCCTTAAAGTCTTAAACTCACAGGAGAACAGCCATCTGTTTTAGGTTGTGTATGCCTGTCAGTATTTAAATAACTTAACTCTGTGCCAAAACTTTGCGTCCTGTGTACCAGTTGAGCTAAGCTGGTGCAAAGAATAGAAAATAGGCTTAAAAGCACTGTGGCAATCTGTACAAACATGAAGTGTTATGAGCTGAGGAGAAGTTACTATTTTGGGCCTTGTGTCCAATAACCCTTCTAATAAGCTCAAAAAGCATTTATTATGTAAGATTTCCTGATTGTGAGACAGTGCTACCCCCCTGTATGACAGATTGTGCTGAGGAAGAAGAGGTCAATTTGCTGAGTTTTTACCAAATGTCTTTCCATACATCAAAAAATGGCAGTGGAACATCTTAAAGACTGATTTGGTAAACAGGATGGTATTTTGGGAAAAGTGAGGCCTAATGAAACATGCTAGCACAACCTGGCACTTTTTTTTTTTTTGCCAAGTAAAGCTGCTCTTCAGATGCGAGGTAGTACGGCACACAGTGTGCTGGATAATTCTCTAGTGTATTAAAACTTGTTTGCGCAGAACTTCAAAGAAGCAGTCTGAAAACACTTTGTTTTAGCAGCCAGAATAAAGATGGGGACTGCACTCAGTTATTTTTTAAACTCTAGTCATCTCCCGCTGAAAAGGACTGTTTTTAGAGTGAGATTTTTCTCATAGCATACACAGGGAAGCTTTTGGTCTCTTACCTGATGTCTTTGCTAGAGTTGGGTGATGTTCTTGGTACTGGTATATGAGGGATTACAGGAAGCCTGCTTGAAGGATCAGCCCCATGTTGCAGCATTTCTTATGCCACGGGGCATTGGAGCAGTGCTGGGATGCAAAATAGCTTGATGCAAAACAGCTTACTTTGAACACTAATTAGATTTGAGATGCAAACTGATTACTCTAGGAGTTGTTTATCACTGTCAAATCTGTGATTTTCTATTTTTGTGCAAACGCTGTATGGTTTGGGCTTCTGCTCTAAAAGTTCAAGTAGGAAGAGAGCTGCCTTCTGAGTGAGTTTGAAGTTGCAGGTGTGGTTTCAGGAATTGCTGGTATGAGAAAGCGGAAAAGGAAATGGAAGAGTTGTTGGATGTTCCATCTGGTGCTGCCCTGTGTAACCACAGCATTACACTTTTATTTTCACAATTTGTTTACTACTTGAAGATGCAAGAGGTTGCTGCAAAGCTGTGATACGTAGCACTGTGCCCTTAGGTACAAAGGGATCCCTTGTGTGGCATCAGTGATAGGAGTGCTCCCACAGTATCACAGAAGTGGGATGAAATAAGATGTTGAATGAGTGTCTTAACAAATTCAGACATTATCTCCTGGGTAATAGTATCTAGGGTTTGCGTCATTAACAGCTGAAATCAGATATTTGTATTCTACCCATCTTTCAAGGGAACAATTTGAAAGTATATCGTAGGGAATGCTGTTTGCTTTCTCTTGATTCAGACCTTCTGGATTTTCTAGTTCCTTGTCAATGCATTAAAATGGAAAATAGCTACTGGGGCAAGTATTCTAACAATAGTTTTTACGATGGTTTACTGAGCCAAATTTTGACTTTAGAAAACCTTCAGGAGCCAAAAGACGTTACAGCTGGAGCAGTTATGGAGGTTGAAAAATGGCAAGGTCTGCAAAATGGGGTCTTTTTGTCTCGTGTTTTGATTTCTCCAAGAAATTTTCTTGTGGAGCCTTATTGGTAGGTCTTTTCTCATTGTTCAAATTTGCTTAATGTGTTTGGTTTTGTAGTGGTTTTCGTTGAATTCTGTTTCGCAGGTGACTATACGTTCGATGGACACTGAGATTACCATTCCCTTACTAGGACTAGGACATCAGTCTTTTCATTTAAGTAAACATCAGTTTCTATGAAGTTAGAAAGCTCCAAAAAGTCTAACTGGAGAAGTAGTGTTGTACAGAATTGGTACAGAACTTCCAGACTGTATGAAGGCATGCTTTTTCCAGGACCAGTGATTTGTCTTGTCAGTCATCCCAAGACTGTCAGTGGTACTGTTGTATGTCTGAGAGTCATTTCTGAAAAAGCTCTTGACTCAGGTGATGGCTACAAGAGGCTGTAAAGATCAATAACTGATAGCCTTTTTATTGAAATAGTAAATTAAATATTCAGATGTGCAAGTCCTGAAAGTAGAAGGTTGTGCAGCTTGGGGGCTCCCAGTGTCATAGAGCTTATCCTATTAAAGCTTTTGTCATTGTCATCTCTTAAAGCAGTAAATGGGAATGGTTTGTCAGCTTCACTGTGGAATATTTTACTCTTCAAGATTCTACTTGTAAGTTTCTAATATAATGTCAGGCTTCCTGTTCAGTTTAAAATAATAAAACTTCAGGAACACTTAATTTTTAGGTAGAAAATGTGGTTTTGCTGTGTGATAACCTGAATTAAAAGGGGCTGTGCTGGTGAGTGTTTTCTTAGAGCCACGCTACACTTAAGGTTGTGCAGCAGAACAACCTGCTCTCCTTCTTCTTTGGGTGACAAATTCAGCGCTTGCATAGGTGCTTCCTGATGTAATTTTCCCTGAGAATGTGACTAATGCTACTTTACTTCTCTAGGGTCTTGTGGAGCACCAGATTGCAACTTTGTGGGGTAAAGGAGTTTATTTTATGGAGGTGGTAGGTAAGAGACTTTTCTGTCTTAGTATGCTCCTGTGGTCATGTACTGTTGAATAATTTGCAAGCATTTAATTGAAAACCAGAAGGAACCAGCAGTTCCGGGAGCAGAGCGCACCCACAAGCGAATAGAATCTAGTAGGTCAGTTCCTGTGGTTGCTATTTATTGAGTCAAGAAATGCCATTGTAATATACTTGCAAAACAGTTGATAATATTTTGTCAAGTGGGCTCTCTCAGCCAGCTGAATCACTTTTACCACTTACTCCCTTCTGATACCTGTAGAGAGTCTGCTTCTTCTCTGACACCTGTCTTCAATATATGCAGGACTCCACCCCCAGAGTCATACCTCTTCTCCGTGCTTTGGAGAGGAGTCTTGCTAATGGTGTTAGTTTCTGTAGCTAATCCACTTAGTGTAGTGAATTTGGTGGAAAAATATAACAATTTCTACTTTGCATAAGCAAATTAGAATATAACAGACTGGTGTGACAGCTGGGAGACTGCACCACTTACTGTTTTTTTAAACACTGGAACTCTATGGATAGTTTTTTTTTTTCCCGTTACTGTTTTGTAGTGTTTTCTGCTTTTACTGTTCAAGGATGGTTTCCTCTACTGTATTTTGTTTTTGCTGCTTGTAGGAACCTGGGAGCAGGCTGTACATGTGGAAATAGTGTTTACTGTAAGGTAGCTGTGAGAGCGTTTCACTGAACAGATAATACCCAGATTTACTTATTGATATTTTTATTGAATAGAACATAAATATTTCTCCTGAAACTTCTTAAATTTCTCTTCCCTGTTGTTTCTGGTGCCATGTGAAAAATGAATCTTTCTAATTTTAGGCTGGAGTGTTAGTGGTGAGCCTGTTTGTGACATCCCTGATAGTGTCTCTCTTCAGCTGGAAGATAATTGTGAGGTGCTGCTGCTGTATTGCAGCTTGGAGTGGTTCATCTTCCTCTTGGAGAGTTACCTGACTTGCTTCTGAAAGGTTTACTTAAGGATGCTGACATAACTACATTCTTCCTTTGACTAATGAAGTAAAAAGCTTGAAGCTCTATGTGGCATAAACAAGTTTATTGCTAAACTCACCAGAACTAAATGCTGCTTTGGTCCCCTCTTTCCTCATCCTCTCCCTAGTGGATCTGTGAATCTTCCCACATGTGGAGTGCTCCTGCAAAATAAGAAATACAGCTGTGAGATTGAAGTTTCTTTTGTTCAGCCGAAGTATTAGTTCCTTGTTACAGAGACTTTTAATCTTGGTGATTTTCTGCGAAGATGGTGCTTTTTGAAACATCTGGTGTGTAGATAAATCTTTGTAGCGGAATACTTTGAGTAGCTCCTGAAGCTTCTCCTGCATCACTCCTTTTCTTTTCCTGTCCCTTTCCTTCCAAAGAAGGTGAAAAAAAGATCAAGTAACTGCATTTAAATGTGAATAATGCTTCAGATTATTTAGTGTCTCGTATTAAGGTTCTTTTTTTTTTTTTTTTAATGGAATATTTTTTGTTGGTATATTCATTGACTTGTAGCTATATTGATTACATTGGAGTCTCTCTGGAGACCAAAGAAGTTGAACAAGACTGGAAAAATGCTTCTAAATTCCTAGAAAAGGAGATGGTGAACCTTCTAACACAACTCTGATCTTAAACAACCTTCAAAAAACCATACTAGTATATCAGTGGTTAGTTGATGGCTTTCAGTTGTGAAAGGGCTGTGAGTGAGGAGATTTATATCAGATATTAGGAGGAAATTTTTCGCTCAGTGTGGTGAGGCACTGGCACAGGCTGGAGCACCTCTCCTATGAGAAAAGGCTAAGGGATTTTGGCTTGTTCGACTTGGAGAAGGCTCCAAGGACATCTCACTGTGGCCCACCAGTACCCAAAAGGAGCTTACAGGCAGGAGACTGTAATCTTTTTACGCAGGTAGATAGTGATAGGACAAAGGGGAATGGCTTTAAAATGAAAGAAGGGAGATTTAGGTTGGATATTAGGAGGAAATTTTTTAGTCAGAGGTTGTTGAGGCCCTGGCACAGCTGCCCAGAGAGCTGTGGATGCCCCATCTGTGGAGGTGCTCAAGGCTAGGCTGGATGGGGCTCTGGGCAGCCTGAGCTGGTGGGTGGCAGCCTTGCCCATGGCAGGGGGTTGGAGCTGGATGGGCTTTAAGGTCCCTTCCAAACTAAGCTATTTTATGATTCTAATGGAAAACATCCTAGGCAGCATCCCTGGTCTGCTACCCCCCATGGTAGCGTATCCAAGAGATTATAAAAACAAGGCAGCATTGTCTGTCTTGCACTTCCATAGTTAGCTACAGTACAGAGATCATTCAGTAGCTGATGCTGAGCCAAGTGAAGGATGCTGGTAACTTGGAGAATATGCAGCCTCTGAGCTGTGCTGCTTGTGTAGTAGCAGTAAGCTTTTCTTTATGGTTCATTAGATGCAGCTGCAGAATTAGAACCAGCTTAAACACAACTCAGCTCATCTTCTGTAGATGTTCTAGGTATTTCTGTCAAAAACTACATGCTCATTTTTCCTTAGATTCCTTGCTAGAAAGATGAATAAGTTATGGAAACTGAATGTACTTTGAAGGAGATAGACAGACAGTTCTTGAATTTGAGCTCTTAGTTCTAAAAATGATCCCAGCTTTCCTTTTCTTTATGTGGAAGATAAAAATCAGCTGAGGAGCTCTGGTAGTTGAGAGACATTTGTGTGATTTCTCTAACCTCTGATGCTTAACAGGATAAAAATAGTTACCATATGGAATGTCTTCTTTGTGAGGACAGTCTCTGCTACTTGAGAAACTTTGTGTCTAAGCACTTTCTGTACCTAAACATTTTTAGCAATTTCATCAGCTAGATGAAATACAGCTTTGAGCTGCTATCATTGTCAGCAGATCTAGGGGGAAAGGAAGTTTTCTCTGAATTAGCAAGAGGTTGATACGGAGGCATTCTGCTTTTGTTTGTTCTGCTTTTGTACTCTTAGGTTTCTATTAAAAACAAAATGCAAAATAAACCCCTTATACCAATGAAAAATACAATAAATTCTTGTCTTATGCTTGGCTCATCTCTGTTCCAAGCGTTTGTTACAATTCTTTAAGCTTTTATCAATGTACTGAGAACTTTTGAATAAGTCACTGAAGCAATGTTCCAAACAGACATAACTTTAGTAGTAGCTCCCAGCTGCTTTAGGAGCTTGAGACTTCACAAACTGCTGAGAGAAGTAAGAGGAAATTTTGGATACCTGTGTGCTGAGTCCATTCTGCATTAAGCTGTTTGTATGCAGACAGTATAATCCTTGAGGAACAGCTGCATATCCTTTTGAGTTGCACTGTGAAGAAGGAAAAATTGAAACTTGTACGCACCTGTGTGACAGGTGCATGTAATTTACATGGTGTTTTTTCTTTTGGCCTTTTGTGGTAGGTTTGGGACAAAGGCTGGGAGATGTTACCAGGAGTCTACTTTGTGGCAGGTTAGAAATTTTACGGTTGGACTAGATGTTCTTGTAGGTCCTTTCCAACCTAGTGTTTCTATGATTCTATGAAATTACTTTTGTATCACAGGCTATTTTGGTCGTCAGTCAAATGATGCTTGATGAAACATCTTCAGTGTAGAGGGCTGCTTTTCAGATTTTGCTTGTATGTTGTGCTGATCTCATCTTTGTCCATATCTGTCTTGATGACATGGAGTTTCTTTAAAGTGACTTTTAGCTCTTGATTTTAGGTTTATGCCTTTAACTTCTCCAGCCTTCCCATGCACTGGCTTTTCCAAGTCTTTGCAATGTCAGACTTCTTCAGAGTTTTAGTTTGATTAAATGACCTGAAGTCATGAGTCTCAAACCAATGTTCTTCTAATACTTTTTTTTTTTTTTTCTGTAAACTAAGAGGCTTATAGCTGTAGATGCAGCTGCTGGTAGCCCTAGGCAACTTGTTCTGGTGTGTGCTCACTGCCAAGAGTAAAACAGTTGTGGGAAAAAAAAATTTGCATTAATCATTTTATGTAGGTTGAACATTGGCAGATCTTTCAGCCCAAGTGCTGTCTTGCAGAGCTGACCTGCAGGTAAACATGTAGTGCCCACACATCGTATGCAATACTTAATGAGGATTTGCAGTAAGAAATTTAAACTCCCTTTTCCTAACTGCTGTTGCTAGTAAGCACACTTAAGTTATTTTTCTACTACTTTTCCCCCGAAAACATTACAAAGTAGTAATTACACTTCAAAAGGTTGAAGGTTCAGCATTGACCAGAAGGTCCATTTAATGTAGAATGGTGTGACATACCTACAGCGTTGAAAGAAGTGGCCATCCCGTTTGACTTCTGAGTTGGTTGGAAAGTAACTTAATCCTATGTTGTTGTTCTTTAATGTTGTATGTATTTAATGGGAGAGTGACCTACGGTTTGGATGTTTCAGGCACAGATGTTTGGGTTATTGGTATTGGTGCTCAAAGCTCTGGAGATGCTGGTCTGCGTGTTTGGAAGTAGTTGCAAGATGGGTCTGGTAGATTTAAACTCTTTTGATGGGAGAGGAGGAGGCAGAATGATGACGTTACTGAAATTATATTTTCCTAGAACTAGTTACAATGTGAGAGGAAAAAATCCTTGCTCTCTGACAGTACAACTTGAGACAATACAACACTGTGTATCAACTGACTTCTTTCAGGTTTTGGTCATGCTTGAGTTGATTTCCAGATGTGAATTGTCTGCAGTCTTAGCTTTTTTTGTCGTGTTTTTGTCCATGTTCTTAGTTATGCTGTTATATAAAAAGTTCACACTTTAAAGTGTAGGGAGCAGGGCTTGAGTGAAGTACTGTCCAAACGAAATGTGGAGTAAATAGCATTCTTGCAGATATGCCTTCTTTTTGAGCTGTACCATGCTGACACTTGAAGAAACAGTCTTTTTCAAACTTGGTGCTGTTTCTGTTACAGTTTATGGAAGAATCTATTTCAATGCAATCTGAATGGCACTTGGAAACTGGGAACTGTTTTTTTCCCCTTTTATACTCAAACTTTCAAACTAAGTCGTGCAGCTCCTGCCTTTCTGACTCTGTCCAATGGGAAGGTGCAATCATGTATGACAGTCTGAGAGCCTGTGTCTGATACCTGCAAGGTCTTTAATATTGGCAAGAGCAGCTTTCACCCAGACTTGCCCGTGACACTTAGTGCTGTTATCTACTGTGAGCATGTTGCCAGTGGTTAGATTACATGACTCTTTTCCTGCTGGTGAAGTGTCTATATAACCACAACTGTGCTTCAGAAGTTTCAGTGTAAACCACTATCTTCTTGCAAGATGGAAGTGCCATAAGGGAAGATGCAGCTGTTTCGTAACAGTCATTAGTGACTTACTGATGCCTTTGGTTCACAAGACTTTCTGCTTCCCCCTGCCCTGGCCCTTGTGGGATCGTTACTCTTGCACTCCAGGTACAGTGTTCATCCTCTGAAAGTGGATTTGATGCTGATTGTAAGTGCTTCAAAATAAAATAGCAAAGCTTGCAAATGCAGATTTCTGTCTCCGTGTCAGAGGAGTGTCACACTGTGAAGTGCACCATGTAATTTAGTGAGATATTCAGCGCTTGACAGAGGTCAGCCTTTAGGTGCCATGGCATTATAACATAATTTGACAGTCTATTAGAAAGAGTGGTAGACATGAACAAGGTGTTCACTTCCCCATTTCTAACAAGTGTGCTAGCAGCTGCCTCAGTCGGTACATGTCTGTAGTGAAATGCTGAGTAAAAAATGTGTCAGTTATCCCATGCAAGAAACAAAGGCATCTTAAGTCAGATAACATTAATGTCATATTTTGCACGCGTTTAAGTGAAATTCAGTTATCTACTGTATGTCGTAGTTCTCTAGCTAGGCTCATTTTTATTCTGTAGAATGTGGTAGAGAGGTTTATGGGATGTAGGGGACTTCCTCGATCTTGATGTGGATTCATAAAGGCAAGAAAGTATAAATTTATTCAGGGCTGTGTGCTATTGGATTGACTTTGTTCTTGTTTTCATGCTGTGTCTTGAGACTTCTCACCAACTTTTTCGTGAGCGGTTCTCTAGCCTTTCTTTTAATATCAAAGTTAGATATGCACAGGGGAACATAAATTGTGGATGGTACAATTCCGTGTACTTGGGAGCTCTGTCACAGTGGTGTACTTCAATGATTCCTGTTACTTTCATTATTGAATTAAACATAATTAATGTTGCTCTGAAATAGAGTATACTTTATGCTTTTGAGGCAGTGAGAAATGTAGTACGTTTAAGTCAGCCTTTCAAAACTAATTAAAAAAAAATAATCTAGAATTTGCTGTTAAAGTGTCTGGAATTCATACTTCGTATATATAATTTTTAGTGGGTTGGACATGAATAATAGAATTATCTATTGCATAAATAGGTAGAAGTTGCAATAGGCTTGGTTATAACATCTGATACAAGGTACTGCATGAAATGAGAACAAAAAATGTATGCTAGCCCCTAAAGGACAAAGGGTATGTTTAGTAGCATTCAGTGGCATCTAGAGTACTGGGAAACACTGGAGATGAAAAATAAATCAGATATTTCTCAATGAGCAAAAGGTTAAGCAAAAGAGCTGAAGTGTGTTGAGGCTACAGGGCCCTAGAAACTTACTTTCTGGGGAGAATTATAAGGTACTTGTATTAATGATGATTTATCCAATTCTTAGATTTAACAAAGGGTTCTGGTGTCTTGACTTGCATTACTGCTCTTGACTTTGTGCAGCAATTGCCATGCACAGAGGTCCAATCTTCAGACGAATAAGAATTTTGTGCTGACTGCAATCGAGTATAAGATTACTAAAATAGAAAACTTACTTGAGAATGGATCTCTCTACATTTTTAGTTGGATTATACGAATTTGCACATAAGTCATCTCAGTACAGCATATGGGTCTGTCATATCTGTGCTGCATTATTCATTACTCGCATGAGGAAAGGAAGTTCTCTTCATCTGCTACTGCGGAGGTCTGCTGCATTCATGGGACTGCAGTGGTTTCCTGCTCTTTGAGCAGGCAGGGTGGAGTATCACAGCTGTGTTTAAGCTTGTTTTTTCTAAAACAAGTGATTATTAACTTCAGGTGATTAAGAATGCTACTTAGACTAAATAGTTTTAATGTGTAATAAGTGTTCTGAATAAAATGCAGGAGAAGTCTGGCTTTGGCCTTATTTGCTCATATTTGTTGGGCTGTCTGAGAAATGGCTTATTGATGCTTTCACTCATGCCTTTCTGTATGTTTTCAACAAAAATTTCAGTAATGGAAGCCTCACACAGCTGTAGTGAAGTTGGCTCCAACAAGGTGGAAAACACTGGACTGTTTTGCCTTGAACAGTGTCCTCTTCTGATTCTCCCATGCCCATTGGATGGAAGAAAAATATCATGCAGCTCAAGTCAGTTGGTACCACATGTATTTTTTTGCTTTTTTTAGGCCTTCTACCAGTGAGGAAAAGCAGAGGTTTAATATCTGAAATATATAGAGCAGCTTAAAAAATGCATTGTAGCAGTTCTTGTGTCAGGACGCAGCAGTGAAGCACAAAGCAATGCTGGTTTGATTTTTCTTTCATCCTTACTGGTAAAGGAGAAAACCTAGTATCTTTAGCTTTCCAGTTTATAAAGGACAATCTTTATTCTTCTCCTTGCTTTTCCTTTGTTACTGAGCTTCTGAAGGATGAAATGGTTTTGTTCAGCCTCTTTAAACTGTCAGTCCAGAAGGAAGAATTCTGCAAAGCTGCACTTCCTGTGTGTGACCTGTCATACTTTATGCCTTTACCCTAGCCATCTCTAGGTGCATGCTTCAGTTTTCTTTGAGTGTATCTCCATGTTGCTCATGTGTTGCTTGTTAATGGTGTTAGAGTTGAGAGAAGAGTGCTGTCTCCAGCCTGTTAGATGGCTGTTCTTCAGGTCTCTGCTGATCAGGACTGCTGAAAGCATACAGGTACAGGTGCAGGTGCTCTCTGTTGCTGTCCCAGCCTGACAGTGCTTTGATAGGACCTGTGAAGAGGAGTGTGGAGGGTGGAGAGAGGTGGAAGCTTTTGCATTTTGTGTTCAGCAGCTTAGTTTTCTCCCTGTGGGACTGAGGATGTGGGATTAGGTGGTTACTGTGTACATAAGGATTTTAAGGGGTAGGGATATTAAAAACTAGAACTTCTTCCCTGCTTACTCTCCACTATTGATTTGTCTTGAGAATAAAATCTCATCTGTGGGAGAGAAATCAGGGAATTCATCCTGCTTTTGGTTTTTCGTGGCTATTGGTAAAGACAGAGAGCTCTTAACTGGTGAAACCTCAGCTATTGGAATTGCCAGTGATGGCACAAACATAACAAAAGTGTGTGAGAGGGCAGCAAAGGTTCAGAGCCCAGACTGAAGAGTAAGGTAAATACTATTAAAACTGAAGGGCTGTCCTAGCTGATTCAAGTGGAGCAGAAGGAGTTTGTCTGAAAGTGGATGTTGACTATGAAAACCGTTCCAGATTTCGAGGTGGTGTATTTGAAGAGTCCATGTTGTCTTCTTTCACCCAGTTGAATCTTGGGTTTCTCTTCAGTTACTCATGGCAGGCTCAAGAGGGCTGCAGATGAGAAGTGTTATTGCAGATGTTTCCCTTCAGCCTTACACAAGTTCTAACTGGTTGCAGAGTGCTCGTGCATTTGACAGGGTTGTCTTGCCTCTGTGCTTTGCTAGAGGCAGCATGAGATTAGGACATCATGAGCCAATGGCTAAATGAATAAGCAAAATTTCTGTAGTTGCCCAGATATTGTGAGTGGTGTTGTACAGTTGAAAGGTTTGATCACATCCTTTAAACAGTGGTCTCAATTAAATTGAGTCTGTCAAGCCTGGAGTTGTTCCCAGCTTGCTGTTTCATACTTGTTTCAGGCCTGAACTCTGATCTAGTAATCATGTTGATGGGACTTGCACTCACATCCACAGCCCTGGCTGTGGTCACAACAGACCCAACTTGACATGCAGTTAGGAGTTTGGATATATCCCGTTTAACTTTGTCCTCATCTTGCCTAAACTTTAAGTAAATGAGGGCAATGAAAAGTGCAGTTTTCTGTTGGATTCTTTCATCTTGCATGTGTGCATGAGCTAATGCTGATGCTTTCTTGCTCTGGTAGTAAGTAGTTATGTTGGTTGTTCAGTAGTTGGTTGCTGGTTTGTATCACAGCCATTGTGAGAAGATTTTCCTCTAATACAGTCACCTGACAGAGGCTGTGTGGTTTGCTTTTGTTGTTGCATAGTGACTGCTCTGCTTTCTGATCTTTGCCCATGTTTACTTCAACTAAGTTAGCTTGAAAACTTTGACAGCGTGTTACCAGAAGCTAATTCTAAGCTCCTAACAGCTTTAGGAAAACTTTAATTAGTATTGTATCCAAAGTTTTTAACAAGCATAAATCAAGAGGTTCTCTATTGTTGGTTTTCCCTTGTGCTGAGTGAATTCTGCTGCAGTAGTTCACTGTTCTGGTTTGTGCTACAGATTTTAACAGTATAATGGAAGAAATGATAGATGTGAATAGGCATGCAAGTGAGAAGGGTTGTTAATGGAGACATGCTGCTTTGTGGCACTTCAAAATAAGAGAAACCAAAGATGAAGGCAAGATTGTTCAGCTTCTTTGTGCCAACTTACCAAGCACAGTCTGTTCTTCTGGACATCAAGTAACCATCATACTCTCCTTGATAACTGTCCATACTACAGGGACAAAGAAAGCATTGCTGGTGTCTTCGAAGCAGGATTGTTGTCTGCAGAGATGCCCTCAGGTCTGCATGTACTGTTCCCAGTGTAGTTCTGGATGATCTAGCAGCCTATGCAGCAGCTCTTGCCTGTGCTGCCTTCAGCAGCCTCCGTATCTCTGCTTCAGTAGCTTTTGTGAGTATGTGTGGTTGAATGCTCTGTTTTCGTGCAGCCTCATGAAGAATGCTTGGCTATTTTAAAAAAGCCTCATCAAATCAGTATTCCAGTAAAGATAAAAATCAGTTAAGAAGCATTAAGATTTCAATTATTCAAAGTACAGGTAACAATGCACTTAAATATTTTGAAGGTATTTAAAAATTTGAGTTCTAGTTTCAAAGCAAAACCAACCTGTTGCTGTTGCTTTTCCTTCAGCACTCAAATAATGCAATGTTTTTTCTTGTTTTTAAGGTGTTTATCAATACACCTTAGGCAAACCAGTTATTCTTGCTAGATAACTTTCATTACTGGCATGTATTTAAGTAGGTGGTGTAGAATAGACCAAACGTTACAAAAGTGCTAACTCTATTACAGAGACAAAGTCTGGTTTAGACCTTCATATTTGAAGGTATGAAAGACACTGTTCTTATCCATGTGCCCTCCTTTTTCTGACACTTGCTGTTACCAAGCAAAATTAGTGCTGTGCTTATCCACATAGCAATGTAAGATAGTTGTCTCATTTCCATTGCACTGTCTGTTGCCAAAGGGGAAAATGGCAAATACTGAACTCTGAAGCATGTTCTGAAAGTCTCCTGCTCTGTCACTTTTTTCTGAATATCTTCAGAAGCATGTTTGGGATCTCTTAGGACTTTGAGTGTTGTGTTCCTTCTTGAGGCTGGAGGTGTCCATCTCATGGTGCAGCTTCAGTTGCCCCCAACAATTATTGAGCAGCTGCCTCCAGCAGCTGGGTACTAGCTGGTGTCTGGTCACTCAGGTTTGGGTGCTGACTCTTCTATAATCACCTTTACATTGTGATAACATTTAGAAGTGTATAGCTTAACTGGAGCAGGCATCTATGCAATGATTTTGATGTGGTGTTTCTAAGTAGAGCTAACTTCTGTATATAAAATCCATTTGAAATGATTTCCCCCTCAATGACGCAGGAGTAGAAGAGAAGATGAACAAAAACAGGTTGCAGAGGATTTCCAGCCAAAAGCATGATGCACTCAAGGCTTCTCTGTCACGTGCAGCTGGGGTGGTACAAGCAGTCTCTTCTTCTGTCCCCTCACCTTGGTTGTCAAAGCTGCCAGGATCCATCCTCAACTACCATCTTCTGCTGAGCATAAGCAGTGAACATGTTACATACAGAAATAACCTATTTTTTAGGGGAAAGGAGTAGTAGACCACTATTCTATTGCTGGTATTCATCTTGCTAGCTTTGCTTTATTTTCCTAAAGCCCTCTTAAACAAAAACCTGTGATGTAAAAACCTGTGATATAATTTGAACTGTTCCATGGCAAACACTACCAATCACTTAAACGAATGGCTTTTTAACTCCTGTTCTATCTTTAAAAAAAAAAAAAAAAAGCCATAGTTCCTTTTATGCCATGCAAGCAATTTTTGTGTTTACAAGAAATGTGAATGATTAGAAATCAGCTGATTAGAAACATTGAGTTAATGCCACTAACAGGTTTTAAGACTGTTTAAGTTTACAATTGTAATTACTCTAGATAAAAGCAATTTTAATTAAAGATAGATGGCTCCAGTGACTGTGTATTAGCAAAGGAAACTGGTTACTGTTTGCTGTACTGCACAAGTTTCTTTGGTTCCTCTTCTTTTGGGACTTCAAGGAAGTAGCAGAATTCCTTTTCCAACTTCACTTAATTGTTGTCCTAATCTTAATATTAGGTGATCTTGCATTTCTCTGTTGAAAAGAAGTTTCCTGTTTCCTGAAGTTACTGGTTCTTCTCAGTTTCTGAATACAATGATTGCTGGGCTGTTGCAGTAATCTGAAGTGCAGTATTCTGAACATAGTGCTGTCAAAAACTGTTACAGTATCACTGAGTATCCACTAGTTCAGTGGCTTTCCTTTACTTTTTTGGGAATTATTTACAGCTCAAATGTTACATTGGAATGCTACCATTTTAATCTTCTGATAGTGCTGTTTAAGTTGGAAATTGTTTTTTTTTTTTTTTTTTTAAAAAAGCCATTTTTTTTCGCTGGCATAATTAGCTATATTCCTTATTTTTCAGGTCAGGTGGAAATCTAACTGAAAGGGTAAGAACTTTTTCTAAATTAGAGGTAAAAACGTTTAATTTTGAAAATAACAAATGATGTAAGAATTAGCAGAGTGGGACTTGGTTTTGAGACATCGTGGTGTGGTAGTTAGAGGTATGTCGATGCAGACTTCTTACGGAACACTTGAGTGACGATGTGTTACACAGACTGGAAGCGCTTTAAATGAGATACTTTTAAATAGCTCTTCTGTAGAGTTTTCCATCTGCAGCCATGGCGTACAGGAAGCAAGTAGCTATCAGCTAACGCTACTTTGCTCGGAGTTACGTGTAGTGATCCAGTCACCTTACTCACATCTCTGCAGTCTCTGTAGGACAAGCTTGTAGACAATATTTTAATGCTGTTCCCTTAGTAAGACTCATCTGAACTAACAGAACTCCTGTAGTGAGCAGTCTGTCAAATGTGCTTGCTTGGGTACAGTGGAGTGCTTCAGAAATGCTTTTTTTTTGTGTTGGGTTTGAGACCGTAGGGAATGGCTTGCAGATTATACCAAAGTCTCTCAGTGTTTTGTATGAAAGGTTTTGATTACGATTAAATGTCTTGATATCAACCCAAATTACAAGTGAAGGCTCAGTGTCAAGCTAGTTAACCATATGGATTTTGTTAAACTAAAATGAAGATAAATTTACAATGTTTTTAAAAAGCAACAGTTATTTTGAGAAATACTTATAAACCTTGGATATAGGATCTTCCAAAATCTGTCTTTTTTAAAATTAACTTAAATTTTCTGTTTAGATTTTTAATCTGCTAACCAGGGGCAAGAAGTCCTATTGCTAGGATTTATATCAGCCTCAAACTGTGGCGACAGCCTTCCTATTTGTGCTAGTATTGTGGTTATTTTTAAGATCAGGACCAGCTGTAAGCAGCTGCAAATGGTCCATAAATTTTTTGGTATCTTCCTAGCACTGCTAAGTTCAAATCCAAGTAGGTTTGCAATAATTTTTAAAGAAAAAGCAAATAAAACTGTTCTTGAGCACAAATGCCATCATGATGGACTACACCATTTATGTTTTCCTCCAGTTATTCCACAAAACCCTTGACTCCACTTCTACTTGCATGTCTACTGATATTCCTAAAAGGAGAACCTGTTGCAGGGAAGCTTTCTGAATGTCTTCAGAATTTTGCAGAATTTTAATTTGTGAAATCTAGGATTTCGGTAATGGGCTGGATCCTTGCCAAGTAGTATCTTCTGGTATTTCTGTGGGCTGGGGAAGGCGTGTAAAGGGAGCTGTTTTTTGGTGGTGCACAGTCATCTTACATGCTAATGGAAAATTGACTTACTGTGTTTCTTTTCTTTACTCTTCTGTTCTGAAGATTTTGGGGAGGGGGGAAAAAAGACGTTGGGGGGGGGGGGGGGGACAACCAAAACCCCCAACCATGCTGTGTTAAGGTTTCTTTTAGGTATGGTATAGTTACAGTAGTTACCAGAGTGGATGCAGAGATAACTGGACACTATCTCTTCTAGATCTTTTAAAAGTAAGCTCCCTAATTTGTGTAAGAAAAGTAACGCATTTGGAAAGATTAGATTGGAATTGCCTCAAATTGAATTAAGCCACACTGCGTGGACGTGCTGGGAATATAAATGCAATTACTGTAAATTTGTACAAACTGATCTGTTGCATTATCTTGCTAATCTAACATACAGTACTCTTTGTGTCCATATTGCAGACGGCAACTCCAAACTAACATGGCAGTCAGACTGTGTGATGTGGCTTCTCTGCTTAGAAGTGGTTCGTGGGCAGCAGAGCCTTGGACTGGGGTCTGTGGGATTTTTCTTAAATTCTGTAGGCTACTTTTTACATGTTAATAGTGCTGAGGCCATACCAAACTCTCCAATCTCTCATTTGGAATGCTAACTCTGTTCTATGTTTCATTATAGGCTGTAGGTTGTGTCCCTACAACAACTGTCTGTCGGGGTCTAGAGCACACTGGTGTACCATGACAACTTATCTATTATATGGTGATCTCCTGTAGAAATTACACTGCAGTGGCTTGCCTTTTTTTCTAATTAGATTTTAGTGATAATTCAAAATATGTGGTGGGTGATTAAAGAGTAGTATTGTACTAAAATTGCTTTGGTATGGTCTGAATACTAAATTGCAGTTATTTTAAAAACCTGTATACTGTGTATTTTGTGATTTTTTTAAAGTTTATTCTAAAAGCTTAATCTAAGAAACTGTTTAAAAACTGTAATTTTATCTTAGACTATTCAGGCGGAAAATACATAGTAACTGCTGAAGATGTGGCTTGTGTTCTATGAACAGTTGTATTCAACCTATCAATGGAATATGCATTAATTGTAAAACATTAGTATCGCTTTATTCAGAGCAGATGGTTCTATGGCTGGGAAGTGCTGTAATTTCAGTGCACACAGGCTACTGCAGCTGTTCACTTGAATGTTGGCTTAAGATAGCATTTTTTGCCACCTGAACATGAAAATAAATGTGCAATTAAGTGAGGATTTTTGTCCTTGCTAATTCCTTCCAATTTTGGTTGATGAGTTAAAATTTGGTAAGGAAAAAAAAAGTCATGGTTATGATGGAAAAAGAAAGCATTTGTGGCTGTCAGCTCTGCCAAATAAACTAGAGCTCTGAAAAATAATTTATCTTGGGATCATCTACTTTCTCATCCTTTCAGCAGACTTCTTTCCTCATGGTGCCAGAAGTAGGTTACCCCTTGGAAGCTTGTCACAAGAGAATAAAATGCTCCTGATCCAGTGGTAGCTCCTCAGGAAAACCAAAACACATTTTTATATCAAACACACTTAATAGATGGATCTTTCTTTTCTTGTTTTGTGCTGATGAAATAACCTCTTGGGAAATGTTCATATGTGAAACAGATGTCTTCCCAGGAATGTCTGAACTCGTTTCAGACACTATTAACCCCCTTTCATGTTTTCAGGAAATTAAGATTTGCACTCCCTGAGTACAGTTGACCTCCTAATCAGTTGTTAAGGTATGCATTGATTGGATATGCTGCTTTGAGCAGGGGAGTTGGAAACAACCTCTAGAGGTTATCTGTGCTAACCTGATACGACTCTACAATTTCACTGCAAACTTTCTTGTGTGAAAACTTTCTTGTGTGAGAATACTATGAGATTGGATTTCAATGTTTACTGGATTTTGAATGAAACTTCTCTAGTCTTGCTTCTGTGTTAAATGATCTGTTAATGGATGGCTTCTGTAGAATTTTCTGCTGAAGGTTGTCCTATATATGTGGTCTGAAGCAGGTTAGGCTAACCAAGCCTTGTGTATTAGACTGCCATTAAAAACCACTTGTCTCCACCGACTGTTAGTAGTTGATGACTGCCAGAGATGGCAGAGAGCCTTTGTACAGGTGGATAACTTGTGCGCAAGTATGGATGCTTCTCCAATTGATTGCTGTATCTGCCAATCATAGTTAGTTACTTTGGGATGAAACACCAGAGTTTCTGGAGTAGAGATTACTCACTTTGATATTTAAAAGTAGATTGAGTTAAAGTATCAACTGTTTTCAGGGTGCAGAGGAGGGAAGACGTGAGAACAAGGAATTGTCAGTTTAATCAAAATATATTTGGAAACCTACTTCCAGCCTATGGTGGCAGAGAAGATTGACCTAGAGGTTATAAAGGAGGAGTTCGTTTTTCATCTCAGCACATTAATTTACATCTCCAGGCGTCTCCTTTAAATTACTAATCTTACTTTCTAGAGCTGTTGGAAAGAGTCGAGATACAGTTAACACCCACTTGTCTTGAAAATAATTCACTCAGATAAAAGAAAGCTAATACTTCAAAAACTGCATACTTCAATTGCCACTTACAAATTGATAGTACTGATTACCCTTGAAAAAGGCCAGTTGTTCTTGGTAACTTCTCTACTAGAAAGACTCTAATGCCCTAAATGAAGGGGGTAGGGGAGGGTAGAAACTAAGTCTTTCATATTGATTTAATTGAGGTGAATCTAGGAGATGTTAGTGATGACTTTATTTGCCTTAAGTTTTACACTTGGTCAAAGCAACATTTTAAAAAGCCTTCCATATTGTTCTTGCGTATAGAAGCGTTATCTGGCCATGGCAATACCACTTGTGTGCAGCAGTGGTTCTTTCAGATTCTTGTCTGGATTTTCCATAAGTGAAGGTGAAATACGAATTTTGATGTTCCTTGTTTTCTATATTTTTAGCAGGTAATTGCTGCCATGGAAACACAGCTATCTAATGGACCAACTTGCAATAACACAGCCCATGGTTCAAATGCAGTAAACAATTGCTCATCACCAATTGATTCTGGAAACACAGAAGACAGCAAGACCAATTTAATAGTCAACTACCTTCCGCAGAGCATGACACAAGAGGAACTGAAGAGTCTGTTTGGCAGTATTGGTGAGATAGAGTCCTGCAAGCTTGTCAGAGACAAAATAACAGGTATGTTGGTTTTGTCTGTTCGCATTTCCTAGTGTCTGATATGTCAGATGATGTTTTATAGTTCTCCTAAGTTACAAAATATGCAGGGAAACCATAGCAGACCTTGCTAGTCTGGAGGAAGTGATCTACCATCTAGTTTCCACGCAAAAAATTATATTTGCATTTTGTCCAGTTTTCTGTGTATGCTATAAATGTTAACAGGACATTTAAATCTTCTGAGCTTTAGATCCTTTGGAAAGAGGGTTTACATGTAGAACAGCAGATAATTATATGATGCTTACTTGAATTTTTATTCAACTCTATTAGAGCTGTGACTGTTAGCTGTTGCTGATGCAGAACTTTTTGAAGGATGCAGGGAGTTAAACTTCTACCTTGGGAGAAGGGATGGCTGATTTATTTAGCTTTGTGGGTAAAGCAGCTTTTGTGTTGAGACACTTTAAAGCAAGTTCTTTAAGATGTGCACTTGAATTGATATGTGCCTTCTGAGAGCACAAGTATGAACTGCAGAGTGATGCTTTCTATTAGTATTTTATTTTAGCAAAAGCTGGTGCTTGGGGAGCATGCATTTAGACTAGTTGTTTAACTTCGAAAGAACTACCAGATGGATGCCTGCAGTTTAAAAACCACGTGGAGGGATTGTTAGCAACGTTCAATTTGTCTCATTTCCATTTGTGAACTCTAAACTCTGACAAATTTAAAAAAAAAAAAAAAAAAAGTACAGTTTATATTGACATTTCCTTATTTTAATTCAGAAATACTGACTTGCTTGGACCAGGCTCTGAGCAACCTGGTCTAGCTGTAGGGATTCCTGTTCATTGCAGAGGAGTTGGATCAGATGACTTCGAAAGGTCCCTTTCAGTTCTAAGGATTCTGTGACTTTGGCACTCAATTTCTTGGCTTTTTTACAGAGCTGTGAAATACGTAGCTTACAAGAAGTTCTTAGCTGCAGCTCTTGAATGTTCTGGTTAGCTTGTGTTTAAGACTATTCCTTTTCAAGGCTACATGGTCTCCACGTTTTGGTTTAAGGGATGGAAGCTGATACTACTTCACTACTAAAGGACAGTGGGAGAGCATGGGCATTTTTCTCACATTGAATGAACTTTCTTGCGACTGAGTGTTCCCAGGGCAGCAGTGGTGGGAGGAGAAAAGCTCTAGCTGATGCAGGTTGTATGTGGCTTCAGCCTGTTCTGCACATGTTCATGTTGATGTCTTGGATGTGCCAGATGTGTACCCCAACTGCGTACATGACTTCTGGTGGCTGAGGCCTGAAAGCATTGTCAGCTCTGGCACCAACCCCCAGATTTGTCTTTGGTGTGGGGCATGTGCTTTCTTCTCTTGTCCTGATTACATATTTACTCTTCTGGCATGGCAGAAAGAATTTCTCCAGCTTTTCCCACATTGATCCAGGCAGTACTGTGTCACTGATGGCAGGCTGGTGCTTAAGCAGGAATCTGACAGCAAACGACTGTGTATGGGTGTCCAGCCTTCTGGCTTGCCTGGGCCACACTGAGAGAAGAGGAATTGTCTTGGGCTGCATATCAAATCTATAATACAGTTTATATATATTAAGTAACAAAACTTATTTTGTTTTTATATTTCTATTAAAAAAAGAAGAGGGCAACAGAAACATAGAACTGCTGGATTGGAAATACTCCCCACTATTCAGTTCAGCTATGTCTGCGTCTGCCAGGGATGAGCGGAGTGGGCTAAGTTCAGGTTCTTTTCTCACAAAATTGTATCTGGTCTGCCCAGGCAGCAGTGAGACTGATTTCAGCCACACTGGCCTTTTGATATTGCAGAATACTTTAATTGCCAGTCCTCATATTCTGCTAATGTGCAGTGAGTGAAAATACTGGTGTGACACTTAACGTTACTTCTGAATAACCCCCACTGCTTTTTGAGAATGCTTCTTGTAATCATTCTCTACACACTGGAGACAGCGCTTGGGACAGTATCTGATCAGTTTTACTTACGCATGGTCTTAGAATGACTTATTCCCCACAAAGGTGTGTTCTTGTCTTTGACTACTAATGAGTGTAGGTTGTGACTGCTGATCTTACCCCTAGACAGTTCTGTTGATAAGCCACACTTCTATCACAGAGTGGATTCTCAAGACTCACTGTATTGAGCCTCCTGCAGTTCAGCTCTGTGCAGGATCTGTAAGGTCTGTGGTTGGCTTCAGTTCCTACTTTGTATTGATAGAGAGAAGGAGAAATAAACGTACTTTGCCTAGATGCTGACAGCAAAAATGTGGTTTTGTTGAAGTCATGTTTTTTCTGCTGACTATACTACACACAGTTTACATTTTTTAATTTGAAAGCAAACTTCCCCCAAAACAAAGCAGTCCTGCCAGAAGAGGATGACTTTAAGAGAAGAGTGCCAGCATGGATCCATCTGTCTTGGTGAATTCACTAGGCTGCACTTCATGGAGATTATTTTCAGTTAATGTTTGGTGACAGTTCCCTCTTCAGTGACACAAAATGGATCGAGCTGAGAGGCTGTTTGAAGTCCAGGGCTACTACTTTCTTACTGAACAGTCTTAACTGGTTTTTGAGCTTTTGAATGCAGATTGATTTTATTCCCTTTAGGTCTTAATGATCTGCTCTACTGCTTAGCAGATGACTTGTTCTCAAGATGTCAGGTAGCAAAATTATTAAATTGGAGATACCATGCTCCAGCATTGTAGCTTTGGCTACAGAAACCACTCCTTTTAGTCCTTCTGGATTGACTTCGCTGCCAAATCTCACAGCAATGTCTTCACAGCTGTGAACACCAGTGAAGCTCTTGGGGATGCTGAAGAAACTAGACTGGACTGATTCCACACTTTGCTGTCTTCAGCTAAAAGCTGGTCAATGCAGAAAGCAAGCTTATCTTCTCTATAGGTGCTTACTACAGTGCCTCAGAACAAAAAGCTCCTTACTGTTTCCTGACCTTTCCTTCCAGGAATGGAAGAATATAACTGATACTTCACCTGTTTGTAGGATGGCTGTTCAAGCTGTTGACCCATGTTTTGCTGAGCTCACATATTAACATGCCTTATTAAAGTTGCTTAGGGATTATGTGCTCGTCCCAAATATGGGACTGCTGCAGGTGAACAGAAGTGAGCCTTGAGGTCTTACTGATGGATGTGCAAATGACCCGCATCCTTACGTGATGGTTTTGATGTTTTCTATGCTAGAAGCTTGCATTGCTAACTACTCAGCATCAGATGACTCCTTGCCTGAGAGTAGAATGGAGTAAAACATAATTGCGTATCTTCCTTGAAGGTCTGATGCTTTCTGTATTGCACAGAGTGGTGCCAAAGAAGCATCTTGAATTTAAATACAATCTTCAGTTGGTGATTAAAGGAATTGATGGCAATCTCCTTGTTTGGAACTGTTTGGAGAAAGAGTCTTTCTGTTGGTCAGAGAGCAGCTCCTCAGCTTTAAGGCATACATTTAGCCGCCAGCAAAAACATGACACTATTCCTGTTTCAAAAGTTGTCGATATAGGTAAGAAATTTTATATCAGGCCTTACAACTGCATAGGGAGCAATACTTCTGATTTTAGCAGCCTGAAGCAGTGTTATCTGGTGTTAGTGGATACTTGGTTGAGAACTACTTTCAATCTTCAGGTTTCGTAGAGACTCTTGGGAGAACGAATTTTCATTTTTCTGTAGTGTATATCAGAGATTATTAGGAATAATCTTGTCATGGCTTTCAGAATTACTCTGTCATATTAAAACAGTAAGTTAATCATAAATGGTCTGCCATGAATGCCAAGTACTTGGTGAATACCTCTAATTGATGAGAAGTTTGTGAGTATAGAAATGCATTTTCATACAGACTAAACTGCAGTGAGAATTGGTAAGGGGCAAAGCTTTGATCTGCCTTCAGCTGTCTCATACAGGTTTGTCCACATCAATACTGGATGCATAATCTGGCCACTTCAGAGGTGAAACTTTAGATGTTGGAATAGAGAGCTTTTTGCCAAGCACTTCCAGCATAGGAATGCTAAGAAATCTTTTGTTGTCCACATCAATCAGTAATACTAAGCACAGATGAAGCATTTCGCAGCAATGAATTAACTGATGAAGAAAACAAGGAATGCTGATCTGCATGTATTGGAAGGTATTGTCATTCTCAGACATACCTCCCTGTTGTGCTCTGCCAGTATCTTTTAATACAGCAAGGAACTACAAAGCTTGTGCTCTGTACTCCTTTTTACCTAGGGGTTTGGCTGTAATGGAAGTGGAGGAGAAAGCTGAAGTGCGAAAGATTACTGCTGGTCATACTCAAGCATGCAGTTCATAGACACAGCTTGGTATGTTGGGTCACCGTTCGTAGCTGCAGGAAAAATGTCACTGTTGTCCTATTAACTAAGCAAATACAATGTTCAGAGCAAGAATTAAACCACCTGACAACTGTTCTGTTCTGCTGAAGGTAGAAGAAGGGAAATATGATACTAAGCTTCTAGAGGGTTCTCAACGTCATTCTTCATGTAGAGAATCCTATCAACAGGAGCACCATCTGATAAGTGAGGCATTAATGTCACTTAACTTGCAAACCAAAGGATCTACCTGGAATGAGTTGTTGTGCTCAGATACTTTGGGGTCTTTGTTAATTCTTTGATGCTTTTGGCTAATGTGGATGTACATAGGATGCTGCGAAAGTAATG
Organism: Penelope pileata; assembly: GCA_013396635.1. NCBI lineage: Eukaryota > Metazoa > Chordata > Aves > Galliformes > Cracidae > Penelope > Penelope pileata. The sequence continues at coordinate 55,617 of WBMW01006026.1, forward strand.
CCTCCTGTTTATTTCCATGGAAACTGCAACAGAAACAAAGAGCACAATAACGTTTTAATAGAAAAAATTCTCGGCTACTAAACTTTTCATCACAGTCACCACCATTAGCCTATGCATTTTGGCCAGTGATGAACAAGAGCCTGCATGCCTCACTCCAGACCAGTGGAGGTCACCACTGTTGCTATTGTCACTGCTGAAACACACCACCACCCCTCACTGTGCTCACAGCCACTGTTGGGTCTCCATCAACATTCAGCAAGTGTCTATGAATGTCAGTGGGTGCCATTTTTTCTGTATGGAGAAATTCACTTCCAGCCCTATGTTCTGTCCACACTCCCATCTCTGATGCCATTGAGTCAGAGTGCCCCTCTGCTGCCATCTGTCACACAGCAACAGCACGGAATGGGATGTTGGTGGGAAGGTTCAGCCTCAGCTGCCATCTCAGCAACATCCACCTCTGATGTCGTGGACCAACAGAATTACATAGGAGGTGCTGCTTTGGGAGCTGCCCTTGTCTATAAGTAAATGCTGTAAAACTAACACAGTGACCCTTAGCAGCTGTACGGTAGATGAGACCCTGGTTTCAAAGAGCAACATAACTGAATTGAATGCTTATCACTTGTTCTTGAATAGTTTTAAAGTGTTTTTGCATGTTTAAATGCAGCAGGTAACTTCTTACTTAATTATGTGCTTAATGTTATGTTACAAAAGGAAAATCTAAAGAAAAATCTAAAAGTACCGTAAAAGTAAAGGGTCTCTGCTCTCTCAAGATAAATTGATACAGCAGCTGCTGAGGAAATACAGGGGAAAGTAGTAGCTGCCACTTAAAATGAACACTTAAGTTAGAAAATAGTTTGCTATGTACTACCCTTCTTTTTCTGAAACTTGAATATAGGTTAAAAATGGCAGTGAATGTGGTATTCTTATGAAAACAAAATTGCACTCCACTGTAATGCCCTCAGTCTTTACTGCAGTGTAGATCTGGTTGTGCAGAAGATAAATTTTTAACCTTTGCATCATGAAAGAATATCTGTGATTTCAGACCTTTTCTTGTTAGTCTTTTACCAAAGAGTAGTAACCTACAATACAACTTTGGAATTCAGTCTCACATTGTGAGAATGGTTGAAATCAAATCTCATAAATCAGGAAGAATTTCCTTGTTCTCTTGTCAAAGCTTGCATAGTGTTCTCATATTGTAATAATCATGGGCTCATAAAATTCAGATGCTTTTCTCAAAAAGAACCTTTTTGTTGACAAGTCATTTTTTGTCCTTTTTTTTTTTTTTGAAAGAATGTGTTTTAGCCATCAATAATATATTTATGTAGACCTTACATTTTTGGCACAATATGCACCCTGTTTTGCCTAGAAATTGAGACAGGATGCATTTAGAGATCTAGTCTGGAGCAATATCTCCCAGCTGTTGACTTGTATAGCTGAAATTAAGCCTGGTTAGTTGAATTCCACTTAATAGGATGAGCCAGGTGTTCCCACCTTACGTTATTTTCCTGCATCATTTTCTGCTGGCAAGCTTCCTGATGACAAAGTTTTTTTCAGGTCATTCTTGTTCATTATTATATGAATCTGTTCTTCAGATCCAGTCCAACTGCCCTATTACCAAGCTTATAAAAGCTTGTCCACCCTCTTTTTCTCATTTGCCTTATGACCAGGAGATGTCTGTAGTTCTGTGGTATGGTTTATGTTAAGCATTGACTCAGAATATGTGATCCTGCATGTTTCATTTTACCATCTGCAGATTCTAAAATCCTGGATACTTAGAAGCATTGTCTCATTCCACTTTGTAGACAGTACAGATAACAAATGCAGAACGCAACTCAGCAGATGCCTGGAACTATAGTTATGGAAAAGTTGAATATGTCTAGAAGCTGATGCAGTTGTAGTCAATACATTTGCAATTAATGTTTGTATGGAAATAGTTCTTAGCAATAAGATCTTCTGCGTTTTCTGTTCTGCTTCTATTGAAGAACCATGGTAATTAATTCAAAGGATTCTGGGATGATCACAGCCAAAAATAGAAGACGAACATGGAATTGGATATGTCATCAGAGTTGAGCTTTTTAAGTGCTAACCGCAGTAATATTTCTAATAACATTGGTCATAATTCAGTGTGTACTTGTGTACACAGTCACTGTGATGTTAGGATGAACCTCTAAGTATCAAAAAGGAACTCTAATAGTGTCCAAGAGGAGAAATCTGGTGACAATGCTGAATTGTAATCTGCCCAAACAGTTGATAGAGGCTATGAGATGAAGGATTTTTGTCTAAGGTAGGCGCTCTATCTCAGCAGAGCATAGATGAAACCCTGATCTCTTCGGTGAGTGATAACTCGTGCTTGCTCTGTTTCTGCAATATTTTGGTAATAAAGACAAAGGTCTTGCATCCTTTGTGGAAGCAATAGAAAGTGCCTTGTCTAACTGACTGCTTTTGACTCTGATTGCTAGAACGTGTGAAACTTGCTGACCTCTGTAGTTTTGGTATCACATCAGTGCAAAAACTGTAGCCCACGTGGTTGTCTGACGAAGAACAGAGCTGCTGGAAACTTTATTTCTTGTCAGTGCTGCTGCAGAACTCTAGAGTTGCCCTGTGTGTGAACTCTTGCATTCAAAGTAATCTCTTAGTTCTGTGGAACTTGGTCTGGAAATCTCTTTGATCTTGTCACCAGCGCTGAGAAGTGTTAGCGTATTCTCCAGCCCTAAATCTTTCTTTTGCCTTAATGCTAGGCTAATTCTAGGACACCTACACTGACCTTATGGGAGCATGGGAAGAAGATGTGTCGTACTTAGGCCTTCAGTCTAGCACTCCAGGCATGCTACCTTCTTGAAGTAATCTGTGTGGAGATAAGGTAGACAAAAAATAGGCAAGTTCTTTTCCTCCATGTCTCAAAAGGAAAGAAAAGGAGAAAAAATAGGATGACGTATCTGTGGAACGGCTTAGTCTGGAACGTGGATGCTTAGTTCGTCCACAAGACAAATTCCAAATGTTCATGTCAAAAAATAAAAAATCGCCTTTTGAGGGGGGATTGAGTGGTAAGGCAGTGAATAGCTAGAATGCCTGGTATTTGTTTTATGCCACAAATGCCTGGTCCAGAGGGGACTGTTTGAATGGGTGATGACTACTTTGCCACTTCCCAAAGGATGCTCGCTATTTTTGTGGAACTCCCCACCTCTCCTGCCTTCTCAGCCTTTACTCCCAACATACATGGTGTTCAGAGTACCACACCACTCTAACCTGTAAGATTTCACAAGGTTTTGAGCAAGTTTCAAGTGGGTGAGTAGTTTGGCAGGTAAAGGAAGAGCTGGCTGAAGGTGGCTTCTGCTTTGTCATGTGCTGAATGGTGGCAGTGGCTTTTGGTAGCTGCTGGCAGGCTGACAGTACCTAGCTTGGGCAGGGATATGGACAAAAGGTGTTGCATAACAAATTGTCTTGTCAGCAGGATGCCTAGAACAGAGCTTAACTAAAATGTGAATTAAAAATGAATGGGATTGGAGGCCACTTTGTATATGATGGCTTAGCTTGGAGTTTCTTTTCATTCTTAATTTCTTGCTTAGGACCTTGACACTTTTTTTTTTTTTTTTTTTTTTGTGGTGAGACTGGGAAAGTGGGTGGGGAAGGGAAAGCTGTTGTTAACATTAGCTTCTTAGTTTTTAATCTTAGTTTTTTAAGATAAATTCATATTTTGAGCTCTACAGTTCTCAAAACATGGCCTCTGTGGCCTGGGGAGCCAGGGCGTTGTAGCACAAGGGCAACAGTCATCATTTTAAACTTTCCTGTTGCATGTTCTTTCCACAAACACGGAAGGTAACGGCTCTGCTTAGCTGGTGGCTGGAGCACTGTCTGTTGTCTAGACTACAGGAATAATCCTGAAGTTTCCTAACAAGCTTTGTGTGGATTCAGAGCAATATTAACAGAGACTTGTCTTAAGCCTGTTAATGTTGTACGTTGTGGTGTCTTTACTCTGATTCTCCGTAGTTGGTTTTTAAGGTTACTGGAAAGAACTTAATGGCATTTATGGTGCTTTTTTGTAGTAAACTACAGGATTTATTGCTTATCATGCATTTCCTGGAAATGACTTTTGCAAGCATGTAGAGATGAAGTAGCTACTTTTATCTTAAATTAATCAGTAGTGTCTGATTCTTTGTGCCTTAACTTCACTTTTCACAGCTTTGCAGGCATGATGCTGTTTTTGAGTGTAGAGAAATTTTGTAGGTTTTTTTTTTTTTACAAAGAAGGTAACAAATGTTTGACTTAATCCCTGGAAAAAGCTATGCAGGTTCAGCTAAATTGCCTGTTTAGTTTGTTTGAAGTTTGTTTTGACAATGTCAGTAGTCAGAATTTTTATTTAAATGGTTACATGGTTTATGTTAACTTGTGTTAATGGGTTGATCTCAATATGCAATGTAAGGATTTAATGCTTTAATGCTGTAACCCTTTTAGAGTTAAATATGATTAAGTATTTGTATTCTTTTGTGTTTCTGGCAGAAGCAGGGCTCTGCTCCCACTTTGGGAGTATCTAGGCTGCTTGTTGAGTGTCTTATCACTGATTGTTCATCCTTTTTTAGGTGCTTGTGGGTATTGCTGTTATGTCCTAGTGATTCTAGACCATCTGAATAAATGTTAATTCCAGTGCAAGCTAGTAGGTATTCAGAAATGTTGAAGAGTTGGAAATCTCTGTAGGCCAGCACTGCCTTCCAGCAGCATAGCTGTGCTGTGAGATTAAAGTATTTATAGTAATCTAGATGTGTTTCAGTGAAGTCTCGCTCAGTTTGGGTAGCAGTGTACTGATCTGCACACCTTGAAGCCCTTTCAGTCCAAGGGCTTTGTGTGGATTGTATGGACCTGGGTATCTCTAAAGTGAGTACTTGTCTGCTCCCACCACAGTGTAGTAAGAGACTTGCAGTTGCAGGTGACTCTAAAGGATGCATGGTGGTTCCATTATATATTGAAGCAACTAGTATACAGTGTTACTACAAATAGGGTAACAATGTAAAACCAACTTCTGAAACAGTAATTGATTTAGCCAATTGCATGGTATGCTTTCACTTTTATCATAGAATCATCAAGGTTGGAAAAGAGGTCCAAGATCTAGTCCAGCTGTCTTCCTCCCTCCAAGATTACCTATTAAACCACTAAACTATGTCCCTTAGGACCACATCTAGCATAGCAAGGAGCTTTTACTTGTCCCTTCTTCCAACTGTTTTGAGTTGAGATTGGATGTATATATGCTAACAAATCTCAGTATCCGTTCTGACTTACTGCACTTACTTGATAAGGCTCCTACCTGTGACTTCCTCTGCCTGCTGTGGGAAGAGCCAGAGCTGCACCCTCACGTTTGAATCTGACATCAAGAAGCAACAAGAAGTCTCTAGGAATTATTGCTTATGTTGAGTAGCAGCTGATGGCATTCTTCACATATTGAAAAACTCTGCAAGATGTAAGACAAGAGGCTGATTCTGAGTTGTGGAGCGTTGAACTTGACTGAGATGAAATTTTGTCTTTTCTTACTTAATTCCTGGTTTTTGAATAACGAAAGCCCTGGTGATGGCTGTTTAATTAGACGCAGTTGTCTTCTGTATGGCAGAGTACTGTCAAGTTGGTTGATCAGAATTTGATCAATTTCATTCCATCTGACCTTTTTCCAGATTTTTCCAGATTCAGAACAATAGCTGAAGATCTGGATGTGGGAGAAAGAGGTGGCATAGTATCAAATACAGAAATCTAATAGGTTACAGGTTTTTTCTTGATAGCTGCCTAGCTTGTTAGCTCAGTGGTATTAGTTAGGAGTGATCAATAAATGCAATCCATCTGCAGGCACAAACTGCTATCAAACTGGGAATTGCTTAGTGTCATGCAGTTTTCTCTCATTTTGCTGAAGCTGCTTTTAAAATGCAGTTCAAACTTGACCGCTAAACTTGCACAGTAATTTCTATTGAAGGTAGATGTTGAGAAAGCAACAGTGGTATTCAGTGCTTATGCCTTCAGCTCTTTTCATTAGAGAAACTGCGTCTGTGTAGGTACAATTTTAGGTACAGATTTGTGTTCAAGTGACTTGCATGGCAGATGTGTGCTCCCAGCCTTACTCAGTGTCACGGTAACACTGGTAATCTCAGTGGCTTAAACCTACCCATTTGGCAATGTGAATTTCTGAAGATGTAGTAACTTATTAAGAAAATGAAGCTGGTAGCAGCTGGGCAAAGCCATTGTCCTGGCACAGAAGTGCTCTGTGGGCTCTGCGCTCAGGAGGTTTGCATTAGTGCATTGTGGAGTGTTCTGATATGTTTAATTGCAAATCCAGACAATTTGTGCTCATAAAGTTGGACTTGTGGCCATAAGTAATGCTCCTTGATCTTCCCCGTGGCCTCCTTGGCTTGCCTTCAGGCCAGTGTAGGCTGTCACTAATTACAGTTCTTAGGTTGATCTTAACACGCAATGCCACTTCTGCTTTGGTGTGTCAGTGAGGTAACACAGCAACCTCCGTGTGTCAAACTCTTGGAAGATTTCTAAAAAGTGATACGGGTCCAAGGGTGAATTGAAATGGGAGCATTTGTATACAGGCTTTGAACGTTGTCATGCATATTTCTTCTAACAGTGTTCTCACGCCGATGTTTACAACTTCAAGTTTTCTTCTGCCTTTTGTCACTTCTAATGTCAAGTTGCTGGCTTAGTACTGTGTAAAAAGGTGGTGCTTTAGTACATTATTTCACAGTAGAATTTCCTTGATTAAATTAAAATAGTCTTAAGATGTCTGGAAAACCATCATGTTGAAATCCCATTTTAAATGCCTACCTTACCGTAATTTTTTTTATTCTCTGTGGAAGGTAAATGCATGAAGGTATTTGCTGTTACTTGAACCTTTTAATTATCCAGAGTATGATTAGCATGTTCAGTATATTTTTGTATTAGAACATGAAGTTTTTTAGCTTAGTGATGTACATTCATTGTCAGATGCATTATTAACCAGGTGTAAATTTTCCACTTTATTTTTACTTAAAGATACATCAGCATAGTCATCTGAAATTGTATGGTAGTTTTATGTTCTGTGTTCTAAGAGTTACCAATGTTAATTAATGGAGCTGCTTTATACGTTGCCTGTTAAGTGTAGTGGAGGAGAGGTTGAACTTCTGAATCTACCTCTACTTTCACCTTAAACCAGTTCATTTCATAGAACTAATTCAGTGACACCTTATAAGAAAAGTCCACACTGAGAAAGCTTTGATAGCTCAGATGCTTGTAGTATTTATTAAGCACTTTAAATTCAGATTTTTTCCCAATTACTATTCTGTTTGGTCTGCAGACCCTACAGGAATGTTTAAGAATTCCAGAGAGGGAGCAGGATGAGCTGGATGCTCCCCTAGTATGACCAAGCAGTTCTGAAAGGCAGCTTGTTCAACCCTGGTGTTAGCTGCTTCGTAGCTTCACTGAAACAAAGCAGCCAAGGACTCCCTCGTGTGGTGGGTGTGCCAAGCTTTCAAAGGCATCTTTCTGTGTTTTTGTTAAAGTCTGTTGGCTCCTGAGAGTGAGGAGAGCATGTCAAAACAATGCAAGTGGTTGACCCCAAGAAGAAATACGGTGGAAGCTTTTTAGTACTGAAGCTGCTGTTTTCAGCACCTGTTACTTATCTGCTTAAACTACTAGTGTATACTAATGAAAAAATGTGTTGAAGGGAAAATGCAAAGTTCAGCAGGTTCTGGGTTTTGTCTGGGATATAAATAAGACTTATTTTCATTGGAAGCTCTTTAGCTAAGAGTTATGAGGAAACGTTCAGTAGGACAGCAGGATACTTGAAGAGTAGGAGATAACTAGGCTTGCTATTGACATAAATTCCTGGGGACAAACTGGGATGACTTTGCAAAACAAAGTAAAAAATAAAATAATCAGAAGACCTTGTAATTTACCAAGATGTTTTAATCAGTCATGAAATATAACCACCAGTCTAATCAACTGCTCTCTGACACACAGAAAACAATATGCTTACTTTTACACCATTGTTAAGATACTGCTCACAACCAAGAACGCAGCACTTGAGTTCACTGTGCCTTTGTGGCCCTTTGTGAACTTTATTTGATGCAGCTGCAACTGTATTTCAGAAGTGGCTTTCAAAAGGGCTCACTTAACGTCTGTTAAACTAAAGCTTATGCTTGTCAGCTTTTCAGGCCTTTCTCTCAAGGTGTAACAGATTGTAAATGACACCTTGGCACTTCCAGGCAAACTCTTGTTAACAGGGCTGTGTAGTTCAGATGGCTGAACTCCCTCTTGCTGCTGATCCAGTCCAGCAACATTGAGTAAAGAGCTGTTGAAGATGCTGCTTTGGGTGCTTGTCTGAAATAGTATTCCTTCTTGATTCTGAGCTGCCTGCAGGCTTCAGAAGTATGTTCCTCCTGAAACTAAGTGGTAGCTCTTGGGCTGAAAATGTAACAGAAGCATTTTTTTAGCCATCTTCAACTTCATGGTGTGTTATGAAATACTGTCATCCTTTGCCCACTGCAGAAAGGAGGAGCTATGCAGATGTTTGCCTCCTTACAGAAGTTTCCTTTTTGTTGCATGCTTTAGTCAAACTTCTTTTATTTGCTTGCATCTGTTTTCCAGGTACAGTAGTCACTGTAGTAAAATAATCTCTTTAACTTGTCCTTCAAGAAAGCCGTCTGATCTGGATCTGAAGGCTCCTGTCCTTTCTGTACTTTAATAGAAATGCAGCAAGAGGGAATTTAGCTGCTGCGTGGCAGTTCTGATAAAGCTTTAGAAGAAAAGTCACTTAACTATAATGCTGTAGCTGTTTCCAGAAGAAGGAAAGAAATGAAAGTTTGCAAATGTACTTCTAAAAAGAAAGCTTGTCAGCAGGCTGCTTCCTAGGAGAGGCTATTAAATAGCTTCTTCATTGCTGTCCTGGTGTTTTTTGGGTTAATGTTCTGGTTTAGCTGTTTGCACAACTCTCTAACATAAGAGAACTTGAATGCAAGTTTTTTTGGGAAAAAGACCAGGCTTGATGAGGATGGATAATTTTGTATGTCTTTCAGTTTTTCATTGTTCTAGTGTACTTAAAATTCTTGTTTAGAAACAAGTTCTGGATATCTCCAAAACAGAAAGCTTAGATGGAACAGTAGAAATTATTTGAGACAAACTACTGGGTGGTAGTTACCTATAGATGATCATGGGAGAGTAAAACCTATGTTGTCCTTGCTTTTGTTTTCTGCTGTTTGTAGATGCTGTCCTCACTGCAGTGGAGACAAATTGCTGCCACCAGTCCCTAAAACAGCCTGGCAATAGGAAAATGATAGCAAGAAGACACAAACAGGTTTTAGAGTGGAAGCACCTCCTGTGAATCTGGAATAATTTTGCCTCATCTTGTGCTCAGCTTATGTACTCTAAATTGATAGCAAAGTAGAAGGGTATGCATATGCAACTGATCATGCAGGAAAGAGGCGGTGTCAGGTTCCCACTTCAGTTGGAGGTGAGCTGTATATACAGTGGAAGTGGACTGCAAATGAAACTTGTAGGTGACAGGAAGCAGCAGGCAAGCAGGTATTGCTCTGTGGTCTTTCTTGGTGATTTGTTTCTAGTTTTCCTATCTAAAGCAGTCTCTGAGACAAATCTCACTAGCGAATGTCTCTTAACATTGACCTAGGGTGTGCCTCAGGATGCACTGGATGTTTCATGCTGCTGAGTACTTCAAGCATGAACATTTTTCTAGGTGGTGTTTGGGCAGCACCAGTGCTTTTATTTGACGTAACCTACTATTTCTTACTTACTATTTCATTTTGAATTCATTATGAATAACTTACGTAGTAACAATAATAGGTTAAAACTATCTTGTCTGTTGTTCCCCAAGCTCATGAGAAGGCTTTGCATAAGTAGTTAAGTATGGCCAAGTGAAATGAGATGGCTTGTAATGGATTTTGAGTGTTCAGTAATCCAGCAGTAAACTCCTTTAAATATTGTAAATAGCTGTGCTTCAAGGAAATGCATAGTGCAGTGATGGACTTTTTTTTATTTCACAAATCCTAAGGGAGAATTTGACTTTGCTTGGATTTTGCTTAGCAACCAGTTAAGTAACTCAGTGGTCGTCATTCCTTCTCTCCAGTAGCCTAGCCTAAGTGTCCTCATCAAGATCTTTGCTTCTACAGCTCAGTTCTTGAAAGTAGGGATATGCTATAATCAGCCTCCTTAAAATTGTTGAAGTTGCTGAAAATACCCACAAAGTTCTTTAGCAGAAGTTATGAAGAGATAGAGAATGTGATTATTCCCATTCAGAAACTTGAACATCTTTGTTGTCAGGAGAAGGAAAATGGCTTTTCAGCAATTACATTAAAAGGATTCTATTCTGCTTCAAGAAATTTTGTTGCTACTTTAAAAGCAAGATGTTAAGAGTGAACAACAAATGACAGTTCTCTGACACCTACTTTGTGTGACAAATTTCTGTTTTGGGACTTTCTTGGTGTTGTGAAGCAGAGGAGTTTCTCAGCTTTTGGAGCTGTGCACAATATTTGAATAGGCTTCACTTTTGGTAGGCAGTTGTGAAACAACCTGATCCGGGTAGAACTAGTTAATTTCTGATTCTTCCTCTTACAGCTATTGCAAATTAGAGCTTGTACATTTGTTATGGTTTGACTCAGCAGATAGCTAAGTTCCACACAGTTATTCACTCACCCTCCCCCCTCCCCAAATGGGATGGGGGAGAGAAGTAGAGAGATATGCAGTAAAATGCGTGGGTTGAGATAAATGCTATTTACTAAAATAGTAAAGAGAACAAAAGAAATAACAGTACATATACATATATATATATATATATACACATATATATATATATACACACAAAGAGGATACGCAGAACAAGGTCTCACAGACAGTGGTGACCCTTCCTCCCGGCTAGCCCCTTCCGTAATGAACGGAACCCGGAAAACCAACAAACCAGTCACATGGTGTTATATGGTATGGAATAAACTAAGACAACATTTTTAAAGCAAAACACGTGATACGACACTTCTGAAGGCACAGTGGTAAATTAAAAGGCCCTGTGGCAGTGGCTATACCTTCTGTCTGTTTCTTCTGTCTGCTTAGAGCCTTGGTCCTTAGCTGACCAATACTTTTAAAGTCTATCTGCTACTCTTCCCTAAATAATGTGTGTTCCTCACTTGCTTCTTACTTGATGTTAAAATATCAATCTGCATTTGTCTAGTGTTCACGTGAATCTTCACTCAGTCTTTCAAAAGCTTACTAGAATTAAAACATTCAAAATGACTTTTTAAGCCCTCTTCTGTTAGAATCCATTCCAGTTTTTGACTGTAGTACCAAAAAGTAACCTGGCATTGCTCTGAATTACTCTTCAATTTGCATCACGTGTGATGGTCATGTGAGATTGATAAAGCTTGAAACAGAATAATTTTCCATGTTGAAGTGGGTATTGCAGTGCTTTCCTGTTTAAGTTTTTTGTAGGTCACGTACTTGGAAGCCAAATGTTTCTCAGTGGTCCAGGTAGTGACAGATGTGTCTAGAGACACCAGTATCTAAGATCTAAAAGGATTTTTTGCCACTTAAGCTTGAATTTGCCTTTGTTGCAAGTGCCAGTTACATAAAATGTGAAATGTAGTTAATATGAATTTTCAAAGCATAACCTATGCTTCAAATTAATCAGACTTCCTTGAAGGAAAATCAAAATGAAGTTGCTTTTCCTCATTCTCATGATACAATAAAATAATAGTTTCAATGTATTGGTGTCGCTGTAATAGCGGGTGATTATGTGGTTTCAGGTTTTGGTAACTTACGATGGAGGCCACCTTATAAAGTGAGCAGTGATGAGTTCCAGGAGAATCAGTCCCACATCTGTCCTGTTTTCTTCGAACTGAACAGGAAGAACTACTCTGTGCAGCTTCACTGCTGGTTCCTGTGTTTTTGGTAGTATTGGTGAAGGTAGCTGGCAAGAAGCCCTGTTTTTAGAAATGTTCTATTTGTTGATTCTGATTTTTGCTTCCAGATCATCACTTAAGTTTTTCCTACTTCTAGTGATTTTTTTTTTAATCTAGTGTTTAGCTAACTTTTAATCTGTACCACATTCAAACAGGTGGGAATGGTCTTTGCTTGCATTGGTCTAGCTATTTTTATGTAGAAAATAGATCATGTGTACAGAGGGGTAGAAATAATTTCTGCGCATTTTCTATCCTCTGGAAATAGGACTATATTGGTAACATCTTACGTGAAATAGATTTGTCTTAGATTTAATTTTTTTCTAGGGTTGTGGTTTAAGTTTCATCCTAGAGCACGGCTAACACCAAAAATTGGCATTTCTGCTTTAGACTTAAAGTACAAGCCATGTGCAAAAGAGACACTCATGTAAGTTGTTTTGTTTTTTGGAGATAGTGCTAGGAAGAATCTTCACAGACAGTGGGAGTGAAGGAGACAACAGGTATATAAATTGTTCTGCCGTAATCAAAGTAATACGGAAAAAATTACACTCAGGTTAAGGAACTCAACTACATCTAGGTAAAGCCATAGATAAACACAGATACAATTCTTCATATCTCCATATTGTTTGTTACAGAGTCGCTGATGTTGAAGGAAATCTGGAAATCGTAAGGTACAACTCCCTGCTCATTGCAAGTTTGTCTAGGGCACACTGCTCAGGACTTAGTCCAGTTGAGTGTTGATGTTTTTTGTTAGTAACTTCACATATACGAATCTCTTCACAGCTGCCTCTAGCCAGTTTGTTTCCTGTGCTTAACTGTGTATTATTTTGGAGGAGACAGAGAAAAATGAGTGCTGTCTGGGAGTGGGGCTTGTCTGCTAGTCTTGTGCTATGGTAGATTAATTAGTAGAAAACACTGCCAGCGTTGATGGGCTTGTTACTAAACCTCCTCTTGTCTTAATTGGTTACAAACTGCCCATCAGGTCTTTTACTGTTATACTGTATAGGTACCATATGAGAGCTTCATACAGCATAGATGCTATTCTGTTGTTCCTAGCAGTCAGTGAATTTGCCACTTGCACATTACATAATGTTGTTTATCCTCTGTATCAATATAGGTATCCTCTATATCAACAGTAGTCTCTCAAATTAACATTTTGTGAGTGGGCTGTGTTGGATGCTTGCCATTGCTTTTCCTTGTTGCCTCTGGTTTTTGAACTTTAATTTTTCAGGTTCTCAAAAAATAATGCTTAAGGATTATGGGACTTTTTAATTACAGAAAAAAGTCTGCGCTGATGAGGATGTATTTACTAGGTAGTGTTCTGTTGCTTTACATAGCTGAATGTTCTTGTCTGCTAAAAGCCCTTTATCAAGGCTTTTATAAAGGTATGCTGAAGGCAGCTGGTTAAGGATGTTACATGCTTGGTTTTGAAGTTTTCAAGAGATCACTGCTGCTAAACTCCCAAGTGTTTAAGTGCTTAGACACAGTACACTGATTGAAAAGGGCTGTGGCTAAGTGAATAAGAGCTAATTAAAAATGCTTTATAGGCATCTGTGATCTGAACTACTGATGCTAGAAGAACCTGGTAACATTGCATCTTCGTTCTAATAATACTTAACTGATGTCCAGTTATCAGTTGGTGTGAATATAGTAACAAAATGGTCTTTTAAACCCCTTGCTACCATGAGGCTGCACTCTGAATAACATCTGTAGAAACAATCGGCTTCAGAGATCTCTTACCTCAAGAAATCTGAACCAGTGCTTCTGATATTGAAGTAACTTTTGAAATGCAGTCATTTTCAAGTATCGTTACAGAATTTTATCGTTAGGCTTTGCATATTCAATTAAAAAATTGAAGTGAGTAGTGGATTTTTGATGTCTTACCTTGGAAGATCCTGCATTACTTCTTGTCTCCAACAATTCATAACAAATTGTGAAGATACGTCACATTGCTCTTCTGAAGTACTTCATTTCTTCATTTATAGCCATTTCTGCATTGACTTAGGTTAGTTCATAGGAACAGAGAAGGCTGGTGAAAGACACTAGCCTTACTGGAAAAATAAGGCTCTGTGAGCCTTAGAAAACTTCATTGATGCAGATAATTGTTCCTCAATGTAACAACTTGTTCTGTGTCCCTATAAGGTTTTTGAACATGTTTAGTTACCTGTTTTGCAGCACAGCTGTACTAATGATCACTTTTATCCTTTCTTTAACTAGGACAGAGCTTGGGTTATGGTTTTGTGAACTACGTTGACCCGAAGGATGCCGAAAAAGCTATCAACACTCTGAATGGATTGAGACTTCAAACTAAAACAATAAAAGTATGTAGCATTCTTTATGACTTAAAGGAACTAACGTGTTTTGACTTCTTGTTGATGTTTGATTTGTTTTCTTTCAAATAGAATTCAAGTGTTCTACTAGTATTAATAACACAGGCTAGGACTTCACCATGAAGCAGGTGATTAGTCCTTTGTAGTCTGCTTAGATTTAGAGTTAGATTATAATTAGATCTGGAAAATTAGGAAGAGTTGTGCTAAACTGTCAGCATTTCTACTTGAGCTTGATCTAACTGAGAAATCAGATTACATGCTTTGTTTGCTTGAGTTACAGAAACACAATATTACACATAATCTAAAAGACTGCACTGTGTGCTTCCTGATTACTTTCTCAGAGGCTACAATTTGCTCATTAAACAAGACACGTGCAGCCTAGAAGAGTATTGTCTTGCACACCTGAAAATAAAATACTGAGGTAACTGGTTTAGTTACACAGATCCATGAATTACTGGACTTCAGAGGTTGTTCTGTAGCTAGTATTTATATTCCTGTTTGTCTGTAGTGTTTGGGATTCCTGTTTTTTAATTTGTTTTAACTCTGTGGATGGAACTTTTAAGAAGCGGCAATTTATTATCAGTATGAAATAATGACTTACAGATTAATCATGAATAAGACACTTCACGATTTGAGATGGCAAGGCAGCCTTGATTACTTACTGCGTAGAGTTTGGGATTGAACACTCACCTAGGAAACGTTCTTGTTGAGTCACGAGGTTCAGAGGAGGGGGACTCACTTGTTTTCTAAACTCCTTCTCGGAGGAGTCTAGATAGGGCTGAATCCCCTCCTAGTCCCTGACTTGGTCAATGGGTTTATGTCTAAGGGATTATATGTTCACCGTCAACCTAAGATAGAAACATAGTGGTGCTCCCAAAGCTTAATAACCTATTAGTCACTGATCTGTATCAGCAAGGAGTCTGAGGTCAAGGTGTAAGGAGTAATTGAGGCGGATCTGACATCGACAGGCATCCCTACTCAAGGGGAGATCCTGTTACACAGCCCACACTCATACAGGAGAACTCAAAGGGCCCTTGGCTGTTACTGTTCTATGGAGTAAGATGATTGACTCATAGGTGGATACTAAATACAGTTTTGAGCTGGATGTTTAGTTCTTCCAAAATGTAAACCAGACAGTGCTCAGCACCGTGGTTAGTTTGGTGCTGACTCAGCTAGTCCTCAGCTGCGAAGCAAGGTGCCAGTTTGTTCATCAACTGTCCTGGGATGGAAAGCAACTGGTACTGCTGCCACCACCCGAGAAAGGTTGATGGTAGAGTGGTCAGTGGAAAGAGGAGGACAAAGGAGTGCACACTGTCACTCTTGCACACCTAGTATTTACTGAATTCAACTTCTTGAATTTCTAGAAGTAGAACTATTGAGACTTTTCTCATCAGATGTCTTTCTTGCTTCATTCCAATTGCATCATATTCTTTCTTATCAGATGGCTTTTAATTTTTTCAAATTCAGGAAGATGGGGTTGTGATGAGGAAATAGCTTTATAACGAGCATAAGTTCTTCAGGTGTGTTTAAGTTCTTGTGTTTTTAATGCCTTTAAAGTGTAGCATTACACAATTATTCCATTATCAGAAGAGGATGTTAATCTGAGCAATTGTTTGGGCTCTGACATCTCAGGAGAGGAGATGAAATAACATTTACCAGGAAATTGAGCCTTTTGAACGTGTTTCACAGGTATTAATGCCTGAAGGCAGCACATGAGTCAGCCAGCCCAGTTGAGTTAAGTTTTGTGGACTGTGTTTAGTTAAAAGACAAGTATCTGTGAGTGTTGCTTTTTTTCATGTAATAGGGCAGCAAATTCTGACTCTAATTACCTATGTTCAGTTCTGTTCAACTTTAGAAACATCTTTCAGTGTTAGTGTACAATAGTTAAGGCTGCTTTTCTCCCTTCCCCTCCCTTCTTGGGCATCGCCTGGGTTCCAGACCAAGATTTCATGACTGGATTCATCCAAGGTGCTGTTTAGGGAGGCTGGCTTTGCCTCCTTCCATGCTGTGAGGGAGAGCAGAGGCTGGGGGATTTCTGATGTATTTCAGAACTTAGGGTGTTTGTACATTGGGAAGTTGCTTCTGTTAGAAGAGCTGAGATGTCTGTGTGGAATGACTTGAAATCTGTCAAAGATATGTCTGCCTTCATCTCTGAAGCAATAGTAATTCCCAGCTGACTGGGAAGCAGGCTGCAGTTCGCATTCCTCTGATCAGAGTGAACAGAAGTGATGTCAAAGGCCTTTGCACATGAACATGTGGGACGGACAGTCATTCTGAGCTCTCAACACCAAGACTTTAGCCTACAAGGTTCCTGTTGCCTGGAGTTGACAGTGCAATTGAAAAATAATTATTTTGACAAACTCGGAATCCAGCTCTTAGTTGAATTTGAAGTTTCAAATTTAAATGGATATTGGTGAGGTTTTTATATACAGTGAAGAAAAGTGATGGAACCGTGTCTTTAGTGGATGTTTTTACTTCAGAAGATAGATGACTTGATGGTTATCCAACAAATAACTTGATGGTTATCAGACAAACATATCCTATCCTTGAACTGGTACAGAGCTGTGTCAGGAGGCAGATTTTAATGTTGGTTATTAAGGCTAGCAGAAGGACACAGGAAAATCTGAGTATGGTTTTTTTTCTTGTAGATGTCAGGGTATATGTGGTCTTGGTTGGGTTGCAGCTCCCGAGGGGCACAGCTGGTGGCAGTAATGTAGTGCTTATTTCCTCCTCAGGAGGTGAAATGGGGCTGAGGAACTTCCCTATGTCCTTACCTCAGTCCTCCAAGTGGCAGGGCCCCTCCATGCAGGAGTTGGCAGATGGTGTTCTAATCCTTAAACCCACGTGATACATGTGTAGGCATGTATGCAAACATGCCTTGGAAAGGGGAAAGAAAATGGTTTGTCCTACCTACAGGCCTATCAGTTGACCTTTTTTGTAAGAAAGCGTTGATTATCTAACTGCCTTCTACCCACTCCTTAAAAATCAGATTTAATAAGGTTTATTTTCTCTCTTTCAAGTTCTTTACTTGACTATTAGAGTGTTTACATGGATAATTATCACCTGTCAAGGGAATAGAGATTTAAGAAATATTATATCTAAAGTATTAAATCTGTAGGTTTTCTTCCCACTCCTTCATTGCTTCACATGTATTTAAAAAAAAATAGTAATCAGACTTAACAAGTAGCATCATTCCAGCAGAAAGCTGGAGTCAAATTTTACAGATTTTCTGGTTGCATGCACCGAAGTCTGCATGCACATACGGTTCTGTGGAGTCCTACTTTGCCATCGTATTTGCCTAGGTATCTGCCCTACTGTAGAAGGCTGTGCAGTTAAAAGAGCTATTTACAGTTTGGACAGAAGAGTATACTGAGCTGTTGGTTCAGCAGTGGAAGTGTGGTACAGCAAGGCGGGACTTGAAGGAGAGCATGTACAACAACTGTGTTCATGTCATCTCAGACAGCATGTCCTCAGAACGTGGCATTGTGCTGTGCAGTTCCACTGGTGCTGTGAACCGTTATTTAGGCTACAGTAGGATTCATTCTAAGAGCTGTCCTCTAACTTAGCTGCTCGAGACCTCCACCTTTATGAACCTGTGACAGTACTTTTGGAAGTGCTTCACAGGAAATAAATCACTGAATAAAGAAACACACTAGCTTGATTTGAGTTAGTGCAGCAGAAAAAAGGTTTTGAGATTGCTGTCTTCTCTGATGATATTTTTAGAAGAATTTTGGTGTCACTTTCATTGATCTCTCTGGGGAGCAATGAAATATGTATGAATTGTGTACTAGATGATCTTCAAAGGTCCCTTCCAATCCAAACCATTCTGTGATTCTAAATACCCAGAGGCAAGTGAGCTGTGAAGGTGAATGAAACCCTCCTTACCGCCTTGATTTTGTTCTTGCAGCAATAAAGAACATTGATCTGGTGAGTGGCAAAAGGGGATCCTGTTTGGAGGTTTAATTAAACCTAGTGAATTTTATTGATGCTATCAATCAGCAGAGATTGAGAGAGGGGGCATGGTGCCAGACCATTTAGTGGTCTTGACAGGGTAATTGAATACCTCAGGACTGTATTCTTCAGGTGAAATTGAAGTGCTGTAGCAAATCTGAAGCAGCAGAACCATTTATCTTGGAACTTGGAACAAAGGTAAAGGTGTTTTTCCCCTTAAGTTTCTGCAGGAGTTACAAAAACGGTAATTATACAACCTTTTAGCTATGTTATGGAAATGCTGTCAAAGCTTTAACTATTTTAAACCCCCTCCGCACCCCGCACATACCTTCTCACCCCCAGGTAAAATTTCTTCTTCACTGAAATTTAAATCTCTTCAGACTCTGTCACTTAACTGGCTTAAGCTAGATGCTTATTTTGTGTTGAGAGGAGGGTTCACTTATGAATGCATATTGTTGTAAACCATGTTAAGACCACATGGTTCTTCATTACTGCATAACCACTCCAGTGGAAACAGCACAAAATACTGGACTGGACTTTAGAATGCACTCATCGATCCTGCAGTTGTGTGGCTTTTTTCATGTTTGGGCCCCAAACAGGCTGAGTAGCACCTGATCAGTTCTTGCAGGAATCTACTGCTGCTTACCAAGAATCGAAGGCTCCTTGCAGCAGTGCATCTCACCCTGAGACTGCTGAGCAGGTTTGCAGCCAAAAACCTCAGGGTGCAGGTCCTTCCCGAGCCTGCACAGGAGATATCTAACAGAAGTGGATAACGTTAGCAAAATGGGGGCTGAAGGAAGGCTGTGTCAGCATTGCCAAAGAGCTGAGTTCTAAAAAATCAAGAAAAAAAAGACAAGAAATAAAAGCTGTTTGTTACTACTGGAACCAATACTATATCTTCCTGTCCTCTGCCCTCCCCATGCTATGGAATGACCTGTTGGTAGGATGCGACTTTTCTGCATGTGTCCATAATGCTACAGATATTAAGCATGGAGATCTGTCAGGACTTAATAAAAACCTAAATACTTCTCCCCCTAATTGTGCTTCTGTTATTCTGAAATACGGATGCACTTATTTTGGAAATTACAGAAGTATTGAGAATTTGACCTCTATTGAACTGATAGCTTTCCAGGCTATTTGGCATAGTAAATATTTACTCCAGGAATCTGATATTCATGCAGTAATAGCTTTTCCTGAGAGGCTTCGGAGGTTTTAAGATCTTACAGGTAAGCAGTAACTTGCTACGTGATTTTTACGTTTCTGTAAGGTGCCTGTGGAGTGATTAATGCAGGAGAGAACCAAAGGATGCGCTTGTCAACATCTGTGTTCAGACTGCTTCTGAGGACAAACATGGAGAACTTCAAGTGCCCTTTTTTCCTTCAGAAGGGAAAACTTGTGAACAGATTCACCTCAATGTTAGAAACAGAAGCCAAAATGAAGCTTCCTGTATTGAGCTTGTTTTATTCTTCATGTATTCCTGTGGAAGGTGGGATATTATACAGTGTAGTCCTGTCCTATAGAGTGAAATGGTATGTTTTTTTCCTGGAGGCATTTGAAGTGTGTAATGCTGTTGCATGGTGTGGTTGGGCATGAATTGGGAGGGAACATTCATCAGAATCAGGAGTGGTTAGTATGGAGAAAGGTCTCTGAGGGCTGTTAGAAAGTGGGAAAGTCCTCTTCTCCAAATGCACAGAGGGGAGTTTGGAGACTCTTCTATTTATTACTTTGTACTTAAATTTGAAGTTTTAAGTAGTTGCTTCTTCTAGAGACAGTATAATCGTGACTGCAGATCTTAAAATCCTCTAGTCCATACATTTTAAAGGCAAAGCAGCAGAATTGGTATTCTGTGATTATAGCGCGTAATTCTCATTTCATTTTATTGTAGAAACACATGAGTGAATCTTCTTTCTCTTGTAGTATGATAAATTTCTGATAGTACAGTATTTTACCTGTGTTGTCCCAAGCACTTCTAGGAAAAACTTTGTCTGTCTTAACAGGGTTTCCTGTTGGTTTCTGTTATTAACATGCATGTGCTACAGCGTGTGTGATTTGGTGAACAGAAGCAGTTTGAGTTGCAGAATCATAGAGGCTGGAAGGAACCGCTGGAGATCATAGATCTAGTCCAACTCCCCTGCTAACACATGTTTCCTACGGTAGAAATCTCTACTATCTGCTTCAGATCAGTTTTTCTGAAAGTTTATTTTTGGTCTTCCTTTCCGTTAGGTACACCTGTACCATTACTAGGTCTTCCTCTTTAGGCAGTATGCAGTACTTTATCAGGTGTGTCCTAAGGAAGACTCCTGGTCATCTTCCTCTCAATCACACAAAGTCTTGATCATTTTTTTTTTTTTTTAA
>WBMW01006026.1:76178-101507 GCA_013396635.1 Penelope pileata
TTTTTTAAAAAAAAAAAAAAAGGTCCCTTCAAACTCAAACAAGGATATTGTTTCCTTTGACTTGATTGCTTATCTCTCCCTTGAGAGCACAAATGCAGCTTTTGTGGAAGCTGACCATATTCTTAAATAACGCTGTGCTACTGTTTTATACCAAGCTGCTACTCTGAACAAGGCCAGAGGCAAATTTAACTGCTGTTTTGTAATGTTTCAAAATTCCTGTCTGGTGCTATTACATGCTGTGTAAAGATCCTTTAGCTAACATCTTTCATAACCTATTCAGATCGTGAAAAATCTTAAGGTCTTCATATTTTTTGTTAGGACTTTGCAATGCATATTCTTAATTTGTCACTGACATATCCAAGGATGTTTTTTCAGAGAGCTAGTGTAGCCATACAAAGCAGCAGAACAGTGCCTTTAAGTGCAGCATCAGCTTGATCTGTCCTTGCTTACGGAGTCATGTCTTATCACTCTTGCGTGAAGGAAATTTGGATGCCTTTGAAACAGTTGCTTGCAGAAAATTCTCTTACAAATTGAAAGATTTTCTTTCTACAAGGCATGTTCCTCCTGAGAATTCTGGAACAGAAGGTTGGTTTTTTGTTAGCTGCTGAAAGTCGTAACAGACCTGCTGATCTAATTGGTTACCTCCACTACCCAAAGAAACCAGTGAACTGCAGTTGACAGATTTCCCTGGCCTGTAAGAGAACAAGAATATAAATCCTTCTAGAGTAGGTAAGGATATTTCACCAATTTTTTTCAGTGTACATTGAAGTTCAGTGGATGAAGTTTATAAAATAGAAATGTTCCTTTGTCAGCTTGGTCATGCTTATGCAAACTATTGTACCTGTCAGTATTCACTTTGAACGTCTTATTTTAGGCCTGCTTGTAAGGGAACTGGAGCTTGATTTCTGTATTCTTTTTGGCAACTTCTTTGTTTAACCTGTTAGCTTTCAGTTTTGATTCGATCTTGATGTTGAGAGATGAAATACTACAGCAGTGAAAATACTTGGATTTTGTAATGTTTGCATTTGTAGAAGCAGGTCTTTCCTACTAACAGCAATGGAAAATTCCAGTAAAACTTCTTAAATTGGTGCCTGCAGTGCAGATATGTTCAGTGTTGTACAATGTGTACTGTCATTAAATATTTAAAATCAGACTTTCCTGCTGCTTCTTGACTTGCATTATGTTCAATAGTTCTGATATTGCATAACTCTGATGTTCATCTATTAAGTATTCACCTGTTGAAGTAGCTGTGGAAGTAACAGCACAGCTGTTGATTCTCTGTGTGTGTCTGTGTATATATATTACATGAGAGGAATGAATCTAGAAAGATCAGCAAGTAACTAAATTAGCAAACTAACAGGAAGATGAAACTGGAGGGTCTCTGCTTTAGATCTTACAAGTGAAGTAGTTGGACATTGACATCAATAATGAATAGAAACTGTATGTCCCATGCTCCATGGAAGTTCCTTTTGCATGGACATTAGTTCTCTTATAACAACCTTTTGTAGTGTCCTTATTTTTTCTTTAACAATGCTGACTTGCAGTATCAAAGATCACCAGTGATGTTTTCCCAGAGGAAAAAGTTTAGACTTCAGTTATATTGAGTTTTCAACTTGTGTTTGTTTCAGTTTCCTACCTGGTCAGAACTTCTGGTGCTTAGGAAGGTGGCTAGAGATTTCTATTAGAGATTTCTATTTAAATTATAGGTGATTTCTATTTGTATGTTCATGTGGCTGATCTGTGCAGATGCTGTCAGGAGACAGGAGTACTCACTGAAATATACCGCTTGCCAGTTTCCCCACATGGAAAGTATGTTCTTAGATAAGGAGAATATTTGAATACCGTAAAGAATTTGTAGGGAATGACACTAAAATTGGAGTTAGAGTAGTATTTTCTAGTCAGAGGTTACTGCTTTCATTTCCTTGCTTACTTAAAAGAGCATTCAGTATAGGCCCTTGACAGCTGTGTTTTATTGCTCCCAAGGTCTCTCTTGTGTACATCAGCCTGCGTCTTCTGCTTGCCAACTCAGGCCACCACTTTCTCACTTGACTGTCTCCCTTGCCTAGCCTTTCTAATTTGAAGTTCTCTGTAGCCGATTGGTCAGTCTGTAAGCAAAAGCCGATTTGCCACACTTAGGAGGAAGGAACCCATGCCTTCCTGGAAGTACTTGACCCTCAAAGAGTTCCACAGTCATAAGCCATTTAAATTCCTATTTGTTGACACCAGTTGTTCAGCCCCTTCTTGACCAAGGATCAACCACTGCTTTTCAAGCCCTTTCCCCTTACTTGTGGAGTTTGAGGAGATGCCCCTTGGGCGGCCCCGAGCTTCCCAGAGCCTTGCAGGCCCTCCTCATAAGCTCCAGGTCTCTGAGATGGTTGCTGCCCTCAGAGGGGATAATGGTTTGAGCTGTACATGCATCATTAGCATCTCCGCGATGTGCCAGGCCTAAGCAGTGTGTCCTGTTGTGCTGCAGAATGCAAAAGGAAAGTGGTAGACAAAGGGAGACAAAAGATTGGACAGAAGCAGTTCTAGCGTATGATACTACTGTGTGCTCTTGCTGAAGATTTTGAGCAGGAGACTGGGTGTGGTTAGGGACATCGTTACGGTTCCAGACCCAAAAATGCTGTTCCAGCAGCTTCATTTGTAAGAACTGTGGTATCTGTGCCTGTGCTCCTGGACTGTGCTTGTCAGCAGGGAGGTCTGCCAGGCCAGCATGTGAGTAAGAAACGTGAATTTCCAGCAGTGCAGAGAATGAAATGAACCTGAACTGCTGATCAGACACCTTGTGAGATATGTTTGCTTCTAGCCCATTGTAGCACCACTGAGCAGAAAGTATTAAATAGTACTTCACAGATCACTGAGCTGGCTTAAGGTTTTTCTTCACAGGTTTCTTGTGCACCTTTCTCTCTTCTTATTACAAACACCAATCTCAGTTTTCCATATGTTGTTTTATTCTATCTAATGCATTGAGTCAGAATGACTTCAGCGGTTAGCAGTGTGCAGCTGGATGGAGAGTCCAATTACTGCATTAGATTGTGTAGGAAATGGCGTTGCCTAACATATCAACAGCTATTGAACCTACTTCTAAAACAAAGTCTAGTCTGGGAAAACAGTAACAAACCGAAGCGTCTTACGGGTTTTGGCAGGCCTCTGGGTACCTTCTCTTCACAGACTTTTGTCCTGTTTGAAAGCAGTTTGCAAGGCTTATGTTTTGCAGCCTCCGTTCTGTGCGCTTAGAAGCATGCATGCTTAGAAAACTGCTGAGTAACATGCATTTATCTGAGTTCAAAGCTAGCCACAGTATTCCCTTAATCTTCAGCAAACTGTGGTTTTTTTTTTCTAGTTTCTCAGCAGAGAAATGTTTGACTGGTCACACAGCTTTCTTAAATATAAAGATAAGTCACCGTTTTTCTTCATTCTCCAGCTGATGCTCACTCCCTGGAATTCAGACATTTCTCCAGAGGACCTGAACAAATGCATACAGAAAACAAAACTTGTCTGACAGCTCAAGTCAGACTGGATAGAACAGCTTTCAGTCTACCTCAATTGCAGAGAGAGTGAAAAGCTGGCAGATGAAACTGAGAGGTGCCAATGATCCATGCAGCTGTGCATCTTTTTTCATGTACTTCATTTAAAAGTAGAACCTGTCCTTCCCTGCTTCTGTTGGCAGCGAATTTTACACTAATGAAAGTTCATTGTGTTTGTTACCGAATGGACCTCATTTTTGTGCCCCTCTGTCACATGCTAGTAGTGCTGAATTTTGGAGGGTGGAATGGCTTGTTTTAAAACACATGAAATCAGCTGTTCAGAACTGCTTGTTTTTAAGCAGGGGTTTTATTGTGCCTCAGCCTGCCTCCCAAGCAGTCTGTCTCCATCCTGTTTCTTAAAGAAGCTCTTAAAAGCTTTGGCAGTCCTTCTTTCCTTAGTTGTTAGACTTCTCTACCTCTTGAGCATCTAGCACACTATCTTTCTTTCAGCTGAATGCAGCAAAACTTAATTCTCTGTATGTTTTCCTGTCTCTGCAGTTTATCGGTGGACCTGGGAGTATTCTAAGTTATATACTTTCTGCATGTAGAAGAGTAGGGGAAAACTCGAAGTCTAAAACAGTTCTTTAAAATACAGATGAAGACAGTATGAGGGTTGGATATACAGAATAAATAAAATTTGATATTAAACACAACTTGCCAGTATTGGGCTTTGGCTGCACAGCCCTATGATGGTGACAGATTTACCACTTAAAGTTTTTACTGAACTTGTGCTATACCCTTCAGTACAGAACTGACAGAATCAGTTATTTGACCTAGCTGTGTCAGAAAATGTGCCATATCACTAGTAGCTGAAGTCTGATTCCTGTTGTTTGTCTGAATTTTGATACCATGCTTTCCCCTCATTTTCTTTTTTTGTAGTTCTACTTAGCGTACTTAACTCTGTAAATGCTCATCTAAAGAAAGCATGCAGTTGGTTAATTAGATAAACAGCACAATGGCATGCCAGTAGGGTCTCCCCGTTTGTTTCTGTTCATGAAAGACCTGATGTTGCTGATGAGTTTGGGACTTGAATACTGAATCACCTCTGAGTTTTCAAAAAATCAATTGCTCATCTCTCCAGAACGACCTGACAAACTTATCTGCCTTGCGAAAGGCTCTTTTGCACAGGAATGCAGTTGCTGTTCTTGTTAATATCTGTTGTTGGATCTCTTGTTCCCAAGTCTGAGATTTCATAATTGCAGCTTACAGGGAAAGTGCTGTATGGTACATGAATAAAATACATGATGCTGCAGAATGGCTGTAGTCACCTTTGGTACCATGAATGTGATAATTAGAGGCTTCTTATGGCAGGTTACGGGCACTTTTGTCTTGAACACTCGTGTCGTTTATCTGACTGTAGCTTGTAGTTATTTTCCTGGAATAATCCTCAACTGTGACTTTCTGTAGAGTACTCTTCCTGCTTAAGTTCTTAGCAAAAACTGGATCAAAATATGAATTTTATCACTTTCCAGCTACTGTACAAAATTCACAAAATGAACTACTGCTTCCTATTTACGTAAAAACAAAAAGAGACAGATACTTTTGAAGAAAAAAACTTAGTAGAAAATAACCTTTGACAATGTATATTTCTGTATGATAGAAGAGTGCTGTGTATGTGGAAAGCTGAGGCAGATTTGTCCAAAATCACATAGCAGATTCCTTCTATGATTAGATATCAGGAATCTTTTTTTCAGTAGTTTATTAAGAGTGCTTTTGTTTTTTCATGCTTAGCATGATGGATACTGAATCCGTTTTTGCTGAAGGGTCTGTGACTTGCTACCTCACATCTTGATGATGGTAATTTTCATCAGCCCTTCTGTGGACAGTTACTAGTTCATGTTTTAGAACATAAGGTAGAAAGAGAGATGGCATGTAGAGGAAAGAAGGCTAAGTAGTCCTTAGTTCAGTGGACTCGGCTCCAGTGAGGAGCACTGTTCGTTAGTGAGGGCTTGAAAGAAACTGTGTAATCTGGAAAATTCTGTCATTCCTGCTGTCTGAAACTGGGCATTGACAGCTTTTCTGTCAAAGTTAAAATTAGACGCCTCAATGAAATAAATGGATAAAGCAGATCAGGAGAAAAGGCTGCTGTTACTCCGAACTGCCAGTGTGGAGACAAGAAGAACAAGCACTTTGAAGAGAAGTCTGTAGTTCTTGTGTGGCTCTCGTGTTAAAGAGCAAGGTGGTGTATCTCACAGGGCTCAGTCTCAGAGCATGTCTTACGCTAGACAGAAGTAGTCTTTGTAGATCAGCCCCCTTCATCCAGCCTACCTTGTGTGAAGCCTCTCCAGGAGGCCAAGTGATAAAGCAGTGCTCAGGGTAGTGATTGTTTGGTTACCAGGGCACTCTGTTTCAATTGCTGTTTGTCTTGCTTCCACGGGAGTCTTACAGTTCACTGATCATCACAAGGATAACCTGGGAAGGGTTTGAAAATAGATGCCAAAGATTTAGGCAAAAGATATATTTGCAGACTTAAGTTTGAGCTGCCCAGAGGAAGCTGCATTGTGGAGGGGAAAGGGCATAGATCTGACTGCTTCTTGAGGCTCCTTTTATCTTTAAATTTTGTACAGTGAAAATCCTAAAGTATTTTGGTCTGTCCTGTTTCACATGTATGGATGACCAATTCTCATCTTTTCAAAGGTAAAACTCATGGGAAGTACTGAACTCCTCTTTGTCATGTATTAAGGGTTGGATGTAATTGGTTTTTATGAAACTGCCTGCTAGTACTCTGAGGCAGCAGGTAAAATTTTCTGTTCAAAAGGACCTGGGAACCTCACAGGTACTCTTAATTCTCATCTGTTTCTGGAATCGATGAGCTGCTGTACCTAATGAGGTTCAACAAGGCCAAGTGCAAGGTGTTGCACTTTGGTCCGGGCAGTCCCAGATGTGAGTATGGACTGGGAGAAGAACTCAAGGAGAGCAGTCCTGTGGGGAAGGACTTGGGGGTCCTGGTGGATGAAAAGCTGGACATGAGCCAGCAGTGTGGTCTTGCAGCCCAGAAGGCCAATGGTATCCTGGGCTGCATCAAGAGAGAGGTGGCAGTAGGGAGAAGGAGGTGATTGTCCCTCTCTTCTCTGCTCTTGTAAGGCCCCATCTGGAGTACTGTGTCCAGGCCTGAGGCCCCCAGCACAGGAAGGATGTGGAGCTGTTGATGAGGGTCCAGAGGAGGACCATGAGGATGATCAGAGGGCTGGAGCACCTCTCTTATGAGGAAGGGCTGAGGAGGCTGCCCAGAGAAGCTGTGGGTGACCCATCCCTGGAGGTGCTCAAGGCTAGGTTGGATTGGGCCCTGGGCAGCCTGACCTGGTGGCAGCTGTGCCCACGGCAGGGGCTTGGAACTGGATGATCTCTAAGGTCTCTTCCAACTGAAGCCACTCTGTTACATTACCACTTTTGATTCACATTCTTAGTGATGTAATGGTGTTTATCTTCACCTTTTAAGTGATTCTGTGTCATTTGATAGTGAGCTTTGTACATTTACGAAGGACAGAGTTAGTACTTAAACAGTTACAAACTTCTAAGTTCTTTGTACTGTACTTGTTAATGTGGGTATTGAAGCAACTACTATATCCCTTTTACTTGTTTTTAATGGTAATTGTAAGGAAAATATTTTTAGATATTAATCTTTCTCTTTAATCCTAAAATAATTGAAGTGAGAGCAATTCTCTACCAAGACTTAGAGGAGTGTATACCTAGCTTCTCTCCTTTACGTAAAAGTACTGCTTAAGTTACAATTTACGTGTGAGTTTACGTAGTGAACTTATACATCATCCATGTTGTATTCTCTTCTTTTAGCAGTCAGCACCAAAAGCCACTTAACTGTCAGTACTAAGTAAGTTTTGGCTGACCTTAAAAACATCTTGGTATCTGAGAACAGTGTGATTTGTTCTATTTCAAGTATTTTAGAAGTGTTTGATTTTGGATCTTTCTGTTCTTTTTAGGTTTCATATGCACGACCAAGTTCAGCTTCTATCAGAGATGCCAACTTGTATGTCAGTGGACTTCCCAAAACAATGACCCAGAAAGAACTGGAGCAGCTCTTTTCCCAGTATGGACGCATTATTACTTCTCGTATTCTAGTTGACCAGGTCACTGGTAAGTAGGCAGTTTTGCAGTCTCTTGTTCCTGATGTAGCAGCGAAAAATATTTCACCTTTCAGTACAGTAGTCGTGTCTCTAGAATGTATGAAAGCTGTATATGGGCCAGAAAATTTTCTGCTGGAACTGTTCATAAGTATGCATAAAGAAGAATAGATTGTAGAGTGTACTGAGCCTGCTTCAGTCATTTCCACCTGTAAGGTGCAGGTTTGAAGTCTGCTTCATGTCTCGTGATAAATTCACAGCTACTATAATCTTCTAAGCTGCTGTGTGAAGGTAGTCCCCGTGCTCCTTATGAAATGCTATTAAACGCTTTTTTATAAAAATTAAGTTTTACGCAGAAATGTCCAGCTGGCTCTCTAAGACTAGGATTGCAAAAGACCCAGACTGTTAATTGCTGTTAAGATTCTTTTCAAGGTTGCCTCATTAACTTCAGGCACACTGAAGAACGTGAACTTCGAGTTCCTCAGGAGCAGTTAAATTCTGTGTTTAGCAATGCCTTAAAGACTCATATCATTTAGATTGAAAAAGATGCTTAAGATCTTAATACCCAACTGTCAGTGTAACAGCAGCAAGTCCACTGCTAAACCGTGTTCCCAGTTACCACATTTATGTGCCTTCTAAACGTCGTCAGGAACTGCAACCCTGCCACTTTCCTGCTTAGCCTGTTCCAATGCATGACCAGAAGTAAGCTCTGGAAGGTTACTTGCAATTTTACAGTGTGTGTCTAAACTAGTAAATTCCTTAACTCACATAATTATTCTGTGAGTAATCAGCTAACTCCAGATGTTTTTTAAAGCTACACCTTTTCAATGGCATTGTGGGTGACAAACTGCTTTCAGCTACAGAAGTTCACAAAGTTTTTAAATGACCTAATTTGAAAGTATTATATCTATTTATATTGTCAGGCAGTTGGCTGACCTGTAGTTGACTGCACATGCACTTCTTTGCAATTCTGTTAACAAATCTCAGTATTGACACTTCTGAGTACAGAGAAGCAGGAAAAGGAGAACTGAATGCCAAGTGGAAACTTGCAGAAGAAGCAGATTTGCTGGACATATTCTCAATCTTTGTTCAAAAAATAACTGCTTACAGTATGCTTTTGCATGTTAATATACAGAAAGGGTGGGATTTGACATGGTCCAGATAAGTAAATTTAAACTTCTAAAAATGTGTACCGTGATTCTAAGTACTCATAAATCCTAATACAAGCACAGTAGTTGCACAGTAGTTCTCTGGCATGGATTCTTGTTCAGGTTTAAGCTTTTTGCAAAGTTGCTAAGAAGGAGGAGGGAAGAGGCTCAAGACGGCGTGAATAATGAGGTTGTGACAAAAACTGACATTAAAAATGTGGAGTTGGGGCAGTGTCACTTGCCTGTAAAGCTTTCTTATGAACAGCATATTTCTTCTTGTTAATGTCTTTCTAAAGTGAGGATGAGCTTCTAACTTGTCTGTTTGTTCATGAACAGAAATGTAAGACGCCTTTGAATGGATTCAGGAACATGAAAGCAAAGCACACAACTAAGTAGTATGAGCCATAGAGGCTTTGGCAGTTGGTGCAAGTAGCAACACCTCAGTGTGTTTGTATTCAAATATAAGGCTTTGAGCTGTAATGTTCCTCAGACCTTCTGTGACTGCTTGATCTCCTCAGGTGTTGTTGTCTTTGAGTTGCCTGCACACACGAAGAGTCTATGACCCAAAAAAATTAGTTTCCTTCAAAAACATCCCCAAGAAAAGTATGTGTATATGCTGAAATGATATCTTTTACTTAAGAAATAAGCATGTCCTGTAATTCCTGTTACTTCAACCTAGAACCCTCACGGTTCTTTGCATTCTTTAAGCGTATTCACTCCCAAGTGAACTTCAACAAGGGGTGTTTCGGGAGAGCATAAGGCATTTCTTGCTTCTAGATAGTAGAAGACTAAACTGTTTACACAACTCTCATAAATACAGATACTGCATGCATATTAGCACCAAATGAACAGAGGTTACAGTGCAAGTGGTTCTGGGTTCACCTCCATCTCTGCAAAATAACTTCATTTCAGCATATCTCTTTGACTTCCTGTGTTTAAGCTGCCTTGACAGTGTTTAGCAGTTGTTCTTAGCAATTGTTGAAAGAATCAAATATTGTCAAATGTGCCTCTGAATTTATTATGTTTCCTTTACTCTTCACAGGGATGTCGAGGGGTGTGGGATTTATCCGCTTTGACAAACGTATTGAAGCAGAAGAAGCTATCAAAGGCTTGAATGGCCAGAAGCCTCCAGGTGCCACAGAGCCCATCACAGTAAAATTTGCTAACAATCCAAGCCAAAAAACCAATCAGGCCATCCTTTCCCAGCTGTACCATTCTCCAAACAGAAGGTATCCGGCACCTCTTGCTCAGCAGGCTCAACGTTTTAGGTAAGTCAAATACTTGTGTAACTGAGCTGGAAGATGCATGTTCCCATGGGCCTGCTGGTTTCCCTGCACTCTTTGCCTTCTCGTCTGTCCTGTTTCTGTCCTCTGTCTGATTTGCATGTGAAGGAAACCCATAGAGAGATTGAACTTCTGCAGCCATGCTCCAAGAATGCAGCTGAAAGCAAAAATGTATTCCAGCCTTTTGATAGCTGGAAAGCATCTAGTAAACATACTTACAGTTAAAAACAAGAGGACATTGTTTTCATTCTAGACAGTTAATAAAAAGGAAAAACCACTTTGCATGGTTTTTGATTTTGTGGTTTATTGATAAATGTGAAAGTTGATTCAATTAACAGTGATCTAGGTAATTAAATTTTTCTCTTAGCCATATGATGTGTTACCACCATCCTCCTCTTCTAACCCCCTGTACTTCCTTCCCGTGTTGGCTTTCAGATTTTATCCTCATTTGTTGTCTGAATGTATAGCACTCTCTTCTTTCATTCCAAACTTTTGTAATGACAATTACTCAAAGATCTTCCGCATGTGTTTTTTGTGGATGTATGGTCTGATCATGTTGAAAATAGTACTAGCCATGAAGTTCCCTGTCATACTCAGTGTATTGATGAAAAGGACAGATGGTGAGAACAGAGTGAAGCAGGTACTGTATTATCTACATTTGAGTCCCTTCTGTTTCTTCAGTGATTTTTGATTGGTTTCCAGACTGCCCCAGAGCATGTTACTGGAGCATGCTAAATGTTAGTATACTTAAAGATGTGCTGTTTTATTTTTCAAGAATCAAAATCAGCTTGTGGTTTGTTTAAAATAATGTACCGCACTTCAGAAGATCTATGTTGGCCACCCTTGCTTTTAGGTCAGATATTCAGAGTTCATGGACAGCATTTCTTCCAGAACTTCTGAATTCTTCTCAACTTCTCAGCCTTATGTACCACAGGTGTCTAATGGGTGTGAAGGTCTGTGCTAGAGAGGACTTTCTGCCCTAAGGGAAGGGATACCCAATTGTATTCAGTTAAGTAATTTCAGTATAATAGCCATGTTCTGCAACCTTAGGCAGAGACTTTGAATTTGAAATTGAGACTTTCAATTTTTGGTGGTTTGTGTTTATTAAGTATTTTTTTTTTGAAAGCCAGCTTAAATTTCCCTGGAAGTTTTTGTTAAGATACTAAGTGTCTTACATCTGAAACAGCCAGGAAGAGGTGTTGCCATTTGCTCTGGGTGAAAGTATAATTGTAACAAGAAGTATCAAGTAGGTATCAGATCTGTAAAAATTCTGTTAGATGTGAAAGGAAGTGAAAGGTTGAACTGATGGTAAAAAGGTAAACTGGTGTAGCAGATGTTATCTTTGGGATTTTCTTTGAAATATTCAGACTTCTGTTCTCTGGAAGAGACAGGCTTGCCAAATTTTAAGTTTTGATAACTGAAGGGAAATGCCTTATTATAGGGCTTTCCTTAGGTGCTGTTGCTGCAGTGTTTCAGCTCTCTTGCTCAGTGTAGTTCAGATTGCACTGACAGCTCCAGTCTCTCACGTCTTTCACATGCAAAAAAAAAAAATCCTGGTTGTCGAAATTTCAGACATGAACAGAATTACGTTATGCTATTGTACTGTCTCAATTAACAATTGACTGAGGCCTAAAAACAGACAGGCAGCACCAACTTCAAAGTGAAGAACAAAAGGATAACCGAAGTGCTTTTAATAAAGATCTTGGTCTGGACTTTGAAAAGCAGCTCTATCTATAATGGTTCTTCAGTTTCTGTAGGTTTTGTAACTTAAAGCAGCCTTAAAAATTTTCCAAGTGAATTCAGTCTTTTCAGAGTCTTTTAAGTCATCCAGGTAACCGATAAAAACTGTTACATTCACACCCTTACTGTATGAACTCCTCAGCCAGTTCTACAGCAAAGACCTGTATGTGGTGGTGTTTCTGGAACTCATCTGCGTCTCACCTCTAGATTCTCACTGAGAGTAGACCTATGTAATCAACAAGTCCATTGGATGTAGGCAGGCATTTTGTTTCCTGTTATGCTCTTCAAGGTGATCAGTGGCTTACTGTCTTATCTGTACAGCCCTCAAACTGTTTTTACTACAAAATCAAAATCTTCTGTAGTTTGACCTTCACTTGGCTGCAAGCAAGACCAAATCTTTTTTTGTATGAGTTACACTACTATAGACCTTGAGTTTGGATCCTATGTACCAGCATTGGTTCTTAAACCCTGCAACTCAGAACTGGAGAGAAATGACAATGCTGTACAGATCTGTAAGGTTGCTGTAAGCTAAAAACAGACATTTAAATCTTAATTCTCATAAACTCGTATTTTGTGGAGTCCTGAAGATAACCTTTAAGCAAAAGACTTCCTCTTCGTATGTCTTGGCTTTGCTAGGAAGAAACTAGAGCAGCTTTAGGGAAAACATTCTTCTGGAGAAGGAGTTCCATTTGAAGTTGCTTAATATGATTGATAGGCACTGCTTGCATTAGATATTGGCTAGGTGATTCCAGAGGGTTTTGCAATGAGGTTGCATACTGGGAGAAGATGAAGGAAGAAATACATGGAGAAAGTTTGCAGCCTAATATGTATCAGTATTCTGAAAGTAGTTTATCCTAGGAAAGATAAGAAAATTAAAAAAGAGGCCTTTTTTGCAATACATGCTGTAATGCTTGTTACTGTTCCAAAACCTTGTCTCTATCTTGGTATTCACGTCAGCATACTGTGAGAAGTTTTACTAGTCTTCCTCAGAAAATCATCAGAAAAAAGCTTGTGATCTGGAAAATTTTACTCAGGTGGACACTGTCCGCAAATTTATGCAGATAGAATTGTAATGACACCGTAAGTCAAACCATTAGGGCTGGGTGACCTGGGAAGAACATAGGATGCTGCCTTACTGGATGTGCAGAGATGGGAAAGGGAAAGCCAAGACACAGATGGAACTAAGGAGCTAAACATGGCAAAGGATGTAGAAAAATAACAAGGGTTTCTTCAGGTACATTCTCTGGAAGAGACAGGCCAAGGAGAGTGTATCTCTTCTGATAGATGAGATAGATGGCTTCCTCAGACATGGAGAAGGCTGAAGTAGTTGGTGAGTTTCTTGCCTAAGTCTTTACCGGCAGTCAGGCTTCTCCTGCCTCTCGTGTCTCTAAAACTGAGTGAGAGTCAGGGGAACAAAATCCTTCCCACTGTAAGTGCAGAAAAAGTCCGAGACCACCTCATGAGGCTCAATGTGTTCAAGTCCATGGGGCTGGAAGGCATGCATCTCAGGGTCCTGAAGGAACTGGCTGATGTAATTGCCAAGGTACTGTCCATTGTATTTAAGAAGTCGTGGCTGTCAAGTGAAGTCCCTGGTGACTGGGAAAAGGGAACATCACTCCCATTTATAAGAAAGGGAGGAAGGAGAACCTGGGGAACTACAGGCCAGTGAGCCTCACCTCTGCGCCTGGCAAGATCATAGAGCAGATCCTCCTGGAAGCTATGTTAAAGCACATGCAAGGCAAGGAAGTGATCCAAGACAAGCCAGCACGGCTTCCCTAAGGGCAGATCGTTTCTGACCGATCTGGTGGCCTTCTGTGATGGAATGATGATATTGATGGACAAAGGAAGGGTAACTGGTGTCATCTACTTGGACTTGTGTGAGGCTTTTGATATGGTCCCCCACCACATCCTTAGCTCTGATTTGGAGAAATGTGGATTTAAAGGGTGGATTACTCAGTGGATACAAATTCGTAGGATAGTCACGGCCAGAGTGTTGTGGTTAATGGCTCTGTGTCCAGGTGGAGGCTGGTAATGAGTGGTGTCCCCCAGGCGTCTCATCTTGGAACTGATGCTCTTCAACATCTTTATCAATGATATAGACACTGGGATTGAGTGCACCCCCAGCAAGTTTGCTGATGATACTAAGTCACGTGGTGCAGTTGACACTATAGAAGGAGAGGATGTCCTCCAGAGGGACCTGGACAGACTAGAAAAGTGGGCCCCACTTAATGAGGTTCAGCAAGGCCAGGTGCAAGGTATTGCACTTGAGGTGGGATAATCCCAGGCATGAGAACAGAGTGGGAGAACTCACTGAGAGTTTTCAGCCCTGCTGAAAGAAACTTGGAAGTCCTGGTGGATGAAAAGCTGGATGTGAGCCAGCAGTGTGCACTTGCTGCTCGAAAGGCCAGCTGTATCCTGAGCTGCATGGACAGAGGGGTGGCAGCAGGGAGAGGGAGGTGATTGTCCATCTCTGCTCTGCCCTCCTGAGGCCCCATCTGGAATAGTGCATCTAAGTCTGGGCCCCCCAGCACAGGAAGGGTGCAGAGCTGTTGAAGTGGGTCTGGAGGAGGCAATAAAGATGATCAGAGGGCTGGAGTACCTCTCTTATGAAGAAAGGTTAAGGGAGCTGGGCTTGTTCAACTTGGAGAAGAGAAGGCTCTCGGTAAACCTCACTGCAGCGTTCCAGTACTTGAAGGGAGCTTACAAACAGAAGTGAGGTGACAGACTTTTTACATGAGTAGATAGTGATGGCACAAGGGGGAATGGCTTTAAACTGAAAGAGAGGAGATACAGCTTAGATATTAAGTGGAGACTTTACTCAAAGGGTGGTAAAGCACTGGCACAGCTGTCCAGAGAGCTGCGGATGCCCCATCCCTGGAGGTGCTCAAGGCCAGGCTGGATGGGGCCCTCAGCAGCCTGAGCTGGTGAGTGGCAGCCCTGTCCACAGCAGGGGGTTGGGACTGGATGATCTTTTAAGGTCCCTTCCAACTTAAGCCATTGTATGATAAATGTAGGCTTTCTGAACGGTAGTGCTTTTGATTGTGGGTACTACACAAAAACAGTTGTTTACTATTATTACATTAACTGTATTGTATAATAATGTGTTGCAACTTACGTAGTGGTGGTATTCAAGCTTTTCACGTGCTTCTGTAGAATACAGTGCAAGGGAGTTGGTAATAACGTACCAACTTTCCTCAAATTAAAGCCTGTGAAAGTCTGAAGACTGTTCTGCTAAATATTTTGCAGGTTGGACAATCTGCTCAACATGGCTTATGGAGTAAAGAGGTAATAAAGAACCATTCAGTTCATAATAACCAAGTTGTTAAGAAAAATGGACTCCCCTTACTTTTTCAGTTGCTTATTTTTTCACATTGAGACTTCCGCTGAAGTTGTTTATTTCAGTGTTTTGTGCATGAAGACTAAGTTTTTGTGGTAGTTCCATGGAGTTCCTGTTTCAGTTGACTTAATCCTTACTGTGTTGTAGCATGCTTTACTTTTTTTCTTCTGTGTTACTTTTTCCATTTCAGCCAGACCTCGTGAAGTTCCCGCTCTTGTGTATTGTACTGTGCATGGTAATTATGCAGATAAAAAGAACAAAAAAAATGGAAATTAGTTGTTAATCTGACTGCTGTGTCCCTGCCACCTGTGAAAAGCCCTGTTTTTGAAACTACTTTGAGATTTTCTGCCAACAGTTAGTTTGTTTTTGTTGTTTCTCCTCCTCCTTTAGTAGGTTTCCTCCAATGACCATTGATGGAATGACCAGTTTGGCTGGAATTAACATCCCCGGACATGCAGGAACTGGATGGTGCATTTTTGTGTACAATTTGGCTCCAGATGCTGATGAGAGTATCCTCTGGCAAATGTTTGGACCCTTCGGAGCAGTAACCAATGTGAAGGTCATTCGTGACTTCAACACCAATAAGTGCAAAGGTTTTGGATTTGTGACTATGACAAACTATGACGAGGCAGCTATGGCCATAGCTAGCCTGAATGGATACCGCCTTGGGGACAGAGTATTGCAGGTCTCCTTTAAAACAAACAAGACGCACAAAGCCTAACAAGTCATTCTCAGTGCATTAATATTTGAAATCTATACAACAAAGGCCATTTACAAGAAGCTTCATACATTAGTAAATGCCTTTGTTGTATGCCAGTGTGGAAATGGGGATAAAATGATTACTTAGCATCCTAAGAGTATGTGAGATTTTTTTATTGCTGATATTTGAATTAGAACTTCTTAAATACCTTTTGTGTTTGAATATTGAAAAGAGGTACAGGTTTTTTACCTGTTACAGTGCTATTGCCTTCTTTGAAGAAGGTGGACCTTTTAAAATGTTTCAGCTAAGGGAAGAAGATTTTTTGTTTTTACATGACTGCCATTAACCTATGAGTAAATACTGAGGCTTTGTGTTCTACTACTTAAGTTTGTGTTATATCTTGATCTGCCTTGTTTAATTTACATTTTGATGCGTTGCTGTTGTTGTTCAAGAAAAGTGTTTGAAGTTTACATTTTATTTATAAAGTTATGAGCAGTATTTATTTTATAGTTATTGTTGGGGTTGGGGAAGGGGAACATGTTATAAAAGCTTATTGTAAGAATACTGGAGAACTTTTCGTAAAGCAGTACCTTGCCAAAGAGATAAGAGCCTCTTTGATGTGGGTTTAAAAAAAAAAAAAAAGAATAAAAAAAATTTGGAGAAACTTTTTACTGGTCCTGGAACAAATATTTTGACTTGAATACTTTGAGAAATCTCTTCATATGACACCGTGAGCTTTTAAAACCTACCAGGAAATTTGCAATTGTTGGGGGAAAATTTAGAAAGATTTATGATGTAGAAATACTTTTGAGACCTTTCTATTAAGAAGTAGAGTTGATAGGATGCACTGTTGATTTCATTTTTGTAATCATCAGTGGAGTGTTTGATCATTCTGGTTATTAAGTGATTAGGTGGCTCACATTAATTTGTGATTTTGAAACAAAAGAAAACTTAAAAAAAAATCTATATAATAGCAAGCAGAAAACTTAAATACAGAGAGACGGGGGAAAAAATCCGTTCTTCCTAAAGAATTCCCTTCAGATAGAGCTCATGGTGTTTAGTGATGTACTTGCTATTGTTTGAAGAATTGTTTTGTCTTAAGAAAAGATATCGTGCATGGTTTGCACAGCAGTTGGGTATGTCTGAAGGTATTTTGAAAGTTATGTTCAAGGCTAACACCTGAGCTTTGTGTAATGTAAATAAGACCTTGAGTTATGAACCTTTCAGCTAATTTTGATTTTAGTTTATTTTCTAATTTACATGCCAAGTGATGGTCAATTTTGAATGTTTTTGTATAAGTTTTTTCTTTGTAAATGGCATTAACATTGTTACTTGAGGTCTGCTTATTCATTTTTGTAGTCCTGAGGACTTGAATTTACAGTGCATCAGATCTGTTGCTATTTTTGTCTGTAGATAGTCTAGCTTCAGCTGTTTATAGTGATGCTACATTTTGGGTTATAAATATGTTTGTGGTTAAAAACAAGTATAATCATAAATTTTGAAGAAATTTCCTTACATTTTTCATACAAAACCCATAAATAACTGTATGCTACTGAAATTTAACTTTGTATAATGCTTAAATCACTATTTGGGGACATAGAAAGTCTTTGCCATGTATTGAAGAAATTTAAGAATTACAGAATATTTTCTGATTAGCATCTAGCTTATAATTAAATTTTTGGAAAAAATAAAAGCTGAGGGTTTTGATGCCTTCACCAGGATGCACTGACAACTATATAGTTACGTCCTGCTTTTTGTATAAACTGAGATGCTCATATGCTTCCCCTTAGAAAAAAGCAAATGTTCTATGCATAAACATAGTTGTACACTATCTTTGCAGTTGCGTTTGGTTCTTCTTCTTTTAAATTGTAATTATAAATTTTTCAGTATAGTACAGTACATATACTGTGAAGCGCGTGCTAAAGTGAATAAGCGAGTTTTCATGCTGACCCACTCAATGCTATTTTAAAATCAATTGACTTTCTGAGCACTTTCTCATCCTTAGGTGCATTTAGATTGTTAAAGCTCCTCTACATTAAAAATTGTATATACTATAGGAAACACAAACTTTCCAATGTGGGGAAAACAGTAGCTACATGCTTCTTTCCTTATACTACTCTAGCAAACAACAGCATTGATGAGAAGGCATGTAAATTGGGCTTCACTTTACAGTGTTATCAGAGCACTTAGTAAAATGTAAGGTTGGTATTTATTTGAAGATGTATAGTATGACTTAATTCACATTTGTTGGAATAGAAAATATATTCTGTTGAGTATTTAAGAGGTTGTACATGTTTTCTTTTGTGTTTTGATTCTTTGTATTTTTTCATGTTCAGTACATCAATAAACAAAGTTGAAGGGAAAACTGTCATGAGCATGTTTTTTTGTGTGTGCGCTTCAGTGGGGAAGCCTTCTGAGTGGAAGGTGTCTGCAAAGCTCGTTTTAATTTAGAATGCTAGCTACCAACAAGTAGTTAAGAGAGTGGGGTTGTGTACCAATTCTGTTACCTTAGAATTAGTGTCAAATCTTTTCACTTTGGTTTTGTATGAACCGCTTGATAAGTAGGTCAGTGTAATAAATGAGGATCATTAAACACATTTCATTAAAATGAACTTACTGTCTAGCCACCTGCTGTTCAGCACAGTTAAATTAATGCCCTGTTGTGTAAGGAAAGAGTGCCAGGGAGGGAGAAGGATTTACTCTTTATTACAGTGTCCTTTTGTTCGGTTGTGGCATTAAGTTTTGTCTCCATTCATTCTTTGAGAGTATGGCAAGTGGATATCTAGTTAACCTCGTTCTTCCACCTGCTCAGCGCTTGAGGAATGCTTTAAATCACTATTAACTTTCTTACCTTTTCGAAGTGTATATGCTCCTAAATTCACTGGCTTTGCTCAGTTGAATGGGAATGAGTTTTCATTACCGATAATAAAAATCCAGTAGTGGCATATGCAGTATAGCTTATTTTTAACTGTTTCCCTCCACCGATTTTTACATTTTTAATGTGAACATATTTTGATTCATAACCGCATGGCATGTGCTGCATTATGGAGCATCTCCCACCGGTACAGCATGTTGTAGTGAGGATTACTTGGAAGATTGGGTTCTAAGTCTCAACAACAGATACCTTGAGGTGTCTGTTAGTCATAACCAATGCTAACAAATTGACTCTTTATATAGAGAAAGTGTGCTGATGGCTTTCTATACAATTACATTCTTTGGTAGCTGGAGGGCTGAAATGGTGTAAGCTGTGGGGCTTGGCAACAAATGAGTAGCTCTGTTTGGAGCTCCTCTTTCATCGGTGACATGTATTCGGCTTGCACGTCTTCACGGGGGTTAGTTTTAGTTCTCAGCTTAAACCAGTTTGAGTAACTATTCTTAGATGAATGTTCTATGGAAATAAGGACTAAATATGTTTATGTAGTTGCCTTCAGTTTAAAATTAAAACTGCTTATATTTTGAGGGTTAGTTGCAGATAAACAGGCAGTCCATGAGCAACAATTACCACTTGTAAATGCAGTCGTCCAGAAGAGTGTTAAGTACTGGAACATGCAGATTGGATCACTGAGCACCTTGGGGTGGTCTAACTGAGATAGTGAATAAGGGAACCTGGTGGTGCTTTTTACGGAAGGGGCTCTTTTCTGGCTGTATTTAAGTTATATTAAAGCTAAGGAAGAAAATGTGAAATCCATTCATGGGGATGTGGTGGAGGAGGGCTAGTTCCTTTTAAAGTGTTCTTCCTAATTATCCAGTGGACGTTACTGGAATATCTGCACATGACCAGGGGATGTGTTAATATGGAGATTTGTGGAAAGGTTTGTCGCTGCAGAAACATGCTTAAGGCTTGTGTGGCCTCTTCTGTTTTTGTATTTTTTTTTTTTAAGAAAAAAAAAGTATGTGATGAAACCAGCTGTGGCAAGTCAACTTCCCACCTGCATCTAGAAAAGCCTTCCTTTGAGGAGAGCATTTTCCCAGTGTGAAGAGGAAATGTGCTCTTGTTGAAGTGGACAGCTGTCTGTTAGCATTGTTCATGCTAATGGTATGTATTTGTTGTATAACACCCAGTAATCATGTACTAGTAAGTCCTGCTGTTCTGCTGGACAGACCTGACAAATGTATAAAATGTGCATTTTGCTGCATCATCACTTCACACACACTGCCAATGGTGTACTAAATGGGTAGGAATGGTGAATTAAGCTAAAAATTTTGAAAAACAACAACTAGATAGTAACAACTAGATAGTACTTCCTTACAAATTTTTTTTGTAACAAGATTTTGTAGTACAGCAGCTTGAGAAATCAAGACAGTTTGAGATGTTCCATCATGTGTAAAATAGCCTGGAATTGGGCTCTTTTGTTCTTGTGAGTGTTCTTGTCAGTATTGTTGATCCAACTATGTCAGTATTGTTGATTCAACCGTTTTTATGTTAGGCTTATTCTGCCCGGCTGTGGTACTTGGGATTTGAAATGTGTGGATCTCAAAAGCAAGAATGATCGTATTATTTTTAACACTAAAACTATACTAGCTCAACTTTGCAGTGGGTGGCACCCTTCTAAAATCACCGCTACTATGATGACGAGTGCTTTGGGCTGGGAGATATTAACACATCCAAAGTCATCTGGACAAAGCAGCTTGAAACAAAGCTGGGGGTGATTTGGGGCCTTTCTATGGGAGAAGGTGGAATAGGTACACTGATAACGTGTAGGAAGAGCCTGCTGTTGGGTGAAGAGCAGCCTGAATTTGAAAAGCTTGACTCTTGTCAACATACACAAGAGGGGAGTGGGGAAAAAAAGGCAAGCAACGTAAGCTGCTAGGTACTTTCAAAGCACCACGTTTGACTTCAGTGATGTAAGAGATCATGTATCATCATGTAGGTACTGTTTTTAACTGATTGAGACGTTAAACTTCTGTTTGTTCCTGAAGAGCTGCTCTTTAAAAACCAAGCAGTACTACAGAAGGTTCATATCACACATCTGCATTTTCTTATATACAATGTCATACGAATTCTATACACGAGTTGAAGCCAATATATTTCTTGTGACCCTGTAACATTGCAAGGAAAGCTGCTAGAAGTGCTCTTAGAGTACAGATTATG
Source organism: Penelope pileata (assembly GCA_013396635.1). Taxonomy (NCBI): domain Eukaryota; kingdom Metazoa; phylum Chordata; class Aves; order Galliformes; family Cracidae; genus Penelope; species Penelope pileata. The sequence continues at coordinate 97,085 of WBMW01006026.1, forward strand.
AACACTGTGCGCTTTCCAAAAACACCAGAGAAGCTGCATTTTAATTTGAAATAACTTTTCTCATTAAATTCTTCTCATTTAGGTAGTAAGCCCTGGCAGAACACGTATTTCTGTTGCTTTGAGTGCAATGACAGTCTTAGTTTCAGGTCGTTACTTGATGCTCTGCTGATACGAGCTTTTGCAGGTCACCCAGCTGCTGAGGCAGCAGGGTTATTCACCAACACCTTACACACAACATTCTCAAAAAAGTAAGTAGCCCTGAAAATGAGTCCAGCACTTCTTGATGCCCACCTGTTTGAAAAGCTTTGGTGTTAACTTTTAGAAATGCAGTGTATTCCCTAGAAATGCAGTGTATTCCCTTGTAGTCTGCTCTCTCAGAAGAGGATATGTCCAGGTGAAAAGGTTTTTTTCCCCACTACTCTCAGTCCACTGTGTAGTGGCAGACTTTCTTCTTTCCTTCATTTGTGATGGCACTACTATGAAAAATGCAAAACAGTACAGCTATACCTTCCACTTCAAGCTACCTGTCTTCACTGTTAAGTAGTTAACTTTTCCTGAGAAATTGACTCCAGAGGCTTCCCATTCAGTCAATTTCTGTCTGGAGTTCATGTGTTGCATATTCGTTGCAAACAGCTACAGTATCCATTCATATTACCAGAAGCCCATAGGTTACGGATCTGTGTTTTGGCTTATTGTTTTTGAAAATAAGCACAGCCAGAAAATTACTTTCATGTCCTTGTGGTAAATACTGATGGTGGACTTTTTTCTTGTGTAGGCAAAAATATTCACTGAAGTGAGTTTAGACTTCCTCAGAATGATGCTTGTTGTGCTAACTCTCCATAGCTACAAGACAGATTAGTGTCGTGAAGCTTTAGGGCTACATCCCGAGGCACTTACATTATTTCATCAGATACTGTGTTGATTGTCTTATTTGGAATCATTACATTGATTGCAAATAAGCTGAAATTCAACTTTAATCATTCTGACATGGTATGTTCTTTGCTCTGTTATCTGTTGTTTCTCCTGGGTCTTACAATTACTTGTGTTCATTTTCTTACTTATAAAGTCTCTCCCACTCTCTTGGTTTTTTTTTGTTTCTCCTATTTCATGCCAGATTTTTTTTAAATCATTTACTAGTCTGGTGTACTTTCTCTTCCCAAATGTACTTCATAGCAGTCTAACAAGCAAAGATCAGGAGAATGGAGACTGAAAACTGAGAAGTGCACTATCCTGCCTGTCTGATCTGTCATTAACTAACCTATTTGTTGTGCATCTAAGCCATTCAAATAGATTTGTGCAAGTAACAGAGGAAAAACTTAAGGACAAGAACTTAAGCTGTGTTCTACAGACTTCACAGAAGACCAGAAAAGGAAAACTTAATGTTTAAATTACTTTCATTAGGTTTCCCAAACAAGATTTGTATAAACTGATCATAGCTGATTAACAGCCTGTTTTCAAGTGAACTCATTCCTGGCTGCTACTGGTTACTGTTTTGATTGGTAACAGACTTCCAGCTTCTAGATAGCTTTACAATATGTCATAACGATTGCCATATACTCTGGTGCATTAGGAATTTATTTGGCTGTCCCTGAGAACAATTGAGGGAAGCAGGGGGTGAAACCCACAAAGGTTACATCTTGTGTAAAAAGGAAAGTCATCGAAACATCATGGTGTGCTTAAAGCTCATCAAGAGTCATTTTCTTTCAAAGATTCTTTGGTTCTTTGGCTCTCAGTTGCTGTACCAAGATGGCTTCTCCAGAAGAGCAGAAGTAGAGTATGAGGGGGTATGACAAATATAAAATCAAAGCCAGCAGAAGCCTGAAAGAGGGCTTTCAGATTGTGGTAATACTAAAATTCAGTAGTTCCATCAGCTAATAGTGTGCTTCTTCTCTTCACAGAGATTTCAGAAAAAAGTATATTGATAAGCTAGAATTGAAGTTCTGACTATTTTTTAACAAAATTTCTAGTAAAGAAGAATTCTAATGAAATAGAAGTGAATTTCCTCTTGGGTTTACTAATTGCCACCCGTGAAGTATGGTATATCGCCTGATCATGGTAAATCTTTATAGAGACTCTGAAAGCCCCCACTTTAAAAACTGTTCAGAATCAAATTACTTAGCTATTGCCTTTAAAAGGAAGAGTTGTAAGAAACTGATGACCAAATTTCCTTCCTCCTGAATTTAAAGTAATTATCAGATGTATCAAAATAACTCTGTATGTTCTCTTTTCCACCAAGACATTTTTTTTCTTAGCAGGAGCTCTAGAAGAGCACCTCTCTAGGACAATGATGGAATTCTTACCTAGCATATAAAGGGAAGTTGATAGTTCTCAGAAAAAATTATCTCTGACTATACAAGTTCCTGATGATACTACTGCAAAGCTTTTCTTGTCCTGCTAGCAGGTACTCTCTTCCATTGATGAATGTCAGTTATTTAAAATATTCCAGGTAGGAGTATTTTCTTTCTACTTAAGTGTACTAAGGATGAGGTTATCGTAAAGCATTGTCTAGTTCTTAGTCTTTTGTTTTTGTAGACTTTGACCATGAAACAAGCCTTACAGGGCCTAATGCAGGGAATAGACAGTATAAGATTCTGAGAGAGTTTTGTCAAAGCATTGTGACAATGGTTTCTGTTATTTGACAGCATTTTCTCCTTTTCTCCTTAGATGATTCCTAAGCATGAAAGGTCATAGAATCATAGAATGGTTCAGGTTGGAAGGGACCTTGGAGATCATCTTGTTCCCACCCCCCTGCCATGGGCAAGGACACTGCTCACTAGACCAGGTTGCTCAAATCCTCATCCAGCCTGGCTTTGAATACTTCCAGGGAGGGGGCATCAACGACTTCTCTGGGCAACCTGTTCCAGTGTCTCACCACCCTCACAGTGAAGAATTTCCTCCTTATATCTAGCCTAAATCTACCCTCTTCCAGTTTATAACCATTACCCCTTGTCCTGTCATTACCTATCCTTGTAAAAAGTCCTTCCCCAGCTTTCCTGTAGGCCCCCTTCAGGTACTGGAAGGCTGCTATCAGGTCCCCCCACAGCCTTCTCTTCTGCAGGCTGAAGAGTCCTAACTCTCTCAGCCTGTCCTCGTAGGTGAAGGTGCTCCAGCCCTCTGCTCATCTTTGTGGCCCTCCTCTGGACCCGCTCCAACAGCTCCACAGGTCCTTCAGAAGTATGGCAGTATTATGGCAGATATCACAAAATACTTCTCAAATTCTGATCTTCAGCTTTTCCCAAGCGTCCTGTTCAGAAAACAACCCTGTGATGTGTGAAACCCTGCAATGTCAGGTGTTCATCCCTTCAGCAGTAGAGGTTGGCTTGGGAGAGATGTGTCAGTGTGCAAATTCAAAGCTATTTGGCAGAATCCAGCAATAGTGACGATAAAAGTTGTCAGCAGGCTTTTAGACTGGAAGCTCACTGGGGATTTTGCATGCATCTGGGCAAAGCAGTCTCCTCCAAGTGTCCACACACTGGGAGCAAGAAGTGTCAGGCTCTGAGAGGAAGTCTATTCCTGCCATAATGTGGTTTTACTCAGCACCAAGAAAGGTGGCAAAGTGAGACATAGAGATGTTCCAGTTCAAAAAGTCTTTTTGAACTTGATGTTTCTCCAGGAATGTGTGCACCATGCAGTGGAGGCCACCAGAGTGCCAGGAACAAATTGGATGAAGTGTGCAACATAGTCTGGATTTTGGCACAGGAGCCTATTTCACTGGAAGAAATGTATTTCACCTTCTTCAGCAGGTCAGACTGGCTGTGGAGGAGGGGAGATTAAGTCTGTTGAAGACACCAGTGTGAATATCCCATCAAACTTGCTGATGTCATTCTTTCTCTGAATGAACCTGCCTGTGTACCAGAGCTTCATCATGGCAGCTATATTTCTCATCAACATGCTGAAACTGTCGCCTCTGCTTGAGGCTTTTTCTTTATTTTGGGCTACATATGCTTTTTCAATTTGTTGCAGTTGACAAGGTACATCTATTCAAGGTGCTGGTAGAGAGAAGACTCGAGGAAAGAAGGTCCAAGCTCCTCATTGATTGTTGCGGGTGGAAAAGACACTTTGTTAAATAATGAGAAGCTCGTCTGGATTTCTGTGACAGAGGAGGTCTATACAGGTAAGAAAAGATTGTGTTGTTCATGATTTTAACATCATAAGTCTTTTCTGTGTATTTAAGAAAAATCTTCTCACTACTCCAGAGCCGAAGGATTGGGAGGAGTGTAGGACCAGGAACCCAAGAGATTTTAAGCATCAAACACAGCACTGAATCTTTTATATGTTTAGCTTCCAGCGGCAGAGTTCCCTCATAAGGTAGGCAGATTCACATGAACTTTTTTGCACGTTTGACAGTGTTCATATTCCCATGTAAAAATGCTGTTTTCAAGCCATTTTTCCACTAACAGTTTATTTCTGGCATATAGAATCA
>WBMW01006028.1:0-14977 GCA_013396635.1 Penelope pileata
CGGCCGGGGTGGGCTCTGGGGGTGAGGGGCTGAGGGAGCGCTGGGGCTGGGCGGGCGCTGGGGGCTCTGTGGGCCCCGCGGTGGGGAAGGGCCGCGGCCCCCGGGTGTCCCCGGGTCCCGCTGGCACCGGGGGGTCCGAGTGCCCGGATGAAGGCGGGGCGGGTGCCGTAGTGCAGCAGGGAAGCGCGCTCCCGTGTGTGAGCCCCGAGCTGGGCACGCTGTTAGGGAGGGGTGCGGTGCGTTTTCCCAGCGATGAACGGCGCTGGGCTCGGCCCGGGGGCGACAGCTCCCTTGGGGTCGTTCCTTCTGCACCGCCTCTCCCTGTGGGCTCCTCCCTGGAGCCAGGGGGTCCCAGCTGCTCGGCTCCTCCAGCCTGGCTCTGCCTGCGGGCTGCTGGGAGGTTCTGCTCTCAGCGGGGATTTCAGAAATCCCTGCACAGCCCTGCAGGGCAGCACAGCCCTCACAGCACTGCACGGAGAGAGCTGAGCTTCCCCGGGGGAGGTTCTCCTTCCTGGAGGTGAGTTCCAGGCACTGTTCAGCACTCACTGTGTTCCTGTCGTTCCAGCTACCGAGTACCACCTCGGCCTGCTGAAGGCCAAGCTTGCCAAGTACCGAGCTCAGCTCCTGGAACCTTCCAAATCCTCTGCTGCCAAAGGAGAGGGCTTCGATGTGATGAAATCGGGAGATGCCCGCGTGGCACTGATTGGTTTTCCTTCCGTGGGTAAGGTCAGTGAGCCCCCGAGGTAACGGAGCCGTGTGTGTCCCCCGGGTGTGTGGCTGGCAGTGGCTGTGAGGCAGGGAGCCGACATCTCGTTGTATTTCACCTTCTTGCCGTGAGTGAACAGAAAGTTGCTGTGTGCTGAGAGCTGGAAGGTGGAGCTTTCCTCCTTCACCTTGTGTGCTGAGCTGTGCCTGAGAGCTGGGCTGCTGCAGCCCCGGGGCTGCGGGGGGAACGGGTGAGGGTGTGGGATTTATCTTCCTCGTGGGGAAGCACTGCCGGTCCCATTGCTGCGTCATCCCTGCGTCCAGGATGGCCACAGCCTGACTTTTAAAAGCTGGTGAAGGCTTTGGTGTTGCGTGTTTTGCTGTGTTTGTACCGGTGCTTTCCTCTGAGTGTCTCTTGTGATGGTGATCTCCTGTGTTTCAGTCCACGTTTCTGAGCTTAATGACCTCAACTGCCAGTGAAGCGGCGTCGTACGAGTTCACCACCCTGACGTGTATCCCGGGAGTCATAGAGGTAAGGAGGGTGTTCCTCCCTTTAACAGGAGGCAGTGGTAAGAAACCCAGACACATAAACAAGTCTGCTCACACCTCTCACACTCGTTCTGCCACTGAGAAGCAGCGATATCCAAAGGTCTCTGCTGATCTCTGCTTTGAACTTCACAAAGTGTTGAGTGCTTGTAGCATCGGGTCTTCTGCAACCTGCAGTGCTGATGTGGCACTTCCCCAGGCTCCATAACTCTTCAGATCGACTGCCTGCCCGGGGTTTTGTGTGCCACAGCCTGACTGACCAGAGCAACACGAGAATTCTCAGCTGAATTTTTTATAACTGCTGTTGGTGCCATTGACCAGATGGCTGGCAACCTTGACAGATTTGTTTTTAATGGAGCTTTAAAAGAGGCAATCTGTACTGCGATCAATTTGGAAAGGAAATACAACTGCTCCTGTCCTTGAGGAGTTTTATTAGTGGTGGCCTGAGCATCCATCAGTAAAGCAAATGGTAAAGGGCATCAAACTGAGAAGTATCCAGGAGTAATGAGAAAACTTGGGTCAGAATTGAAAGCAGATTTAAATAATGCAATCAAACATATTGGTATTGAACACCAGGACTGTGACGTATCCAAATGCAGCCTTGAGCTCCAGCCACCAGCTGAAGCTGCTGCTGAGGATTTTATTGCAGCAATAGCTTGAAAGCTAATGACCCTGCAGATCCAGTGAAAAAAGTCTCCCATTTTTTCCTGGTTTTGTAAGACCTGATCCATCTCAGTAAGAGATGATGGTGGTTGCTTGGTGTGGTGCTTTACTTGTTAGACTAAAACAGTGTTGATGTTTTTTTTTTCTTTTTTCTTTTTACCAATTCAGAATAGTTTTGCTGTTGCACTGTGCTGTTTTCCTGGTGTTTTGTCAAACTGCAGTTATGTGACACTTTAGGCAGCGTGCTGCAGTGTGACCCACAGGTATTGAACACAGTTTAACGGGAAACACTGCAGAGATTGCCTCAACAAAACAGAGCCAGCAGCTTTGTGCCAAGCTGTCCCGCTCTGTTGAGTCCCTTCAGTTCCACTGTCTGCAGACTTTGGACCTCAGCTTGGGGCTTTCAGGGCAGCTCAGGTACCCTGCACAAGGCTGACAACTTTCCATCCTTCTGTTTCCTTCTCAGTACAAAGGAGCCAATATTCAGCTGCTGGATCTGCCTGGAATCATCGAAGGAGCGGCACAAGGTTGGCTGATCTCTGTGTTCACGCACAGTAGGGATTTGCCCTCCATATCACACTTCAGCAGCTCAGATGTTAGCAGATTTCCCAGGCCAATATTGGATTTCCAAACTAGCATTCCTGATCCTATGTGAGGCACGACTCTTATCCCCGGGCCCACGTAGAGCTCTATATGTAGCAGGATGCAAGGATGCTTTTCTGGAGGTGGGAGCCAAAGCCAGTCAGTCACTTCTCACCTTCTTGCGTGAGTGTTATCTTGCTCATCTGCTTTCTGGTGCAGAGGAAATCTAAAGAAAGATGCTAGAGAGGCAGAGGGGGAAATTACAGCCAAACAGTAGCTGCGTTCCTGCAAGTCCTGCTGTGATTCTGGGCCTTTGTCCTTCTGCTTCATTATCTTTCTTATCAGTTGGTTGTGTCAAAAGAAGCCTCATGAAAATTAGGAAAACACCCTTATGGTCTCTTAGAGCATAAGAGAAAAGAGCATAAAGAAAAGCAGCAGCAAAGAATATTTTTTTGGTGTTGTGCTGGGCGTAAGACAGCACTGGATGGGCCAGATACGCTCACTCAGGGACGCCTCGACAACTGACTACAGCCAGCACAGGACTGCAAGATCCTTTTTCTTGCTTTCAAGCAAGAGTCCCCATCTGTCACAGAACTCACAGCTGGTTTATCTCCCTGATACACATCCATCTCCTCTCTTCTCAGGGAAGGGCAGAGGTCGGCAGGTGATAGCTGTGGCCAGGACAGCAGATGTTGTCATTATGATGCTGGATGCCACAAAGGGTGAAGTGCAGCGGTGAGTGTGTGCTGCTGGCACGGGGGGCTGGGAACCTGGGTCAGGTTCAGCAGTTCCCCCCTGCCAGCTCCCTGAAACGCTGGGTCCTGTGTGTGTGCTGGGGAACTGGTATTAAAGCTCTTGAGTGTGAGGCTGAGGATGTGCTCTGGTAGAAGCATGCTGGCTAACTGGGAGCAGCATTTGTAGGGCTTTCTGCAGATCTCAGCTTGGGCTTCTCAGCTGAAGGCTCGTTCCTTCAGGATGAGCGTGCAGAGATGGGGATGTTGAGCTAGATTTCCACCATAGACCCCGTCCTGCGTTAGCTGTGGGTGTGAGGTAGCAGTGAAAGTTTATGACAAGGCTTTATCAATATGACAGTCAGAAAGGAAAGGTGTGGGTGTCACCTGACTGGGCTCAGTTCACAGGTACTAACACACAGTGTCCCTGCAGGGCCCTGCTGGAGAAGGAACTGGAATCTGTAGGAATCCGCCTGAATAAAAGCAAACCAAATATCTACTTCAAGGTGAGGTTTCCTGGGCTGCTCCAACCACAGCTTGTGTCTGGCAGCTTAATGAGAGCCATGGTCACTGTGTGCTGCCCCTTGTGCTGGACAGACTGAAGCAGGGGGTGGGTTTTCAGGCTGTTCTTCAGCTGCTTTATTGTCTCGCAGCCCAAGAAGGGTGGAGGTATCTCCTTCAACTCAACCGTCACGTTAACTCAGTGCTCCGAGAAGTTGGTGCAGCTCATCCTCCATGAATACAGTATCCTTTTCCTAAAACAGGAGATGTTTGAGCCTCAAGGCAGCAGCTCTTGAGTCAGGTGGCACCTGCTGTGGGATGGTCTTGCTGTGTCCTTGGTGCTTGCTGGGGTAAGAAGAGGCCTGGGTCGGTTTTTCCCATCTTTGTTCTGTTACTCCAAGCTGCACCAAGTGCAGCGTGTTGGCTCACAGCTGCATTCAGACACGTTGGGATTTGGACCTTGACAATGCTCCCCTCAGAAATCTTCAATGCTGAGGTCCTTTTCCGAGAGGATTGTTCCCCTGACGAGTTCATTGACGTGATTGTAGGCAACAGGGTCTACATGCCCTGCCTCTACGTGAGTACCTCAGAACCTGCAGCTCCGAGCATCTCCGTTCTTTACAGAAGGAAGCCCTGGGTCTTCCTGGACCCTAAAGCAGTAACAATTTGGGGTTGAGGAGGTGGGAAGCACAGCTCAGCAGAGCGCTTTGTCCTGGCTGTGCTGTGTGTGCACTCCCTGTGCCCTCTCGTGGCTGGCAGCCATGGAGCAGCGTGAACTGTGTCCCGGCGGCACGGTTTGCTGCCGTGCTGTGGAACCTTCTGTTCCTCTGCTGCGAGCTCTGTGTTTGAGTTTTCACCAATGATTCCTTGAGCCAGAGGTCATTGAACGACTCTGTTTGATAGTGCCTGGGTCTGTAGTTAAATTTTTGGTACTGGAGAACACGTTGCAAGTCATCCCAAACTGGGAACTGTAGAAGGTCCAAACTTACATCTAGGCTCCTGAATTTTAACAGTTTGTTTTATTAAAAGCCTTGGCCTGGCCTCTGGCTGATGAGGTCTGTGTTGCTGTTTTGGATTCTGAAACTGCCTTGTTACACCTACACGTACATGTCTGTCTTCCTTGCAGTGCTGCTGAATTGACATTCTAAGGAGTGCATTGTTTCTCCTTTGCCTTAGGTTTATAACAAGATTGACCAGATATCTATGGAGGAAGTGGATCGCCTTGCTCGGAGACCCCACAGTGTTGTCATCAGGTAGGAGCCTGTACACTGCTGGGTGTGCTGGTCCAGATGGGTTGGTGGTTCATCTCATACCTTTCTCCAGCTTCTCCCAAGAAGGAGCTTCTCCCAGGGCTGCCTGCAGCTGTTGGAGTGAGAAGCAGAGAATCACCATGCAGCTTTTCTGGGTTTCCTTCCCTTGGAGAGGCAGACTGCTTGGTTTCTTCACACCATCTGCAGGGCAGAATAAGTCACTAGCTTGTTCCCTTGGAAGTGCTGATGTACCTGACCTGGGGCTTTGCTGCTTCAGAGCTACTTTCCCTTCTGAAAACCCTATTTGTTTCATCTGGTGCTTTTCCTGTAATGACCTCATTACAGGCTTTTCCCCCTGTTCCCCAGCACTTCAATAAGATGTTTCACCTTGTTCTTCTGGATCTCTAAATCACGACAGCAGTAAACACAGAGCCTTCCCTGGTGTTTTGCAGCTGTGGCATGAAGTTGAACCTGGACTACTTGCTGGAGAAGCTCTGGGAATACCTGGCACTTACCTGCATCTACACCAAGAAACGAGGACGTAAGTGGCCGTTAGCTGAGCTGAAGGTCTGAAAGGCACAAAGGGCTGCAGCTCACCAAACACAGACAGGCTGCCAGCAGGGCTGGGGTGCCTGGCTCTGAGTGATCTCTCGTGTCTTGGAAATGCTGCAGTTACACCCTCCCTAACCAGCTTTCAGCATTAGCTCTTGGGAAATGCTTTCTGTTTCATCTGATCCTCCTGTTCTCTTGGCACTACAAGAGCTGAATTTTCATAAGGCTTGGCATGATGCTATCATAAAGAAATAAAACTTGTAAGTCTGCAGCTTCCTTCCTTTAAAAGTTGCTGTGTACACTCTGTGATGAACTGTTGAACTGATCACTGCCCAGAAGAGGTCTCCTCTTCCTACTTTGAGGAGTTTGGTGATTCCCATGCTGGGCTTTTGGAGCTCAGGAGTGCCTTTCATCTTCCTTTTGCTTCACAGTTCACTTGTGCCTTCACTGCTGGGAAATGCTACATCTATAACTTGTTCCTTTTCCAAGACCTTTCTTCTGTTTAGTTGTGATCACAGCCACAGCTCTGAGCTAGGTGGATGTGAGGGGATTAAGGAATGTTCTGTTATTTTGTTAAGCTGTGAAACCTTGGGGATTTTACAGAAATCTGCAGAGTGGTTCAGTTACACTTAGGCAGGTGTGTTTTGACTTTGACATTTTTGTTTGTTGAAAGCCAAGTGTTTGGAATAGGGTTGGAGAAGGTGAATGATGAGGAAGCTGTTGACTGTGACACAGGTAACCATGCCTGTGGGTCCTGGAGTGTCAACAGCAGTGAGGCAGTGCTCTCAGCTGCCTGGGTACCTCTTGCTTCTGGGGGGCTGCTGGCAAGTGTGACAAGACAAGGAGTTTAAGAGTAGTAAGCACAAAGCAATGTGACGTGGTGTCAGCATGTTAGAACACATCCAGTGGAAAAACTGATTTTTTTTCCCCTCTCCTGCTTTTCCACAGAGAGACCAGACTTTACAGATGCCATTATTCTACGGAAAGGGGCTTCTGTGGAGCACGTGGTAATTTCTCCGTGTTTTTTACAGTTATTTGTAGAAGGCATCTTGGAACCTAATCTATGGAATCTATGATTTATTTGTGCTTTCTAAAGTTTGGGATATGTCAGTGCTTAGTTGGGCTTCTCCTTTTGTTACCTTCACTGCTTCCATCTGCCTCAGGTTTCTTTCCTCACTGCTGTAAAAGATTCTAAGAACTTTCTTGACACAGCACATGGAAGCAGTGAAGTGGAGCTTTTTGTGAACTATAAATTCCTGTTCATCTATATTCCTTCAAGTGCTGTTAACTGGCTTCTGAAGTCACTGTTGTTGTTTCTGACACAGACATGAGTAGCTTCCAAATCCTGGATGTTGAGGAAGTTGTTTGCAGTGTCACTGAGCTGCCTCACACTCTGTCTGTCTGTCTTGCAGTGCCATCGGATTCACAGATCCTTAGCCAGCCAGTTCAAGTATGCCTTGGTGTGGGTAAGTGTTTAACAGCAGGTGAAGTCCCTGTGTGCCTCTCACTGGTCTTCTCCTAACCCTTCTCCTTGTTTTCCTTTGAAGGGGACAAGCACAAAATACAGCCCTCAGAGAGTGGGCTTAACCCATATGATGGAGCATGAAGATGTCATCCAGATCGTGAAGAAGTAGCTCTCTGTGCTGCTCTTTGCTGGTGCCTGGCCTCGTCTCTAATCACTAGAATTGGAACTGACCACGTAAAAACAAAACAAAAAAGAAAAAAAAGAAAAAGGGAGATGCGTTCCACAGCTGAGAAAGCTTCTGTGAAGCTCCTTCCCTTCGAGAAAGGCTTAAAGTGAGGCTACTGTACGTGCAGGTGGGGATGGGGAAGATGGGTTTCCATCTTGCAGCATTTCAGGGGAAGTAATGTTTCTTAAATATGAAAAAAAAAAAAAAAAGAGCCAGTTCTTCTAGGGCACAGTTCCTGGAGCCAGCAACATCCTGCCCTTGGGAGGGTCTGCACACACGTGTCTGTCTGTTAACCTGCTCAGCCAGTGGGAAGTTCTTGGGTTTGTGTGAACAAATCTGGCTCTGTGCTTTGGAACAGAGAAACCAGAGCTGGGAGAACATTGCTGATGCTTTGCTGCTTATCTCTTCACTTAATTTAAGCGTTGATCTGAAACAGAAAACAAAGTTCTTCCTCCTCTGCTCGCTGGACGTGTTGTCTCTGCAGCTTCTGTGGTTGGAGACTTCAGTCTCTGTGTCTGAGACAAGCCCTGGTGAATTTGTGACGGTCCCTCAAGTAAAACATGGCACTCAGTGCCTCCTCTTGGCTCTGCAGGGGGGTTTGTAGGACATCCTGGTCCAAATGATACTGAGAGAGATGAGAAGTGAAACCTTGTTAAGGGATGGTTAACCTGGCCAAGCTGCAGCGGGGTACGATCCCAGAGCCAAACGCTGCGGGGAGGATTCACCTGTGCCATCTCCCTGCTGTGAGGAGTTCTCCTGGGTTGCTTCCTCTGCTCCTCTCCTGCCTGTCAGTCCCCAGAGCATTGCTGGGGGTCTGCTGCTTTCTCAGTCCTGCCCCTGAGTTCCAGTGGCAGCCCTCGAGCTCAGCACCACCCCATGCCGTGGTTTTTACCCCAGCCCTGTTAAACAATGTTGCTTGTTTGGGTATTTTTCCTCAGAAATCTGAGATTTTTCTAATCACGCTTTTTCATTAAATATTGATGCGAAACAATTCAGAGTGCCTGATAGGGAAACAGCTCTTTCCTTCTGGGATCGAGAGCTGCCAATAGCTTTTATTTTCTTTCAGTGAAAAACGAGTTTGGTCTGATGTGGGTTGTTCACTGTGAGGACAGGTCTGATAGAGAACTTGTCTGAGAGGGCTCCTGCCCTCTGCGCTCCTCCCCGCCCCTCACAAACCGATCGAGCAGAAATGGAAGGAATATTTTATTTGAGAGAAATAAAAGATTGCTATTTCACGTGAAGCGTGGGTGTCTGCCTGCAGTGCTGGACAGCTTGGCGCGTTGGCTGGCTCTCTTTCTCCCTTTGGCCTCCTGGAGGATGGCGGCTGCTGTTGCAGGAGGTGTTAGGGTGCAGTAGGTTGTGGGGATGCAAGAGGGCTCTGAGCCTGGAAAGGAGTCCCTGGGTTTCTGACTCTAACTCCAAACCGAGCCCCAGCATGCAGACAGCAGCTGGAGTTGCTGACTGCTTCGTCCTCGGGCCCTGGGGGGATGCTGGGGGGGGGGAATTGGTGGCTGCTTGGGGGAGTCTGGCATGCACAGTGTTAACTTCTCCATGTTCACCTTTAAAATGAACTGGTCCAGCATGCCATCGTTAAAAGCTCTGTCTAATTAGCCTTCCTCTCCATTTAGGAAACGGTGCATTTTATCCTGTTCAAAATGAACTGATAGGTGATTAAATTGGGAAAGTAGATGGAGTAAAAACGGAAACCATCAACGGAAAAGAATCATAGAATGGTTTGGGTTGGAAGGGACCTTAGAGACCATCTTGCTCCAACCCCCTGCTGTGGGCAGGGACACCTCCCACCAGCCCAGGCTGCCCAAAGCCCCATCCAGCCTGGCCCTGAACACTTCCAGGCAGGGGGCACCCACAAATTCTCTGGGCAACCTGTCCCAGTGCCTCACCACCCTCCTTTTTTAAGCAAGAGTAGCTTTTTTTTTTTTTTTTTTTTTATGCAAACAAAGTTCATAGCTGTATTTGAAAATACATGTGTTTAACTGCAATGCTTATTCTTCCAGACAGCTTCCCTAATTGTTCTGTGCTGAGAGCTGTGAGCGTTGCAGTTCGGCGCAGCAGCAGCTTTGCCTGCAGATCCCCGGATCCCAGGAAGGCAAGGTGCTGGGGTGGGCGGGCAGTGGCTGCAGCAGCGGTGCTGTACAGAGCCTGCTGAGGTTCACAGAGCTGCTCAGCCCTCTGGTTAGCTCAGGGAGAGTTAATGGGCTCAGGACTCCGTGCTGAGCAGTGTTGGAGAAAGGCAGTGCAGGGGGGTGGGATGCAGGAGCAGTGTGCTGTGCTTCCTGCTGGCAGTGGGGCTGGGTGGCAGCCTGCTGCCCTGCACTCCCAGCCAGCTCTGCCTCTTAGCACCATGCCCTGCACCCATCCTGCCCTGTCCCTGCCTCGCTGGGGCTGTGAGGCTGCTGAGTGATGCTCCTGGATGTGGCTGCTGAGTGATGCACCTGGATGTGGCTGCTGAGTGATGCTCCTGGATGTGGCTGCTGAGTGATGCTCCTGGATGTGGCTGCTGAGTGATGCACCTGGATGTGGCTGCTGAGTGATGCACCTGGATGTGGCTGCTGAGTGATGCTCCAGGTGCGAAGCGGCGCGCGGTGGCTTTGTTGCAGCCCAGCAGCCGCCCTCCATCTCGTCGTGGAAACAGCCAAGGCCCGAGGCGTGCTCTGCTTCAACCGCCTGTTCCAGGCAATCGAGCAGGTTTGATTGGCTGAACGCTCCCTTTATAATTTAATTTAGTCAGGAATCGTTTGCGAGGTAATAAAAAGAGACTCTGCCTCCAAATGCGTTCATTTAATTCAATGAGAGAGGGTTACTGCGGCGGGCTCGCCTCCCCCAGCTTCCCTCTCCCCGTCCCGCTGCCATCTCGCAGCGCTGCTCAGCCCTGTGGGTAAGAGCCACGATCCGCAGTGACAGCTTAATTGTTTCAGATGCTGACAGGGTCACCCCCAAGCAGCCATCGCCGTTGTGCCGAGCCGGCTCGGGAGGCTGCGGAGAGGAGGATTTATGGGCAGCAAATAGTTTGGAATTCCTCTGGTTGCTCCTGCTAAGTGATGAACCCTCCCCTGGGGGATTGGGGCTATTGATTGTAATTTGCAGTTAAGCCTTTGCTTTCTGAGGAATCAGCATAATAAATACCCACTGCATCGCGGCGGGGAGGTGCTGGCGTGGGGGAGAGGAGCAGGCGCTGCCTGCAGGGCTGCTCCCAGCCTGGTGCTGCCTTCTCGGGGTGCTCAATCCCAGCTCTGCTCGTGGGTGCGTGGCCCCACGTCCCTGTGATGTCTCTCCCTAAACGTGCTTTGGCTTGGGGGCCATTTGCTGGCTGCTCGCATCTGGGGCTCGTGGCGCAGCTGGGCTGGAGGGCTGTGGGAGTGTCACAGAGGGGTGGAGGGATGGGGACAGGGCTGCCCCCCTCCATCCCTGCTTCCCCCCAGCCCTGTGCAGGGAAGATCAGCTCCCATCCCTGCGCTCGTGAGCGGAGATGAGAATAATAGCAGTCATCAAATATGCATTGGGGAGCAGCAGCCGCCGTGCGGCAGAGAGGGGCCTGCGGGTGCCGGGGCAGTGCCGGTCCCCAGCGGGGAGTGGGGCCAAGAGCGCGGCGTGGGCAGCTCCAGGCTGGGCTGGCAGCATGCGGGCGAGCTAGGCTACCCCAGGTGAGTGCTGTGGGTGCCCCGTGGGGTGGCACCTGCCTGGGGCTGTGACAGCATGGCTGAGGTGCTGGGGAGGGACCGCTGGGTGACGGTGGCCTTTATGCTGCTGCTGCTCGGGGTCACAGCTCATCGCGTGTTGTCCCCTCTGCCTGCCTGCTCCCAGCCTTCAGTCTCAGTCCCGCTTCTGTCACCTTCCTCGTGGTCACGGCCTTGCTGCTGCCCTCCTGCATGGAGTGTCCTCCTTGAAATACCCCATTCTTCCCCATGAGCATCTACTTCATGTCTCCTACTGTTCCTTCCCCAAATTTCTCTTACCTGGGGGCTGTTCTGCCCCGGGAAACCCTCCTAGCGTGGCAGCTGGGGCCCTGGGGTCAGCCCCGAGCCCAAGGTGATGCCGTGGGGCCGTGACCTGGCTGCATGGCATGGCTGGGGCCGTGAGCCAGCGCGTTTGGGAGCACACCAGCTGGGTTAGCACAAATCCCGGGGCACGCTGCTCCCGGCTGCTCTCTGCTTGCAGCGTCTGCTCCGGCCTCTCCTCCAGGTGTGCTTCCCAGCAATGTGCCCGTTGCCAGGGAGCTGCTGCTGCCCGGCGTGGCTTTGGGGCTCAGAGGTGCGTGGGTGCCATGGAGAGACCCAGCGGTGCCCCAGGGGTTGGAGGGTCCCTGGGGAGAGGTGGCTTTGGCCAGAGCCCTTCAGGGTGATGGGGTCAGAGGATGCTCTGTTCCTCATTGCTGGGTTTAGCAACCAGGAGCTCCCTGCAGGCTCCCTCCCTGATGCTGCCATCACTCCCCAACCCTTTCCAGTGTCACTGGGCATCTGCCACCGTTACCATCAGCCTCCCAACAGCTCTCTCCCATCCCAAAGGCAGAGGGGAAGGCTGCACCCTCAGCACAGGGAGGCACGGGGGGTTGCAGGGTGGGCTCTGGGCAGCGCTGTGTGGGGCTCATCCCTCAGGGCTGGGCTGTGCTGCCCACTCCCCCTCGCTCTCCCTTTCTGCATGTGTCCTCTGGGCCAGCCCTTATCGCGGGCACAGCCATGGCAACGCGCAGGGAGCAGTGCCAGCTCCGCAGGGCCCCGTGAGCACGGCTGGTCCCTGCTGTGCCACTGGCTCCTGAAGGGCAGTGGGGACAGAGGTAGGGACTGTATGGGGTGGGAGCACTGTGGTGGGATGGGGGTGGGACTGCAGCGTGGGTGCCCCGTGCTTGCTGTTTGCAGCTGCCCTGGGTGCTGCCAGCAGCACGGAGAGTTGGGGCCGTGGGGATGGCACGGGGGACTGGCACTGGCTGTGCCACCGCCAGGCTTTGCTCTGTGCCCTGTGCAAGAGGATGGCACAGGGTGTGGGATGGGTGTCCATGCTGCAGGGCTGCTAACATGGCATGGTGATGATGGCAGAGCTGTGCGTGGGCCTGGGTGGGGAAAAGCAGACCCTCCTCCTCCTCACAGCCCTCACCCTGACCCGCGTGGGTTGGGGCTGTGCTGGCGATGGGGCTGTCTGGTGGTGGTGGTTTGGCCGGAATCACAGCAGGACCATGGCACAGCGGTGCTGGTGGTGGGGCTCTCCTCATCCCGGGTGATGCTGAGGGGCCCATGCAGTGCGTGCTGCCAGGTTCTGCTCCTCGTCCCCTGGGTGTCCCCAAACACCGCTGCGAGGGGCTGGAGCGGTGCCACCGCTGCCTGCACGGCACTGTCCATCCTGCTGTGTGCCGGTGATCCGGCAGCAAATTCACACCACGCTGCTTAAACTTTCATGGCTGCGCAGCGGCAGGGATCCAGGGCTGGCATTAACTTTTGATGCGGTCACCCCGCGCCTGGGCACGTGCGTGTGGGCACCGCTACGGGGCACGCAGTGTGCACCCAGCATCAGTGCATCCCCATGCTGCACCCCGTGGGCTCCTTTCTCCTCGCTTCCAGCGGGGCTGCAGGGCTGGGTTTGGGGTTGGGGTCCTCCTCTGTGTCTCCCCATTGTCCAGAGCCCCACGTGGAGGTGCCAGGGTCTGATTTGGGGCTGGCGATGGTGCTTTGTGCTGATATGAACAAAGCAGCAGTGTTTGCGTTCACCCGAGGGAAAAGGTGAGCGGCTCTGGGCTGGGGGCAACATGAGGGGCTTGGAGCATCCTTCCAGGGCACGGAGATGTCTGTGCCGTGTTCCATCCCTCGCAGCATCCCTCTGTGAGCCGGGGGCTGCAGGGACAATCCCAGCGGGACGCTCCGTGCTGTAGGACCCGCCCCTCCCCGCACCTCCCGCAGGGGCGTTTCTCGCCTTTGCTCCTTCGGAAAAGTCTCCTTGCCGGAGCAGCGCGTCCCTTGCATTATTCATCCCGCTCGAGCCCCGCAGGTTGGGTTACAGCCGGCAGCCCCGCGGCGAGCACCTCGCGCCCGGACTCGTGGGGCTGTGGGGAGGCGGGCGGCAGCTCCTGCTGTCCCCACACCATGCCCAGCCCCGAGACCCCGCGAGCGGCCGAGGGAGCCACGCACGGGCACGTGTCCCACGGACACTGGGTGCAGGTAAATAGCCCCCCCCGGGACGGGGGTCGCCTCGGGCCATCTGTGTGGGGCATCGCTGGGGTCGGAGCATGAGCGCCCGTCACCGTTGGGATGGTCGGCAAGAAGGGGGAGAACAAAAAGGAGGCGGATGGCAAGGGCAAGGGGGGCAAGGGGAAAGGGAAGGATGGCAAGAAGGGGAAGAAGGAGGTGCCCAGCGAGGCGGAGGAGACGTCGGACACGGAGCTGCTGAAGACGGAGGAGAGCGAGGAGCCCGAGGCGGCGGAGGAGAAGGAGGAGAAGGAGGAGGAGGAGGCTGTGGAGGAGCCCAAGAAGGCGAAGGGGAAGGAGAAGAAGGGCGTGCTCAAGGCGGTGGTGGCCAAGAAGCCGGGCCGGGGGAAGAAGGTGCAGCTGGAGCCCGAGGAGGAGGAGGGCGAGAGCGATGCTGCGTCGGCCAAGAAGAACCTCAACAAGGGCGCGTCCAAGCCAGCGGCCGATGCCAAGAAGAAGAAGGGAGCCAAGGGCGCGGAGGCCAAGGTGCAGCCAGCCGAGGAGGAGGAGGCGGCGGTGCCGAAGGCCCGGGCGAAGCGCAGCCTGCGCAGCACCTCCAGGCTCTTCCTGGGCTTCAAGAAGCTGGGGCTGCGGCGGCCCAAGAAGGGGCAGTTCAAGAACACCTCCCGCTTCTTCTGGGGGCTGCAGAAGCAGAGCACCAAGAAGAAGAAGAAGAAGAAGAACAAAGCGGTCCTCAAGTCCACCTCCAACCTCATGGTGCGCTTCAAGCACGTGGGGAAGAAGAGGAAGGAGGAGGCCGCGGCCGCCCCGCCAGCCAGGCCGGCCTTCCTGCTGCTGCGCCGCGCCGGGCAGGCGGCCGAGGACGGCACGTCGCTCTTCCGCCGGCGCCCGGAAAGGAAATTTAAGCCCCGGGCGCAGGTGCTGAGCAAGGCAGCGGCCGCCACGGGCTGGCTGGCCAGGAAGCTGCTGTCACGGCGNCAGCTATGGCAAGGAGGGGCAGGAAGGGCCCCATGGCCTCCAGCGTGGATATGTCAAGGAGGTGCCGGATGGAGGCTACAGCTGTCGGCTCAGCTATGCCAAGGAAATGCAAGATGGAGGCTACCACNCGCTTCTTCTGGGGGCTGCAGAAGCAGAGCACCAAGAAGAAGAAGAAGAAGAAGAACAAAGCGGTCCTCAAGTCCACCTCCAACCTCATGGTGCGCTTCAAGCACGTGGGGAAGAAGAGGAAGGAGGAGGCCGCGGCCGCCCCGCCAGCCAGGCCGGCCTTCCTGCTGCTGCGCCGCGCCGGGCAGGCGGCCGAGGACGGCACGTCGCTCTTCCGCCGGCGCCCGGAAAGGAAATTTAAGCCCCGGGCGCAGGTGCTGAGCAAGGCAGCGGCCGCCACGGGCTGGCTGGCCAGGAAGCTGCTGTCACGGCGCGGGCGACTGACGGGGGGCGGCCGGGCGGGCGACGCGGCCTGGCTGTCCCGCATCGGCGCCAAGAAGCTGCCGTTCCCCGCGGAAGACGAGATCCTCAGGCACCGAGCCAACATGAGGCGGCTCCCGGCTGGTGCTGGGCCCGCGGCCGCCGGCACCGAGCGGCTGGGCAGCATGGCGCGGCGCCCG
>WBMW01006028.1:37898-54321 GCA_013396635.1 Penelope pileata
CCCGCGCACGCACTATGGCCGGCAGCGGCTACACGGACCTGCGCGAGAAGCTGAAGTCCATGCTGCCCTACCGGGACGGCCACAAAGGCAGCGGTGTGCGGGACCCCCCCGAGCCCCCCTACGAGCGTAAGCGACGGTACCACGAGGACTCCGGCTCGGAGCCCAGCGACTACGAGGAGCAGAGAGAGGAGGAAGAAGCGCGGAAAGTGAAGAGCGGGATCCGTCAGCTTCGCCTCTTCAGCTCCGAGGAGTGCGCCAAGATCGAAGCTCGCATCGACGACGTCGTCTCCAGGGCCGAGAAAGGGCTCTACAAAGAGCACACGGTGGATCGAGCTCCTCTACGGAACAAGTATTTTTTTGGGGAGGGTTACACCTACGGCTCCCAGCTGCAGAGGCGAGGGCCCGGGCAGGAGCGCCTGTACCCGCGGGGGGAGGTGGATGCCATCCCCGAGTGGGTGCACGACCTGGTGATCCGGAAGCTGGTGGAGCACAGGGTGATCCCCGAGGGCTTTGTGAACAGTGCCGTCATCAACGACTACCAGCCCGGGGGCTGCATCGTCTCCCACGTGGACCCCATCCATATCTTTGAGAGGCCCATCGTCTCCGTGTCCTTCTTCAGCGATTCGGCGCTCTGCTTCGGCTGCAAGTTCCAGTTCAAACCCATCCGGGTGTCGGAGCCCGTCCTGTTCCTGCCCGTGAAGAGGGGAAGCGTCACGGTGCTCAGGTACCCGCGGGGAGGTGGTTGTGTAACGCTCAGACACGTGGGCACACGGCTCCGTCCCGCCCGGTGGAAGGGTCGTGCGGCCCCGCTGCCGTGGTGCGTGGCAATATGGGAGGGAGGGGGGATCGGGGTGGGCTGGCTGCCCCCCTGGGGGCTGTCCTGTCTCGAGAGAGGGCTGGGATCCAACGTGGCCACTTGTGGAGCTGGGTTTCGCCGCGGTTCTGGTAAACGCTTGAAACTCGCATCGAGATACAAAATGGATCCTGTGCCCGAGAGGTTGAGGCAGCGCTCCTGGGTGCTATTCTTAGCCTGGGCGCTGCCTCCCTGCCTTGCCCTTAAGTGCAGGGAGGTGCTGAGCGTGGCCTCCTCTTCCCAACCCGTCAGTTGGAAATGCCAACCCCTCACCTGTGGGACACGGGGGGGAGGACCCGAGCCCGGACCCAAGGGACTGTTCCCTTGGAAGCGCGGGGTAACCGCGGCCCAGCAGCGATGCGTGCGGGCTGCAGGCAGCAGGAACGGCTTCATCCGCGTTCTGGCGAGCGGGGGAAGCGCAGTGGAGGTGAAATGACCTGCCCAAGGTCACGCAGCGAGCCGGTAGTAAAGCTGGGATTGGCACTGGGAAATGCTTGCTTCCTAATCCCTTCTGTCTGCCCGTGGGTGCCCAGAGCCCTGGGCGGCGGGGGGACAGGCAGCACGGGCTGCTGTGCACGGCCCCGAGGAGCCCACGGGCTGCTCGGTGTCAGCTGGAAGCCTGGTGCTGGGCTTCCTGCCTTGCTCAGCACAAATCCCTCCTGTCCTGAAGGTCAGCGTGCTCCCTGCCAGCAGCAGGGATGGCCCAAACCATGCCAGCAGCGCTCTGAGCTACCCACTATATATTATTATTATTATTTTTTTTTGGACTGGTGAACGTCCAGGCCAGTTCTCAGGGCTCCCTGGTGGTAACACAATCCTGCACTTTGCCTTGTAAAGTGATCGCCGCAGGGTTCGGGCAGGAATGTTCCCCCCCACGTCTGCTGCTGACTGCTGCATGGATATTCAGTGCCCAGACCTCACGGAGCTCTCACCTCGGCGAAGCTGCACAAACACAAACTAATCCTCGTGGTTCCCCCGCGTTAGGTAACTCCTGTAGATCAGCGAGGGCGGAGGGATGGGCTGCGGGAGGACACGCCAGCAGCGAGGGCTCTCCTGGGTCTCAGGAAGTTTTCTTACCCCGGTGCCTTTGGCTGGGGCAGGGAGGGTGGAGGAGAAGGGCAGAGGTCAGAGCGATTCCGCGGAGCGGTGCTGGGAGGGAGCCATGGGGCAGTGTCCTTTTACTGCAGAGCTCCTGGGCCAGGAGTTGGGCAAGGCACGGAGAGGAGAACTTTCTCCCCTTGTTTTCCTGCTAGGGATGTGAACCCTTGCGATGCCTTTCCCTGGGGGGCATGGAGTAAATAGTCATCCTCCCTTTGACAGCCAGAGCTTGTTTCTAAGAACAGCGTTTCCTTGTTTAAGCAAAGTGTTGTGAAGCATTCTGAAGCAGCAACGCGGGGTCACTCCATAGCCTTACACTGAGCTGAGGGCACTGGGAGAGCTCTGGTGGCCGAGGGTTTGAAGGGGGATCAGGATTCAGGAGGGAGAGGTGTTTGCTCTGCTCCAGGACCAGAGAGTTGCGTTTTCTCATCCCTGACGTCATTCTTCCCCCAGAGCTGCTGGGAAGAGGCAACTGGCCTGGGATTCCCAGAATGGGAGTGAGCTCTGTGCCAGGCCTGTGCGTGTCCTACGCAGGGTTCCTGGTCTGGGTGCTGCAGTTAGCGTGTCCACGTGGCTGAAGCAGCCCCACAAAGAAAAGGAAGGTGTTTTCTGTGCCTGAATGGGAAGGTTGGTTTCTGAGTGATGCTGCTGGCCTTTGGGAGCTTCATCCTGAGATAGACTTCTGCTTTCCAGCAAAGAATAGACTTTAAAATGGGGATTATTTCAATTTCAGTACAGCAGTTAGCACATACTTAGCACTCACTTCAGAGGGATTCTGCCCAGGCATTTGTTGTGTGCTGATACCATCCTGGCTAGATGGGAGTTCTGGAGTTCTGGAGGTCAGCAAACCTCGAGCTGAGGTTGGAGAGGAGAGGGGAGGTGTGGGGGGATCTCAGGGCTGTACCTCTGAGTCCAGCTCTTGGTCTTGTTGAAGCCAACTCTCCAAACTTGGCTTTCTCTCCTCCCAGTAAACAGTTGCTGAAGGCAGTTGCCCTGGAGATGGGGAAACGGCGCAGATAGAAACGCTGTGCTTGTGTCTGGGCCTCAAACGTTGCTGGGTCAGTGGCTGCTCCTGGCCTGCCTCCTTCCTGGGGAGGCCAGGTGGAAATGTGAGGCTCTAAAGAAAGCTGCTGCGTTTCTTTGCCCCCCCCATCCTCATCCATCTCTCCCCAGTCGTGCACGTCCTGCTCGTGCTCTCAGCAATCTGTGCAAAACCCTTTTCCCAGTTTTGCTCCCACCCTGCAGGCAGCCTGCAGAGGGGTTTCCCCGTATCCCTTGGCCCGATGCACGTTGTCTCCCTGGGGGTAGGTTCAGGTTCTTTCCTGTAAGATTTTGCACGGTCAGTGCCGTGCACGCAGGGCACGCTGCTGGTTGAACTTTGCAGCAGACAGAAGTATTTCTCTACCACGTTGCAGGCCGTGATGTTTGCAGATCCCGATCCTGCCTCAAGCTGTGAAGTGTTCACATCTCAAAACAGCGTCTTAGGGTTTGAAAGGTGTCCTAAGAGTTTTGGAGGTGGAACAGAGATTGTCCTCACCCTGCTGCATACCTCAGGACAAAGGCTGCCCAGCCCTCCGCTCCTCCAGGGAGGTCCTTTTCTCTCCACGTGCATTTACAGTGCTGATTTGCCCCTGTGGGATTCAGGAGGAGACCCTGAGCCCCCTGTGCTCCCCGTGGGACGTGGGTGGGTGGGGGGTTTGTTCCCAGCGCCGGGCGCCCGCCGGCAGCGGGGCCGAGAGGAAATGGCAGCGCTGTGCTGTGCTGCTCTGCCCTCGCCGTGCTGGAGGTGCTCGCTCACCAGACCACATGCATGAGGTTTTTTTTATTTTCCTGTTTAAAAAAAAAAAAAAAAAGAAGAAGAATTTAATAAGCATCAATCAGCAGAAGCGGTGCAAAGGAGATGGAGGAATTTACCCGTCTGTCTGGGGAGCGTGTGCCTTTGGCAGATGCTTGGGCTGGAGAAAAGGGAGGGAGCTGGGGGGGTGCAGAGGCACTGGGGGTGGGTGGCTCCAGGCAGACCGTGCCCTGCAGCACCCAGCAGATCTCAGCACCCAGGGGGCTCCTGTTGAATTACCACGCGGTGCATCTCAGCTCTGTGGTTGGAAACGGCGAAGTTGCCGTTAGCCAGAGGAGTCAATCACCAAAGGTGACATCTCCAGAGCTCTGAGAGCTTGTGCAGCAGCTGGGCATTGCTTCTGAAGATGGCAACGCTGTGTGCAGAGAGCAGGTCTGCTCCCTGCTGCTTCTAACAGCATCGTGATGTCTGTGCCGCTCGTTGTCTGCAGGCCGTGCCTGCTGGGAGCCCCTGGAGGACGAACCTGCCTTCTTCCCAGCTGGAGGAATCTCTGCACAGCTGCCTGGCTTAGGCATTTTTCCAGAAAAGTCTGATCCCTCAGCTAAAGGCTGTTGGTGTGCGTGTGCTGGTGGCAGCGAGGCAGACAGGTCTGTTCATTGGGTTCATTGGGTTGGTGTCACATCGGTGGCTTGTGGCAGCCGCTCTCTGGAACCACCAGAGAAGCCTGGAGCTCGTGGGGCCTGGCCTGGCCGCGTCACAGTGCTGGTGTGGGGTGCTGCTGACCTGGCCACATCCAGCTCCTGGAAATATCTCTCCTTAGGGACTGCAGAGCTTTAGGGCCTCCTTTCTGGTTATGTTTATGCAAAAAAATTCTGCTTTTATCTCCATGTGAATCAGTAATGTTTTGGCTTTGCGTCAACTCTTCTGAACTGAAAAAGAGATCTGGGGGGAGGAGCTGTGGATATGTATGATCCAAGGGGTTGGTGAGGGGTTAGGGTTGAGCTGGGCTGCTTGGGATGGCCCAGGAGTAGCATCTGCACCTCCCGCTGTTCACCTGAAAGGTGCTCTGGGCCGGGCACATCGTGCTAGGGTGTTCTTGTGGGCAGCAATTAGGGCTTTCTTTACCAGAGCATCCCTTCCCTTGTGCTTTGGTTTTCTTCTCTGGGAAGGGAAGAAATCCCCGGGTACATCCCTGATATCCTTACAGGTGTTCTGTTGCAGTGTGTCCCTTTGCCCTGTGGATGCAGCCGTTGTTGGGATGTGGCAAGGCCAGGCAGTGGATGAGGAGTTCATGCTGGCACCAGCAGAACTGTGACCCGACCGTTATTCCATTTGCCTGGTGCCTGTGCAAACCCCTTTGCAGGAGAGCCGTGCAGAGACTCTCACTGTGCTTGGCAAGCTGCAAGATGAGTTTTTTTCCCCACCGATGTGGGGAAAAAAACATTGGGGTTGACTGGTGGATCCCCATTAGGGACCGGAGCGCTGGGGCTGCCCACGTGCATCTGGGACCTCAAGGTCTGTTCCATGCTGCTTTGGAAGTGAGCTGAAAGCCAGTTCCTGTCTGGGGAGAGGGACTGAGAGGCCGGGCTGACATCTCGTGATGGAGAGCACGGGGCTCAGAGACCTTTTCCTGATGTTTGCGGCGTCGCTGAGGACGCGCTGAGTTGAATGTTGACGTGGGTGATATTGATGGATTCGCTGGAGCTTGACGCAGAGGTTCCTGGAACATAATAGAGCGTTATTATAAGCCCCCCTGCATAACACTGTCTTGTTCTGCAGTGCCCCAGAGGGCAGGGGGGGATGGCCAGCAGCCCCTCTTCCGACTGAGCAGGTCGTGGACTCTGAGCTCTCAGAGCAGTAAACCTCTCTTGAAGTGAGAGGTGCGTGTTTCTAGGTGAGTGGGTGGGTTATCTAACCAGATAAAGGGAGACCAGCCCTGTCCCCAGAGCTGCCCTGTGTGCGTGATCCCTTCTCGACTCCAAGCATCCCAAACCACCCATGGGATGCCAATGGCAAAGCCTTGCAGTGGGGAGCGCAGGCAGCAGCGTCCCAGTCGTGCTGGAGGGCAGAGAAGGACAGGAAGGAGGAGCAGAGGAAGCACTGAACGTGGAGTCTGGGCTCTGTGAGCCCACACAAAAGGTTTCCAACACCTGCCTCTGGGAAGCACTGCGGTGGCCTTCTGGATTCCCTGGATCCAGGGTTTCTGTGTCGGGTTCATCCTGGGCGGGCTCCGAGCAGCCGTCACCCGGAGGCCTTCCTGTCCTGGTCGGCCATTTCAGGAGGCTGCGAGGCGTTTCACTTCTCCTTCCCCACGCTGGACTGAGGAGGCTGCTGGGAGTGGATGCTCTGGCGGCAGCAGGTAGAGGGCAGCCCCCCCTCGGCCGGGCTCATTAGGAGCCGTATGAGTGACGAGGTGGCTCTGGGCGAGGCAGCTTGTGGATGCGGGCAGGTGTGTGCAGTCACCAGAGAGAAACCTCTGTGTGCAGCGGGTAGCTGGGGCCTGGCAGCCCTTGGCTGGGCTCCCACCTGCGAGAAGCAGGTTGTCATCCCATGCAGCACAACATCCTCCTGCTGATAAGGGCGGGCGTGCTGTGGCTGGGGGTGTCACATTGAGGGCAGCGTGGCTGCCAAGCAGGAGTGTGTCCCGTGCCCAGAGGCTCTTACAGCCTCTGGTGGTCGCTGTCTGCACCCCTCCTCCACTAACAGAACAGGTTAACGAGTGCCAGCACCCCTGGGAGATGCTCCAGCATCAGGCTCTTCCCATGGACTCTGGTTCCACGTAGGTGTCCGGGTGTGCTGCACACAGCAGTGACAACGATAGATGGCGTTTTCCCAGGGGCTGTGCGAGAGGATGCTTGGGAGCAACGTGGTGATTTTTCTTCTGTTGCACTCCAATCTCTTGATGAAGCTTTCGTAAATGAGTTGGCTGAATTCACACTCCATAAACTCGTTTTCAACGTGACTTATTTCGTGGTGTTGTGGCAGGTGGCGGGTTCTCCTCTTGTGTACGCTAAAAAAAATTAAGTCAACAATTAAAAAAAAAAAAAAAAAAAAAAAAAAAAAAAAAAAAAAGCTTGGCTGTCACTGTCCTCATTCTGTAAATCTAGCTCCCGTGTGCCTGGGGAATGCGGTGTTGTTTG
This sequence comes from Penelope pileata, assembly GCA_013396635.1. NCBI lineage: Eukaryota > Metazoa > Chordata > Aves > Galliformes > Cracidae > Penelope > Penelope pileata. Next base: position 44,785 of record WBMW01006028.1, read on the forward strand.
GAGGAGGAATTCGTGGTGGAAGTTGGGAGATGGCTGGCCAAGCTGCATTGCTGAGGCTGGCACCCGCTTTCTGCTCCTGCCTGTCGTCCTTCTCACAGCAAATTTCTGTTTTTGTTGTCAGTGGGTATGCAGCCGACGAAATTACACACTGTATTCGACCACAGGACATCAAGGAGAGAAGAGCTGTCATCATTCTTCGAAAGTAAGTGTTGAAGCCTTCTGGACAGTAAGGCAACCTTGAATGTGGGGGTATGATTTTTTATTTTTTTTTTTTAAGAGTTTTGAAACGAACACTTTAAAAAGATGCCTTGCTTGTTAAACATGCTGAGTTATCTCAGATCTTTGTTAGATGTCACTCTGCTCACTTGTGTTTTGCTGTGCCCATCACTTGGTCAATGGAAGTAGATGGAACTCATTGCTGCAGAGCTGGTTGCTTCCTGGCTCGGTGCAGCCATACTTCATCGTGATGTCTGGGTTTGCCAGCGCTGTTCACATCCAAACACCTGGCTTTCATTGGCTGCCTAACTCCAACCAGCTAGGATTTCAGACTGTCTTGCTGTGGGCTGCATATCCAGGTGTCTGAGCATACGATACCCACATGCAGGAGCTACCTGGACGGCCCTTTGAAGCTGATGTTTGAAGAATCTTCTATAAAGCAGATAGTTTTCTTGGGAGCGTGCCTTTCACTTCCTGGGGAGAGGGAGGAGGATGCTGGCTTTGAAGGGAAACAGATGCAGTGAAGTTGGTGGTCACTTTACAGAGCTTGTCCTTTGAGGTGGCCGTGGGAAGCTCTGTGAGTTGCATCTCACGCTCCCTGGTGTAGAAGATCCGCTGTCATGGTCAGCTGATGGCATTTTGTCAATTGGCATCTGTTTATAACGCTCTTCAGAAAAAGAAATAAAAAAGGAGGAAAAAAAGAACCCCGCCAGTCACTCCATGCTCCTCAGTGTGACCTTCTCTTGTGCCTTGAAATGTCTTCTCTTATCAATTCCTTTTAACAGGGGACTAAAAAGTGTGACTGCAACACATTGACCCATGTTTATTGTGCCCTACAAGGTGTTAGTAGTGCTTCCACTGTCAAGCAATCTCCTTGTAAGTGACGATACACATGACTGGAGTACTGTAAAGCCAGACAAATCCATGGGCATGATGGCAGGGCTGCAGTGGGGGCCCAGGCTGGCACGAGGCTAGAAGGAAGATGGTCTAGATTCAGAGCTATGCAACTTCTGGACAGCCTAGCTGGTTTCAGAGCAAGCCTGGCAACATTGTGAAGATAAGGCACAAAGCCAGCAGAGTGGAGTTGGACATCTGGTTAGAGAGACCTGTGAAATGAAGGCAGGAAAAACAGCAGCCCTGGGGCATTAGCAAGGCAAAATGGGCATGGACCCAGGGAGGCAGGATGAGATGTGGCAGGTGACAGAGTTAGGGTGAAAGAGAGATTGGAACCAAACCCTGATTGCTGGTTATCACCACACTAGGGGTAAGGTGAGATGTACAAGAAGAACTAAAAGGTTGTTATGTTCAAATTGTTGGTTTCTGCAGCCAGCAAAAAGCAATGTGGGTGCTGATGAGCACAAGGGAAGGGCATCTCCAAATCCTGTAGCAAGGAAGGCTTGGAATTAGCTGCTTTAGTTGGGCTTTGGGACAGAGAAGCTGCCTGTCCCTGGCTGTGGAGCAGTTCCTTGGCCAAGACACACCTGGCTAGGTAAACTAAAGCTGCCCAAAGTGGTGCAGGTATATAACACAGCTGCTTAAAGGGGCTCTGCCTCTTGCCTTCATCAGCCTCTACAAGGTAAGGATGTTATTTCAGTCTAACCTGGCTGCCCTCAAAGTGCAACTGGGCGAGCATCTAGCTGACCTAGGGCAGTGCTGCCGAGCAGACGAGGCCCCTTAGCTCCCAGCAGAACCGTGCTGGCCGCGTTGGCTCCCCCATCGTTCTGCAGCAGCGAGCCCTTCTGCCTTCCCCATAGGGGCTGAATTGCTTCATGTTGGAGCAGAAGTGTCTGCCCAGTCATATGCAGACAGCCACGGGCTGGCAGGCTGAAGGAAACCACAACAGACTTTTTCTCTGAGAAAAGTGGAAACCCCCTGGTAATTATTTTTGTTTAATCTCCGTAGAGCTTAGCAGCCCCGGTGAACGCATGGCAATTGCCTGTTTGCCAAAGGGTGAGCTCTGGCCGCTGCCAAGTAGAGCTGATTAATTGCCACTTATCCCTGGTGAGGGAGGAGGTCTCCTTGCCCAGCCCTGCTGCGTGCATGCATGCACAGCAGGGCTGTGCTGACCTTTGTCTGCGCTCACAGCCCCGGAGCATCTCTCGCTGCGGCGGATGCCGTTCCCTGGGCCCGGATCATGCGACTTGTGCAGTCTGAAATAGCAAGTTATGCAACCAGGAAAACAGCTACTTCCTGCTAGCAAGCCAGGCTCGGGAGCAGTCTCTGACCTCGTAAAACTCATCTTCCTCATCTTCGTGGTGAGAATCAGCCCGGAGCTTTCCAGAAGAATCAGGCACCCTGCGGCTGCATCACAGCAGCATAAACTGTGCTGCACGCAGGAGCTGTGAACGAGCTGCCAGAATCTGCTGGGCCCCAGACGTTTGAGCCTGGATCTGTTGTTGCCTCTGCTCTGGGCACGTGGTTCTGGAGGCAGTTTCTGCTGGAAGTGGCAGGAGAGCAAAGCTGCACACGCTGGAGAAGTGGCTGGGTTTTTCAGGATGCTGGAGAGCGGCGTGGTTACCAAGTAGGTCAGGAGCACTTCAGAGCTGTAGCGTGATGATATTTACAGTGCTTCCTGCGTAGTGCAGGGCTGCAGGGAGCCAGCGAGGTTCGGGAGCGCTTCGAGCAAGAGGCTGGGGGATGTGGAGAGGGGGTGGTGAGCTGAATTTCAGGAGGTGCTCAGAGAGGTGATGTGGGAGGTGTAGGGGTAGAAGTGAGAGCTATTCAAGCAGGGCTTGAAAGTCGTTGTAGAGGTCTTACGCAGCCATTTGTGAGCACTTCTTCATAGGCCATTACGTTGGGGAGATATTTAACTTGAACTTTGGTAGGTGATTTACTTTCCTTTTAGTATAGCTCCTGGTTTCTGCTCCTGCAGCTCCTGTCTGCATTGCTCTGTGGAGACAGCGTGGCTGATACTCTCTTACCCTTGCAGTCTATTTAGTGTGTGTTGTTTTTTAATTGCAATCATTTAGTTGTCATATTTAAGAGCTATTTCAACCACCTAACTTGTGTAGGGCAGGATCTGCAGTGCCTTCTCTGTTCTAGCTGGGCTGGGTCCAGTCCTGGAGCTGAGAAGGGCTCTGGCCCTTTATCTCCTGCCCTAAACCTCTTAGTCAAGCCGGGAAGTGCCTGACCCCATGAGATCTGTAAGACAACAGGGAGTTTCCAGATAGAAGCAGTTATTACCGTTGTGGGTGATGATGGATGTCGCAGTGCATCTCCCAGCTTGCTTAACTGGAGTTGCAAGGTACTGAAGAGTCACTGTGATATCACAGGATTTCACAGGGGCTCTAACACCTCTGCTCAATACCCTATCGCTGCGATTGCAGCGAGCCCAGCACCTTTCCTGTCCTTCCACATTCAGCTCGTGACTATGCTGACCCCTAAGCCTTCCTCTGTTTTCTAACCAAGGCAGTAAAGGTTAAAAGCTGAAGCTTCAAGCAGGAGGAAGCTGCAGCTTGTTCTGCTGTCGAGTGCGACAGCCCTGACCCTCTTTCAGAGCCGTGTGGCTGGGATTGAGGGTTCTACTTCCATGCATCTAGGACAAATCGTCTGTTGCAGCCTGCTAACAGTTCTGTAGAAATACCTTGCAAATTCTCTTCTTTTTTAATATTTGCAGAACAAGACTAGACGCACCTCGACTGGAAACAAAATCGCTGAGTGGCTCTGTGTTGCCACCAGGTTACACCTCCGACCGTCTGTCAGGAAGCAACAGGGACCAGATCCTGAAACCAAAGCGGTCCCATCGCAAAGCAGATCCCGACGCTGCTCACAGGTAGGGTGCTCTCTGCCAAGAGCAAGGTTTTGGCTGGTATCTCCAGGTCAGTAAACAGCTGAGGTTCCTGGCCTCTGGCAAGAGGTTGCACAGCACACTTACGGCATCCTGGCTTGCACCTCTTTGCCAGGAGCTGGGAAGCACCTCCCAGGTGCGTTCTGTGGCATACAGATCTGTTTTATCAGTGAGGTTCCTTACACGTTCCTCCTAGGCTTGCAGAGGCTGAGCTCTGGCTGTAAGCAGCTTACATTGTTTATCCTGTGAGTGGCATAATGAAGAAGCAATAGATTTGGCTGGCTCTTGATAATGCACTCAGTCAGAACAATAGTTTCCCTGCAGCTAATTATTTTTGACCTCTATTGCCAAGCAACCTGTGCAGGTGTGTTAAGGTATGTTATGAAAGCAGGCTTTGAGGTTTTGCGATCTGGGAAGGGGGAAGGCCTCCTTGGGAAGCCTCTTGGACCTGCTTTGGTTCCAGAGCTGCATGTTTTTGTGTGCGTGCGTAACCAGACTGTGTGGATGAGTAAGCCTGACCTACAAGAGAGCTCCTTGCTGAGGTTTCAGACAGCTTGAGCTCTGCAGCAAGGCTTCCCTTAAACACCACCTTGCTCTGTGTGAATGTGCTGATAGTCAGTCTGCCAGCTGTCATGCAATATCTCTGGTATCCTCTAATTCCAAAGCTTTCTGAGGGTCGAGGTGGCATTCTCTACACACCATGTAAAACCAAAAGGCTGGGTTGGTCGTGGGGCTCGGCTGTTGTGAAGTCCCAGCCCGTGTTTCAACCTGTCCTGGTGATGGAGGAGGGTGGGGATCCCTTATTTATGAGCAGTGTTCATTCATCAGAACTCAGAATGACTGAGCACACAGATCACGAAGAGAAGCTGGCCTGCAAATAGAGCTCACCTCGGAGCACGCCGTGGGCCAGTGTGTGATTAGAGGAGAGGTGATGCAGGGCCAAGCCTGCAGGTCCGTGACAGCCTGGTGTGAAGGAGATGCACCGTATCAGGGTGTGGGCTGGCCTCAAAAACATGTTTTCCTCTTAAACCTAAAATCTCTGAAAGACCTGAAAGGCTTAAAAGACAAGGCTGTCATGTAGGTAGTAGTGCAGCCAGCAGCATCTGTCAGAGGAGCTCGCTAGTTGCACCTGGGATAAAATGGAGTGGTCTGTGCAGCCTTGAGTCCTGCTATGAACTGATCACAGGTGAGAACAGGGGCAGCTTTACACCAGTACTGAGTGCACTGTGCTGATATTTGAGAGAACTAGCAAGAGGACAGAGGAGCTCAGAGCTGTGCTTTAATCCTGCACCACAGCAGCTTAGCACGGAGCTGTGCTCCTTTTTGAGCTCCTCTGTAGGAGGCAGACCCCGTGCCCAAGGAATGCGTGTTGGTGCCACAGGCTGCACTTAAAGAGGGTCGACAGGGCTGTTTGGAAGCATCCCTGGTGGAGGTAAAGACCAGAACTCACTGTGTGGAGGCGAAGGTCTTGCTTTAGTGAGAGCAAAGTTTTCAGCCTTTTCGTGGGACGTGCAGCTTGGCGATCTGTTCCTGCTGAGAGCCCAGAGCTTAGTGCTGGGAGAGCAAAGTGGAAAAAGTCACTCATCCTGCTCAAAGTATGCAGAAATCCAGATGGCATCCACACAAGGAGCGCTTAGATCCTGTTGTGGATGTGTTCTCACTCCCTCTTTCTCTCTTTCTCCATAGGCCACGGATTCTAGAAATGGATAAAGAGGAGAACAGGCGCTCGGTCCTCTTACCAAAACATAGGAGACGGAGCAACTTCAGCTCTGAGAACTATTGGCGAAGGTCTTACGAGTACACGGAGGACTGTGACGAGGAGGAGGAGGATGGCAGCCCAGCCAGGAAAGTTAAAATGAGGCGACACTGAGGAATGCACTTTCCAGGCTTGTGGAGCTGATGAGATTGGCCTCTAGTCTGTGAAAACTTTCTCCTCCCTCTGGCTATTTTCCATCTAGCTTCAGTTTTGGTTTTTCCTTTCAGGCTGAAGAGTAAACAGGAAGGATCTAGTGATTTGTTTTTATGAATGGAGGAATGCTGAGACATATGTAAGGATGGAACATGTCCAGTGCACATGGTGTCCTGAGTCATGGGTCACAGGGGCATCTCTCCCATAGGAAGCAGATAAAGTTATGCCAGGCTGTCTGTTGGGATTTCTTTGAAAACACCAAAAAGTTTAACTGTTTCATTGCGCAAGAGTCAAGAATTGTATTTTTGGGTTTGTTTTTTCTTTGCTTTAACTTTCTTCCTTTCCAAATGTTCTAAATATGATGTTAGACCCCAGGAGCTGAAATTCTCTGCGGTGGCCTCGTATTCCTTGCTTCACCAAAGGGCTCCTTGGTCTGCTCTTACCTAGTTGTTGTTGAGTTGTGTTTTAGGGGTGTGCCCTGCAGTAACTGGAAGTTTGAAGCTTTGCAGACCCCTTTTACTACATTGATTACAAAGGGTTTAGGACATTTGTGTTGCACTTTAGTACCAGTTTTAAATGCCGTAGATTTCCTTTCCAGTCCTTTTTCTGAAGCCAGCTTGGGTTTACAAGCTTGTGTCCCTGCGCTGTCCTCTCCAAGAATGTGCTTTAGCTCTGGTTTCTCAGTGCTGTTCTGACCAGTGATCAGTTTGGGTTGAGGAGGGAGGAAACACGTTGACCTGAGGTCCATATTGGAGCCCAGGAGCTGCCCAGCAAGTGACTGCATTGAGTACGTGCTGCTTTCCAGAGCTGGAGACAGCAAAAGGGAGTGGGAGAGAGGCTGTGCTTCTGGGGGTGCTCGCCTTGGGACCCCTCAGAAGAGCTGGGATGCTGCTAGGCGTGGGGAGGCCCTGGCTTGGCCCGGGGGATGTTCATCAGCTGGCACTGCAGCAGTTGTCCAACACCTTGCTTGTTCCTCGGGCAGGGAGTTTGTGGTTGCCACAGGAAATGCTGAGAAGCATCAGACATTTCACCCTGTGGGGGTAACGTTAGAAAGTCTGCCTTCTTCCTTGTCTTCTCCCACTGGTTTGTGTTTGCCCAGCCTGAAGTCCGTGTTTTCCAGGTTTGGGGCCCAACACCATATTTAGAATCCTACTTTTAAGAAAGTTCCTCCAATGGATTATTTGAACCCAAGTGTTGGCAGTTGTAAGGAATAGTCTTATTTTTAAATTTTTATTGCTTTGCCTTTCCTCAAATTATAGTTTTTCTTAGTGTCGTGTCCCCTACACTTCACGGTCCGCACGCTTGGCAATAAAAAGATGTAATATATTTTGAAACCCGTTTGCTGCTGTCTTGAGGAGCTCCCAGTCAAAAAACGGGCGCTGTTCCTTAGCAATCAAGCATGTTTGCTGACATCTGGGTCTCCATGTCCTTTTCCTTCCCTGCTGACTTTTGCAGCTCCCGCCACTCATCTGTCCTCGGGCTCGCTGCTCAGGCTGGGTGGAGCAGTCACACTAATGCAAAGGAATTTATTGTCACCTCCAGCACGGCGCTGAGCTGCGGGAGGTTTTGTAGGTGAGGCCCCTTGTGCCTGTCCTTGAGTCTCTTGATCCGATCACCTTCCTGTGCAGAGCTACGAGAGCAGCCTCGTGGCCAGCCTTGGAAGGCACCTGTCTTGTCTGCCCGGAGATCTGAAAGTTCATGTTTGTGAAGGGCCATTCTCAGACCACACTTAGCATTTGAAGCTGCATTCCTCACCCTCTGAGCTTGCTGCAGAGAATCCAGGTCACCTCTTGGCTACAAACCCCCTGATTTGGAAGGCAGCAAAACAGCATGCACAGAGCAGTGATCTCTCCTCCACTTTACGGCTGGCATCTGCACACATCTTCAGCAAACTTTAGACCTGTTAGCAGGGTGCCCGAGCGTGGCTGTTCCTAATTCTTTCTGGATTCACCCTGGAAGTGCCCCATGCCCCCTGAGGGCATTAGGCTGTGCTGCTTGTGCTGCTGGCAGTGGCAGGGCAGAGCTGCCTGTGCTCCCTTGCTGCTGGAGGTCTCTGCTCTGCACAGCCTGCTCCCCCCCCTCCCAGTTTTACGCCTACCTCTGCAATATAGGTACTGTACTCTGGTGTCTCAACTCACAGTGAAGGCAACCTGCCTTCCCCAGGCTGCTTCCTGAAGCAGCAGGAGCACTGTGACTCTCGTGGGACAAGGTATCTCCACTCAAGGCTGACCTCGAGGTCTTACCTCTAGCCTGGTACCAGCTGTCACCTCATCCCAGTCCTCGTGCAGTCCATACAAATGCAGGCACCCTTCCTGTCCCCTTGGGTTTTGGTATTCCTGCATGCTATCTCCAGGAGCTCTGCCTTCCTTTTCCCCACCCCAGGTCTGTGCTGTGGGTCTGAGCTGGCAGCCATCGCTGGAACTGCTCTCCAGTCACCCTCTGCCTCTGTTCTGCTTTTAGTTTTCAAGCTGGCTGCTTGGGGCTTGACAACGTGGCAAGAGTGGGACACAACCGATCTGACCTGTAGCATCTCTTGGGCGAGGAGTCCCCAGCACGTAGGCAGGCCATCTCCCCCACTTGTACAGACATTTTATATACACACAGATGTATATGTGTAGATACATGGTTTTTTAACTCTTTTGCACTGAACAACATTGGGGTAAAACCTTGATTTGAAACCAGAAGACACATTTTTCACATGGATCCGGATGTCTAGATCCCTTACTGTGACCTGTATGGTAAAACTGTGGCTCAGAACACTGCTGATGTCCGTACCTGTTCTCTGTCGTGGCTGTGTGAAGGCTTTGGTCAGGCCAGTGGCATGACTCCGGAGCAGAGATGGAGGGCAGCGAGCGCTGGTTTGCAGCCACCTGCTTGTAGAGGAGGAGAAGCTTCTCCCCATCTGCTCCGTGGGACGGGCTCACGTGCAGGCCTGACCAGGGTCGGCTTCTTTGTCCTCGTGTAGTTCAGCAACGCAGTCCCAGCTCCTCTCCATCCACCCCAGCGTGCTGTTGTGTACCCTGCTCACCTATCCCCGGGAATAAGGCTACGTACAGTGTGATGACCCCACGAGCACCCAGACCCACAGCCCAGACCACGAGAGCTGTCTTTCCTAAGGAAGGGGGAGGGTAGATGGGAGTTGTCCTTGCTTTTCTGCAAAGGGAGGAATTGGGGTTTGCTGCTCTTACCTGCATCTAGAGACGACTCAACGATCCTTGCGTTGGTTGCGTGGGCTCAGCTTGTCCTCTGGCAGAGCACAGGGGCTGTTTGCCAGCAGAGAGAGGTGAGCTGGCCCAGGGAGGGGCTGTCAGCCCTGCCAGCAGATCCCAGCCTCCAGGAGGCTGCCAGGTTTGACTTCCACCTCCCTGCAGCAGGCAGGCAGCAGGGAAGTCCCCATTGCCACATCTGGCCCTGCTGAACTCACGCGGCTGCCAGGCAGGGCTGGGACACCACGAGCTGCTCCGCTGGCTCCGGAGGTGTCCAAACCCAAACCCATAGTGTGGAGGGGGGGCTCAGAGCACGGCCACGGGGTCTGGCCCCATCCATCCAGCAGCAAATGATCTTTTATCTGCCAATCGCCTTTCTTTTCATGGCGGGGAGGGGAAACAATGGGCTTGAAAGTGGA
>WBMW01006028.1:75178-109200 GCA_013396635.1 Penelope pileata
GGGGGGCGGGGCCGAGCAGCGCTGGGCTCTGATTGGCTGCGCCGCTGAGGGCTTCGGGCGCGCCGGCGCGCCGCCACGCGCTGCTTGCCAGCCCCGCCGGGAGCGCGGGGTCCGCGCGGTGAGTGCGGGGGGAGCAGAGCTGGGGCGTCCCCGGGCGAGGGATCCTGGTACGGTTGGGGTGAGGAGGAGGCAGCCTCTGGGTTCCCCTGGGAAGGACCCGTTCCCCGGTGGTGCCCGTTGCCCTACTGCCTGCCCTTGGCAGCCTGGTGGGGGGTTGTCTCTGTGCCGGCCCCTTCCGGGTGTACCGGTGAGGTCCCCCCCCGTCCCGTCCTCAGCCGCCGGTGCTGCCCCGAGTGCCGACGGGGACTGCGCAACGGCTGGGCGAGGAGGCGGGAGCCTTATCGGGGTGACCCTTGGTCTGGCCCAGCACCTCCCCCGCACCCGGGCGTCCCAGTGGCAGCCGTTGGCCCGGAGCTGCGCTGGCGGGGGCCGCCTCCCCCAGGAGCTCGCGTCCTGCCGGCTCCTCCGCCTTCACCCCACTGCTGTGACACATTGCGCCGTTCTTCCCTCCCGCAGGGTGACCATGGCTGAGTTCGGGCAGCAGAGGGGCAAGCGGCAGGAGGACAGCGGGCTGGGCAGCGTCCTCGACCTGCTGCTGGCCAACGCCAGGCTGGTGCTGGGCGTCACCGGGGCGGCCGTGCTCGCCATCGCCACGCTGGCCGTCAAACGGGTGAGGCTCCCGATCACGGAGATGTGCCACAGTTCTGCTGCCTGTGGGTCTGGTCCCTCTGCCCTGGCTGAAATGCTCCCGGTGCAGGCGGTGATGCTGTGGGCATGGAGCTGCCTGCTCCCACCCTGCGGTGTCATGCTCAGCCCACTTTGCCACCTCGTTCATTGAGTTTGGGGTGCTGTGTCCCTTCCAGAGAGATGCCTCAGGCCTGACTCCTATTTTGTAACCTGGATGTTTTCATTTTAAAATCTGTAGGAAGCTTGTGCACATCTTTCTGTCTCTCAAAACATTTTTTTTTTGCTAGTAGAAGTCCTGCATGTGGTTGTTTCTCCACGTGTGTATGCTATCCCCTCCTTTGGGGTGGGAAGTGGTACCAAGAGAACAACTTGTCCATGTTGCTTTTCCCTGTGGGTCCTGGGTCTCTTTGCTCTTCCAGCAGTAGCAGCCACCTGCAAAGCGGGATGCTGATCTCAGGGCTTCCCCCCAGACATCCAGGGCATCTCCCTTTATTTGCATGAACAGCCACAGCTAGAACCTCCTTTGTGAGCAGGGCCATTTGGGGCCTGCAGCCCCTCACCCTCAGCACAGTGGGGATGGGGGGAGCCCCCAGTGGGTGCCCTCTGGGTGAGACATGGGTTTTGTGGATCCCATGAGCATCCCCTCTGTCTGTCTCTCCCTCCAGCTGATAGACCGAGCTACGAGCCCTCGCGACGAAGGTGATCCCAAAGCTGAGCAGAAGACCCTGGAGGAGAGCTGGCAGGACTTGGCCTTGATCAAGGCAACACAAAAACCTCCCAAGAAGCAGAGAAGGGAAGACCTCAGCATGCCCCTGGTCTCTCCAGCTCCACCACCAGCGCCAGGTGATGATGCTGACAGCAGTCACGTGTGGGTGAAGATCACCTTGGTGTGCTCAAGGCTGGCTGTGCCTGTGCCTATGCCTGGGAGCTGTGCTTTATTTTTAGCTCCATGACCGGAAAGCTGACCTGATTGTGTCTTCCCTCTTGGGAGGCTCCCAAGCTGCGGCCCCTTTTTTGGCAATGCCTCCAGTAACAGCAGCTCTGATAACTCCTGGGTGTCTCAGCCAGACGGTTGCGGTTGCAGCTGCCTCAGCTTTGTTTCTTGTTGAACAATGCTTGGTTTTTGGGTCAGCTCTGTCTAGGGAGGAAGGTATACTCAAACTGCTGCAGACAAAGGCTGGCTCGTCCAGCTGGCTGCAAAAGCAATGTTTTCTGGAGTGGGAAAGCAGCCCAGCCTGGTGCTGGGCAGGTCCTGAGACGCTGCACCTGAAGCAGGATCCTTCACAGGACATTAGGGCAGGGGCGAGCGGTGGGACTGAGACTTGTGAGGGACCCTGGTGGTTTGTCCCTTGCCTGGCTGCTGCTGCGTAGCCTGGCTTACCCACCTCTAGCTGGGGTGTAACACCAGCTGCTGTTGGGTTCTGGGGTTGGACTGAGCCCTGCATTGGCTAAAAAGCACCGTTAATGTCAGAGTACTCCACAGTGCCCATCTTGGCAACATCAGCCTTGTGTCCAAAAGCTGAGAGCTGAGACTTCAGCCCGTGCCATCCCCACAGCTGTGGCATGAGAAGATGTTGTGGCTGATATGCTCATGACTTCTTCCTCTCCTTTGCCCCATTCCCTTCTTGCAGAGCCCAGGACCTGCCCAGCGCCTCCAGAGCCTCCTCAGGTCGAGTCCAGCCCTCCCCGCTGCCTCACGCTGCAGGAGCAGCTGCTCTCACACTACAGCAGCCACCTCCCCATGCCTGAGGAGCAAGTGGCACTCGCGCAGCAGCTGGCCCGGAGCATCTGCGCTGAGCTCCAGAGCTTCCTGCGGAGCAAGTGCCCAGAGCTGCCCTTTGGCAGCCTCTTCCTCAGTGGTCCCCTGCTCGACGGCCTCGATGCTCTCGCTGCTGACCACGTCCACTTCATGCTGCCGGTGGTCCTCAATGCCTCATTGTGGAGCCTCATCCCAGGAGAGGACACCGTCGTGAGAAACCCCCGGTACTGGATGATCAAAAGGACTGATTTGGAGTATTTCCCTCGTGGGCACAGCCCCTGGGACAAGTTCCTCGTGGGGCAGTACCTCTCCTCCAACGTGCTCAACGAGACCCTCCACAAGATGCTGGTGGCCTCCATCAACTGGCCAGCCATAGGCAGCCTGCTGGGGACGGTCATCCGCCCGCTCGTGGCCTCCCGGGAGCTGAAGCTGGATGTCAAACATGAGCAGGTCGAGCTGAGCATTGCCCTCTTCCCGATGGTGGAAATGGAGGACAAGGTTCTGCTGGCTGCTCCTCCTGAAGGACTGGTGGAAAACCTCTGGCTTGAGAGCTTTGGCAGGGTGGAGGTCTTGACAGTGAAGGAGCTGGATGCCGGCGACGCCGGCGCTCGGCAGCACTGCCTCCGCATCCTGAATAGTGTCTGCAGGAGCCATCCTGCCCTGCACAAGCTGAGTGGCAGCCCCTTGGCACACGTCATCCTTCACCTGAGTGCCACCGAGTCGGACTGGGCAGAGGGAAGCCTCGCTGACAGGTTCCAGCAGGTGCTCGAGGAGCTGGTGGGCTACCTGGAGGACGGGGTCCTGCCTTGCTACTTCAACCCCAAAGTCAACCTCTTCTGCGAGCTGTTGGAAGAGGAGATAGAGGAGATGGGCTTCCTGCTCTATAGGGCTGTGTCTGAGCCAGAACTCCTGCTGAAGGAGAAGTGATTGGTGCAGCGGGAGCTCCCGAGTGTGGGGCGTTCCTTGGCTGTCCGGGTTGCGATGCTTCTAGTTGACTGGTCAGATAGAGGCAAAGCTCTTGCACTTTATGAACGAAAATATTTCCTTTCTGAATAAAACGTGCCTGAGAGAAACGGGCGATGGTGTAAGAAGCCGTTTGCTGAGAGGCTCTGCCTTTCCCAGACTGAATGCGGCCCCTGAAGGTGAGTCCTGGCTGCTGGGAGCTGACATGGAGCAAGTTTGGCTGCTGGATCTCAGCGAACTGCTCCGTCCCAGCCTGCCATCCAACCTCCAGGCTCCCCTCGTGCTCTGCAGCAGAGACCTGAGCAGTGCCAAGCTTCCCCTGCTCCCTGGGGCAGGTGCCTCGCTTGCTGCTGCCACAACCCTCGCGGTGTGCAGTATCCTGGGTGCTGCTGGGTCCTTCTGCCAGCACCGAGCTCAGTCTTGCAGTGCCATGGGGCGAGGTGGGAGCCTTGTCCCTTGCCAAGGCTGCGTTCTGGGATGTTGCCAACCTGAAATAAAGCCTGAGCACTGCAGTGTGGCTCTCTGGGCACTGTGAGGTATTGCCATAGCGGGGTTACTCTTTGGAAATCCTTTCAGGTGCCAAATGGCAGCCCATGCTCAGCCCTCCCTGGCCATTCTGCCAGCATTGGCTCTGCCCTAAGGAGAGCACTGTGGCCCTTCCCAACAGCCACTATACTGCAGCAGTGGCTGGCAGTGGCTGGAGGAGCTGCAGCCTCCTGGGGGCTCCAGGCATGGACCCACACCAGTGCCCATCTGCAGGTACTTGCTGCTCTGTCAGGCCACGGCCTCCCCTCCCAGCCTGCCAAGTGACCTTTTCATGCATGTATTGCTGCTGTCTTAATGTCCTGTTGCCCTGAAGCCTCATGGTGTGGGGCAGGAAAGGATGGGATTGATGCATGGAGCAGAGTGCTTCCAAGAACTGAAGTGGTTTGTGCTTCTTTTTATTAAGATCTGTTTTGTTTGGGTGTTTTGTTTTGTTTTTTCTCTTTGAGTGGCTGCTAGTAGGCTTTGGTTCTGGCTGTAATCCAAGCGTGAAGGAGTACATTCTTGTATTTAATGGGAAGAGCCATGCTGGTTTTGCACACTGGTAGAGATGGTGAAATCCTGTGTTCATTGTGAGCACCTGTTGTGGTTTAGTTTTCTTTACAGCTATCTTGTTTATGGGAGGAAATAAATCCTGTGCGTTTCCTCCCAGTGTGAAGATTACTTGGTCTGTTCCTCCGAGCCACTTCCCAAGCGTTAGTGATGAGAATAAACCTTCGCTGTGTACAGTGGTTCTCTTGTCTCAGATGTTTTGTCTCCTGACCTGTGATAAGGGCTGAAGCTGTGCTCCTGCTGCGGCCGCGTGCCTGGGAACAGAGCAGTGGGGATGTTCCTCCCCTGTGTGTGCCTTGGCAGTGCTTGGACCCCAGGGTGCACAGCCTTTCTCCTCTTCCAGACCATCACATACAGCACCCAGCTCTCCTGCTGCCTGCAGAGGCATCCAGAGCTGAGCTCGTGCCCTTCAGCCAGCGGCTCTCACTGCTCAGCTGCCTGAATGCTAACTGGGGTTAAACCAGTAAAGCAGGTCATGGCAAATGCCATCAGCTGAACCTGCTGCCTGCATGCTATGCAGATGCTTTCTGCTGCTGTTGCCATTTGGAGGCTGCTGCCCAGCTCTAGCCATGCTTTAGCCAGCTCAGTGACTGCATTACAAAGCCTCGTAATCCTGTTATTTTAGCCAGCAGCTCTGTATTTTTAGGCTACAGCTGTTAATAGCAGGAGTGAGGGATACAGAGAAATGCAATGTGAGTTCTCCATAGGTCTAGGCCTGGTAGCAATGAACTGCTGTAGACTTAAAAGCTCTTGTTTCTCATGCAGAATTGAAAGTGAACCTGAGCTGCTGTGGTATCCCCTGCTTTGAGCTACCCTCTAGGAAGTGTTTCAGCCTCGTGCCCACTCAGGCTGCTTCGTGCACTGCGCATCACCTTAGGATGACCCACAGGAACTGCTCTGTGTGCAGAAGCAGTGTCCTGAGCAGCATCGGAGACCCTGGGGGAACAGCTGAGCACTGTGCTCTGCCAGAAGAGGACAAGGGAGTTTTGTGGAGCTGCTTGCTTTGATGTAGAGAAAGCCCAAACAGAGAGGGAGGAGGTAGCTTGGCTTTTTCTCAGGGAGCTCAGTCTAAACTACGTGCAGGAAAAAATAAACTCCCTTCAGGTTCAGCCAGTTGTCTTTCCCTGGACAGCAACACTACAACAGATGCAGCTGGTGAGATAAAACTGTTTTTCCTACACCTCCGCAGCTTGCTTTAAAAAAAAAAAAAAAAAAAGCTGCATGGAGTTCCTGCCAAGAAAGCTTCTGTATTGTTCCGATGAGTGAACGGAAAGAAGATTTGGGTGGATGCTTTTACAGTAATAGCTTAACTGCTTAACTATTTTAAGTAGGAAGAAATAATGAGACAGTTAAGATGTCACTGTATCAAATTTAAAAATTAAATAATCTTTTAATAAGAAACTTATTACTTTGACAAAAACAACTTCCGTTAGCTAGCAGCATCACACAGGCACGTCTCAATGTCCGAGGAAGAATACAGTTTCAAATTCAGGAGCTGTCTAAAATGAAGCCTTTTCCTGAGCACTGCAGCTGAGCTTCCCTTTTAGGGCGAGCTCCAGCTCCATCTTCCTTGCACCTGGCTCTACTTCACAGACAAGGACAACCAAGGTAAGAGGTGTATGGGACTGTGACAAAAGAAAGGGGATTGTTGCTGTGGTAACTCCCACTTAGAAGGGCAACTTAAAATTCCACGCTGTGGAAAGCCAGGGAGTGAGCAGAGTTGAGCAGCCCTGGGCTCTGTCCCAGAGGCTACGACACAGCTCTTCCTCACGTCGAAATGCTGTGTACAATTGCTACCACAGTGGGAACTGCAGCTGGCCTAGATCCTGTACTGTCTTCTCTGCAGGCCCATGCTGTTTCCAAATGCTTCCTTGAAATGTTTAAAGTATTTTGATCTGCTCAGCAAAAGAGCAGCTGAAAACCAAAGGCTGACACCAGTAGTGGAGCCAGTTTTCAAAGCTGGTTGAACGCTTGCTGCCATGCTTGTAATGCATGAGTGATGAAAGTATCCCTCAGCAGGAGCAGACTGCAACCAGCCCTTCCTGGAAGCGCTCACGCGGACTCGTTTCTGGGTTCCAGCTCCTTTCAGCAGTAGCTGCTGCTGAAGCAGCTCACAACCCTGGGCCTTCCAGAATCTCAAGACATGTCCATCCAGGCTCAGTGATCTAGAGGGCAATTTTTTTTAGTGTGGCCAGGCTGATGGCAAACGCTACAGGTCCGTGGTTTCTTGGCAGCGGCTCCTGAGGAGAGATTGCTTGGTCTCTTAGTTTTACTTCCCATCTCCCTTGAGTATCCACTGTTCCCAAAGTGGCTAAAAGGGAAATCTCCAGAAGTACCTGGAAAGAAATAACTTGGATTTAAGTACCTTTGAAAATACACATAGGTGAAGACAGATGATGGGTCCAAAATGGCAGAAGATCAAGGCCTTCGCTATCCCAGCCACTCAAATTATTCCCAAAACTACACTTGCTTCAGATTAGCCTGAACACCTACATGGTATCCGTCTCTCTTGCAGCATTAGAGAAATGTGTGAACAGAACAGGGGAAACTGATCTTTCTGGTTGCGTACTCTAGGCTACAGCCAAAGAAGAAACAATGAAACATGCCAGAGAACTTGTTTTTAAAGCAGGTCTGAAAACTTGGCGCTGCCCCTTTAGGGCCAAATGTTTAATGAGGAGGGCAGCATTGAAGAGGTCTCTCAGACTATATCTTCACCTCTGTACTTTGCTTACAGCCCCTTTGTGTCAGTGCTCTTTCTTTTGCATCCTTTTTACGCGATTTTTTTTTTTTTTATGGGTATTTGCTTTCAGCACCTTTCCACTGCAGCCATGCTCAGTTTCTCAGCTGTGATCAAAGCTTCAGGAGGGCTTGGTCATTCACTGCGTTCCTAAACTAGGATGGAGGGAGCATCACAGCTTCCTTGACGTGACAGAATGGGGTTTGAGATCCTCTAAAGTGGTGTCGCTGCTTCAACTCCGTTCAAGTTGATAACAGCTCTCAAAAACCAAACGCTAGAATCTGGGAGGACAAATTCTGTCCCAAACAGGCTGTTGGAAAGCACGCTGGGCTTTATCCAGAAACTCATGGATGGACAGATGCTCAAGCTTACCACGTGTAGAAGCAAAGCATCCTGTTACTACTTAGAGCTCAGAGGATCTGTGTTACAAGAACTTATTCCGCTGGCATTCTGAGAAAGGTAAGCCAGATGCAGTTGTTGCAAACAACATTTAAAATACTACGGTGCCTCTGACAGACTTTCTGAAGACAAACCTGAAGTCTGTCAAATGGAAGTTATTGTAAGTTATAGTGTGACAGCATTATGCATGTATGAGTGTCTATTCAGTTTAGCTTCAAGAACAGCCTCCAACCCTCGCATCTTGCCCCAACCCCAGCCTTACCTGGTGCCACATTTTCATCAGCCCACTGGAAGAAGCCACACTGCTGCTCTCTGGGTTTCGAGCACGTGTGGAACTGCCGCCCTTTGTTAGGGCCGTCTTTTTGGACTGTGCGTGTGATAGCTGGCTGGTCACACCTGCAGACTGTGCCACCTCCTGAACGGGAGTCACTGCTTCCAAAGAGTTCTGGGCCTCTCCTTCCCCCTGGTCTCTGAGAGCTCGCAGGGCCCCTGCCACCAAAGGGCTGGGGTGGTGCAGAGCCCCGCGGAGCTGCATTGCTTCTGTCCTCAGACTGCTGATTAGCCCAGAGGAAAAAGTTGCAAGTGTTGGCGCTGCATTTGTAAAACTGTCTGCCTTGATTAGGCCCTTCCTTGCGCACAGTTAACAGCGTGGCTTCGTTCCCACAGTTGCACACCACTGCGTTGTTCCCATCATCTGGAGCAGCTGAAGGAGCAGGCCTGGGTGCTCTTGTTGAACTCAAGGAGAGCACATGTCCTGCTGCCAGGTTTGTGGTCCCCCTCACGTGCCTGTTGTCACTGCTCACTCTGTTAAAGGAGTTGTTGACCTGCAACTGGTTAGCTTGCTGGCTGGCTGAGCGCACGGGTTGGGATGATCTGTTTGAGTACTTCAGGTCCAAGAGTTCTTTCAGCATCTCATCGCAGCCTCCGATGCAGCCAACAAACTCCAGGGGCATCATGGGTGGAACACTGCCTCTCTTGAATTTAAACTTCAGCCTAAAAGGAAAGGAAAAATACAAATCTGCCAGTTTGTACAACTTCTTATCAATAGAGCTCAGTTTGGACTAAATTAGTGTTTTTTAAGTTCTGCTATAGCTACTGTTTTCCCTCCTCCCCACCTTCTTTCCATCCCCAAGCCATGACAGTGCTGTTCCAGCTTTTCAAGACTGGAACAGAAAATGGCTGCCCAGCCTAGTCCATGGAAGTCTGGCCCTGATGGCTGACGCATAATGTCTGAGGGGTTGCATATCCCCCAGGAATAACTGGTGTGACTCACCTGTGAACTGGATGTGGTTTACACACAGCACAGATGCTCTCGTCCTTGGCCACATCCAGCACAAAATCAGGAAACCAGACGGCAGTTTTACAAGCTGGATAGCCACTGCAACTGAGATAGAACCTGCCATGGGACAAAGGCACCAAATGAGGAAGAGGCAAAGTCAAGTCAGTGGCCTGTTCTCCTCTCTTCTCAGTTGTTAGAAGTTGTCAAAGCAACACTTTTTTTTAAGAGTACTTGAAAAAGAGGCTCAGAGTCCACACAGCTTTAGTAGCTGATGGAGTCTGTTGGCTGCAGCCCAAGTTACAACACTTATCAAGACACAGGAGACTGTTCTAAGATAGGTAAGATCACCAACCCTCCATTCTTCTTGGTCTTCAGGACCATATCATTGTTGCACTGTGGACACTTCCGAATGGAAACGGGCATTGCCGGTAAGACTTCCTCTTGCTGTGCAATTTCTGTGGCTTCTCCAAAGTACTGAGCAAGGGCCTGGTCCAGCCTATAATGAAATAAGCAGAGCATCTTGTGTCTCATCTGCAAAAAGCAATCAGGCAGCGAAGTGGTGTCTGCTGCTCTCTGCACAGCTCCTCTGAGCTTCTCTACAAGCACGTCAATTCAGCGCCGTGCCTCTGGAATGGGCTAGATGTGGGAGCCACACGGAAGAGGTCAGTGCACTTGCTCACGTCCTTCAGACTTCTCTGAATTGAATTCAAAGAGTTTGAAGCACAATTAGCAGTTAGTTGGCAGCAGCTCATGACTGCATGCCATGGTGCCAGTCAGCCCTTCCCATGTGAATGCCTGCACACACTGGGCAGAGCTCCAAGAAGGCAGTGTGACAGGATCCCACACCAGGCTGGCCCCCAGGTGACAAGCCAGCTTGTCCCAGATTGGCCAAGCAAGCAGAAGAGGGCACAGGCAAGACTCACTTGTTGGCTCTGGCCACAGCCTCAATGAAGACTTCTTTATACTTCTGGACTTGCTGCTGCAACACTACAGATTTGTCTTTCTTCCCCTCACAGATCAGCTTCAGATCAGCCTCCAGCTCAGCTCGAAGGTCAGGCTTGGACATCTCATAGCCCATGGAATCATAGCCTGAGGAGCATACTGCATGGTAAGTGAAAGGAACGAGCAACTGAGGAACCTGCCCTCTTCCTAACAAGCACTGCCCTACCTTCAACCAGCCCCATGCCCAGGTGGCCAGGGAGGAACCTCTGATCTGCAGTAAGGCCCACGTACATCCGTGTCTTAATTGTCTCAATGTGCTCAGCATGAGTGGCATCAGTCCCTGAAAGCAGACAGGTTGTTAGTTGAATTAGGTGCCAAGAAGAGATTTCCCCTGTGCCTACTGCAGAGTGCAAGATGCTAAAGGGACAAGGAGACAGTACTCGTGGCCAGGAGTAGCAGTGGCCTTGCATCCCATCAGCGCTGAGGCCAAAAAGGTGCTGGCAGACACACCCTGGGCCCCAAACTGCACATCCCCTAATGTATTCTAGATACTCTACAGACTCCCTAGGTTCTCTGGACACTGCCCACAGGTTTCTACTATCCCTCTGTTCTGTATATTTAGGTGACATTTAGAGAATTCTCTACTTTGAGGGTGGGAAAGAACTAGTACTAGGGAAGTTGAGGAGAAGCTTATGAACAAAGCTCTCCCAAGAGCAGAAGGCCACACTGCCAATACTGACCAATGCCATGTTTCTCCATGAGTGCAATGAGATCCGCTTCCGTGAGGAGCAATGGAGGGCTGGTTTCCCCATCCACCATCTCCACTGTAGTGGGCTGAAAGCGAGACCCTTTCTGATACAGTGGGATAACCTGAAGGGAAGGAGAATCTCTTTGAGACTGCCTTCTGGACCATTCACTGGAGACCAAATGTCATGCTAGCAGCAGGCTGGTGCAGTAACGCAGCACCCTGTTCTGGAAGAGACCCAGTCTTGGGGTACTTGGGATTAGGCAGTAAAGAGCTGCCAAGTATGCCATAGAACAGTATTTGCAGTTCCTCTTGGTGAGGAGCCCTCCTCGCATGCAAGCAGCCCTGTATAGTCTCTGCTGTGGTGTCAGAAGGGGAAGAATCTAGCCAAAGGTGGTACAATGAAGTGGCACAGGTGTTCAGCAGCGATGGCTCTAAATGAAACAGCCAGTGGGCCAGAAATTGTCAAAGGACGTTCTGTAGAGGGGCCTGAAACTGGCAGGGAAGCTTTCACATCAGTACAACCCATATGTGCTTTTAAACTCCAGGTGTTTTAGCCTCTCCCATCTATGTTGTTCAAGGGTGTTACCTTGTCGCTCCACTTCTCATAAGGGTAAACTTCCAGATAATTTCGGGCCAGGATCATTAGTCCTTGAGCAATGAATCGCTCGTTAGCAATGTCAATCTCCACAGTTGTTTCCTGTCCCTTGGCATCTTGGGAGCAGCAAGCCAAAAAATGGCGCACGATGAATTCATACAGTCTCTGCTCATTGCCCTGTTATTAAACAGTAAAAGAGGGTCAGACTCTCCTCTAGAGTTAACAAAATATTAAGAAATATTAGTCAGATCTCAGGTGAGGATACTGTGCTAATGACTGAATTATTAAGGATTTCTATCTTTATTTTATCAAACAATACTTAACTCACCTGCAGGTTAGCAGTGTATTTTGTGGGGTGAATGGGAGGGTGAGCCTGATCTGATTTGTTTCCACTCCGAGGGGTTGGCCCACCCTGATCCAAAATCCTCTGTGCAAATGCTCCCCAGTTGGGGTCCTCTGTTTGCTGTTGTACTAAGGCAGAGAGGTTCAGCTCCTTGGGGAAAATGTTGGTCTCTGTTCGGGGATAGCTAATAAACCTTAAGAAAGACAGAAGAGCACTTTAAGAGGTGCGCAAGGATGCTTCCCATTTTGGACTAAAGGTAATTTATTTTTGAAATAATTAAGACAAATCTTGCTTTCTTACCCTTGAGTATAGAGTTTTTCTGCTATTCTCATGGTTTCTTTTGCATTTATTTTCAGTTTGCGGGAAGCCAACTTCTCAAGTTCCTGTGTTGGGAGGAGCCAGAAAAAAAAGTATTTGTGCATAATTCCGAGTGGTGAGTAAAATATCCGTTTAAAGCTTCTTTCAGATCAGTCTTCTCAGCACAGTTCAAACATACCACAGTGTCCAGGGGCAGGGGCCTCCATTTGCTCTTTGGCTTGCTCCCAACCTCAACAACAGTGGCTACAGGATCCTAAATGCAGAGTAAGCAAAATGCAAAATCTCCTTGAAGAGTTCACACACACTGTTTTTTAAACATCTCAAGCAAGAAGGATGCAGGAAATGTTTGGCTGATACTGGATCATGCATCTATTTACAAGCTTTCCTACCTCCATACACATGTGGTAAAGGACCAGGCATGCTGTGTGATTAAAGAGCCGGTTCCTCTTCCAGTTGAAGACCACATTGCCATCTTCATGATCATGTGTCACTATGGTGAAAAGCAGACTGGAGTTACACAGTAGCAATGTAGTTGAAAAACAGCAGAAGCAATGGAGCCACTCTACTGGGAAGCCTTTCCAGTTTTGCTTAATTATAATGGCAAAGGAAGAGGAAATGACTTTGGCAGCATTGTTTGTTGGTTGTCCTGACATTTCCCCTTTCCAAATACATTAAACTCTTTAAGATGGATTACAGCACTTGCTTTCCTCCAGCATACCTTTGATTTTATAGAAGGCTTCAGGAACAAAGGCCTGGATGGCTTTAAAGCGTTCAACTACAAACCCCAGAGTTGGGAACTGGCAACTGCCATAGCTTATCAGCTGATCTGATAAAATATCAGGGAAGATCTTCCGGAGCCTCAGTGTCTGGAATCTGGTGAAGGCAGCACCTGAGAAAACAAAATGGATGCTAGAACTCATTACAACAACCTTGGAGGATAATCATAGCACTACAGAGGGTTCTTTTTATACTCTAATTGAGTATTAATTTCATTATAAAATGTTGCAGAAGCCTTTTGATGCTGCATAAGCTATCAACCTAACATTTGTTTCAAAGAACATGTTGTTTACTGTGAAACAGGAAATGTGCTTTAGTTGATTCTGATCTAAAAATCAGACTTACAGCACTACAGGAGGCATTGTCTTGTCTGGGAGATATGGCACCAGATGATGTTTAAACATCCCTTGATAAGTTTTAACAACTTGAACTTGGCTGAATGAAAAGTGAGGAAGCCTGATAGCTAGCTATTAAGTTTTCCTAACAATCTAAGAGTTCAAGTATAGAAAATAAGCTGTACATTAGTGACAGAGCCCAAGCTGACTGTCCCCTGCCCTGCTCTTGCTCACTTGCTTCTAAAGAGCTGTATGTAGCAGCTCAGGCCTAGCAGCCAGCTCTCATCTCCAAAGCATGTTTACTTACCTATCCTGAGGTCCAGCTCCTGCCTGACATCAACAGCATCACTAGTTTTTTGATCTGGTTGGGTGAGGTTCTCACAGGCCATTCTGACAGCATGAAGGGTAATCTCTGAAAAACGTGCTCGGAATACCTGGAGGTTTGGCTTTACTGTCAAACAAAACAACAACAACAACAAAGTGACTCAAACAGCAATGGAAAGCATGAACTTATATGCTGCTGTCTTAAAAAGTGTACGCTGTCAACCTATTCCATATCTTTCCAAGGTATGAACATGTTTTTGGTGTACCAGAGCCATGTGTCTATCAGAACTACAGCCAGTGGCTTTGACTTGGACACAGTAAGAATAATATGGTACTATATCTGAGCAGTATTTTAATAGAAAGCAGACTGATGCAACAGATGCTCTACACACCAGCTTTGCAAACGTGAATGATCTCAAAGCCAATGTTCTCTCCTTCTCGATCGCAGTCAGTCCAGATCACCAGAGCTTGGCATTGCTGGACTTCTCGTTCAAGGGTTCTCTAAGACAAGAAAAAAAGCACTGAATGAGACCTACCCAGGCCACTTGCTTTGACATTTTAGAATGACTCACGAACTGAACATGAAATGCAACATGTATCCATAGAGATAGATTGTTGCAAAAACATTTTGTAATTGCAACTCTCAGGAGATTAGGCAGCTTTCAAAAGAAATGAGTCATTTATTTACATCTAACTCTTTGTTTTTTAAAAAAAAAAACACTGCTTGGATTGAATTGTATCACAGTCTGTTTTCTGAAAATGTCATTTTTTGTAAAATTGAGATGCAGTTACCAATTCCAACTTGTTGGAAACAACATTTCTACTTTTAACAAAGCAGTTGTTCCTTTACTGTTCTAATTTTACACTAGCAGGAAACTTCAATGTTACAGAAAAACATCACGGTCCTAGAAAATCCAGGAGGAATTTGCTAAACTCTAGAAACGTTCAAGTTAAGGACAAAGGTATAATCCTCTGTCTAAAGTAATATTTGTAGAATTAACCTCTGAACTCTGAGTTTCAAGCAAACTCTTAAAAACAACATACCTTAATATCCACGTAATTATCAGGACAATATTTCTCGATTTCAGCGTCAAAAAGAGCCAGAGGGTTGCAGCTATGCCTGGTAAACGAGGATAAACAGTGTGCATAACAAACTAAAACATATTGTGAGACACTGGTGCTGTCTAGTGAGGAAATGCTGTTCAGTACTGGAATTAGTATTATACTATGGGCCTTAACTTCAGAATTTGTGTGAAATGCTGAGTTATAATTACTCAAAAGCAATAGAACCAAAATGCAAACAGAAAACAGAAAATCTGGAGGGCAGCCCTAAACAAGCAACGTCTCCTATTTCACACAGAGAACAAAACACCTCACTTCCCAGGATAATTCTTAGTTGAACAAAGAACACAAACATGTCACTCCAGTTTTAAAACCAATTTATTTCCTTGGATCTGCCTTCATGTATTTTAACCACTATTATAACTTTGTGGGTTTTTTGTTTGTTTGTTTTTAGCACTACAAGACAGTAATTTGAGACACTATGTTAGCTGCTCTGTGAAGAATTTGATGCTTATCATCCTGCTCTGCATGGCTGCTTGAAGCACGCTGCGTCACAGCCCCTCCCTGCTCCAGCAGTGTGGATGTCTACTACTGCAGCTGATGTGCTGGCTCTCCTAGCTAATGAGGTATGGCCTCGGGGGCACCACCACATATGCTTTGAGGAAATGTTCACTCTGACAGCATGGGCCACACTGACTATGGCAGCCACGTTCCAGGGGTGCCCTGCTCAGCTCAGGATCAGAAGGAGAAGACAAGAAGCCTCAGACCTGTGAGGATGCAGTAAGTACACACCATTTGCGAAACGGGAGCTTGAAATCATGAGCCAGTAAGTGTCCTGACACAGATGTCATCACCACAGTAACATTCTGCAAGAGACAGGGCAAGGGAATTAGTGCCCATCATTTGCTATAAGCTACCCAGAGCCCTGAAATACTGACACAGTTCTCAACTGACACAAGCAGTGATACCTCCCTCCTGCTTATTGTTAACAGACTTCTTTCCCCATAGGCAGCTAAACCTACATCCTTACCCTGAATTGTTGTAGGAAGCTCCCAGTTCTAAATAACAAAGTTTTGGACAAGTGGGAACACAGAACACAAAGTTAAAAGATAAAGCCAAGAAAATCTGACTTTTCTTTGTCTTTGGACAAAACTGGATATGCATTTCATAACAACAGACAAAGGTTTTTCTTTGTAACTAGCACTTTGCATTTCTCTAACCCAGCAGTGGAATGAAAGAAAACCCTACCTGGCCAAACATCTGGTAGTCGTATTCATAGATCTTGTTGAACTTGGAAAACCCCTCTCTCTAAAAGGAAAAGGAAAGTTGCTAAGTTTCTGGCTCCTAACAGAAGCCAAACACATTCCACCTCACTTTATATAGACTGTAATGGCAGGACACAGAAATACAGGGCAAGTGAAAAAGCAGGTACTGTAGCTAAAACAGAAAGGCAAGGGAGGTTGAACAGAAATTACCTGTATCATCTACAGGAACACTGAGATGGTGCTTTCCAACATTTTAAAACACATTTGAAGGGGATGCCAAGGTTGTCATCCTACGGATGGTGATGGCAGTGCAGAACAGGCTTGTTTATCAGGGCTGGCCAGTCCCCTCTCCTGCTAAACAGCTGTCCTGCTCCAAACAACAATCAGTTCTGGGCCCCTTCCACCTAACTGAGATTTATGGAAGTCTCTGCATGGGGGATTTGCATTGTTTCCTACAGAAGCATGACAATATCTTGATTGAGAGTGTCAGTGCTCGGGTTCTCAGTAACATTGTGCATTCAAGTATAATTCTGGTCTAGAATCACTGTCTATTTCCTTAGCTTGGAAACAGCAAGTAATTATGCAAGCTGTGAAAGGTCACAAAACAAAGCAGCAGCAGAGGAGAGATCTTTGAACTCTTTTCCAAACCACAGACCCTCTTTGCTTTATTATGTGAACTTCAGTACACCCCTGATACTTGCTGATGCTGCAGAAGCAGTGCTTTTTGATTGGGAAACACAAGCCAACAGATGGTTTCAGTTCCTTAAGGCTTTTACATGTGCTACAAAGCTAGGAACTACAAAGGGAACCCCCACTGCTGAGCTCAGTGTCTGGAGAAGGCAGTCTGGAGAGAGAGCACAGCTGGGAACTGAATCCCAGCAGGACTTGAGGCAAAAGGAAAATGGGTCCAAGACTCCCAGGTACATTTGGGCAAGCAGTGCTTGTCCACTTCACAAATGAAAGCTGTTCTTGTGCCCTCATGTGGTCAGAAAGGGGCAGAGGCCCCATGCCAAGCTATGCACAAGACACGTAGTAGGGACCAGGACTGAGCTGCATGGCCACTGAACGTGGACTCTGGTGAGCTGAATGTCTCCAGCCAGCTAACCCAGATCTGTAGGCACATGAGCAAGAGACAGGGAGAAGTGGTGCGTTCCTACCCGCCGCATTCTGCTGTTGGAGAGCAGATCTGCAATCCCTCGAGCAGCATCGTTCTTCTCAGCCACGCACAGCACCTTCCGGATCCTCTGCAGTGCTGGATCCTCCGCAGCCCGTGAGAAGCAGCGCCAGGGCTGAGGCAGCATCCTGACCCCGCAGCCCGCAAACAGCCTGGCTTGAAAGTTCATCACAGGCCACTGTGACAGCTCCCACGGCTCCAAGGCATAGTGCTGTGTCCTCACTGTGGGGCTGATCCCTGCTGGGAGACAGGCTGTGTCAGGGACACGAGCAATGCCGGGATGCCACAGAATCTCAGAATCACAGTGTGGTTGGGTTGGAAGGAGCCTCGCAGCACCTGACCCCTGCTGTGGGCTGGGTGCCCCCAGCTCAGGCTGCCCAGGGCCCATCAATGGCCTCAGGCACCTCCAGGGATGGGGCACCCACAGCTCTGGGCAGTGCCAGGGCCTCACTGCCCTGAGTGAAGATTTCCTTTCCAATGCCTAATCTAAACCTCCCCTCTGATGGTTTAAAGCCACTCCCCTTTGCCCTAACTCTGCACTGACCGAGTCCCTCCCAGCTCTCCTTCAGGCACAGGAAGGCCGCAGTGATGTCTGCCCAGAGCCCTCCCCAGGCCGAGCACCCCCAGCTGTGGCCCCGCAGCGCTCCGGGTGGGCTCTGCCCACCTCACGCCCTTTGCATCCTCCGGATCAGTTTTCAACCAGCGCCCAAGGGAAGGCCCAGGGTATCCCTCCAGCCTCCCCCCAGCGCGGTACGGCCTCCTCAGAGCTGCGCTGCGCGGGATGAGCCACCCGACCCCCGCGTCCCGCACATCTCCCAGGGCCGCCCTCACCTCAGCAGCCGTCACCGCTGCTCCCGCGCTATTTCTGTCGCAAAAAGCGCCGCGCTTTCCCTCACTGCCACGACCCGCCGTAAAGCGCCACGGCGAGGCGGAGGCGGGGAACTGCAGCTGCCGCAGAGCGGAGAGGCGGGAGGACTACAGCTCCCATAGTGCCCCGCGGCGCGGCGGGGGGGACTACAGCTCCCGTGGTGCCGCGCGGCTCCCCTTAGTGGGGCACCGCTCCCGCCGCGCCGCGCTCTGTCGTTGTCTCTCGCCTCCGGGCCCGGGACAGCTTTAAGCAAAGCCGAGCGGCGATCAAGTCCCACAACCGCGACAGCGCTCGAACGCTGGGAGCGAGGGAGAGGTGGCGGCGGCGGAGGCTCCGCTTCCGGGCGGCGGGGTGAGAGGTCGCGGCGTCATGTGAGGCCAAGATGGCGGCGGGGCCGCGGCGGCCGTGAGGGAGCGGGGCCGGGGCTGCCCGGCGGGGTCGGGGGGGGCCGGAGCGGCCTCGGCGCTCCACGTCGGGGTCCCCCCCTGCGGGAAATATGATCAGCGCCCCCGACGTGGTGGCCTTCACCCGGGAGGAGGAGCTGGGGGACGAGCTGTACCGGGAGCCGCCGCTGCCCGAGGAGTACTCCGTGCCGCTCCTCCCCTTCGGCGGCCCCGGGGCCAACCCCTGGGCCAAGGCCGCCAGCTCCAAGTTCAGCCGCGACTTCATCCTCATCTCCGAGTTCTCGGAGCAGGTGGGGCCGCAGCCCCTGCTCACCATCCCCGATGACGCCAAGGTGCCGGGCAGCTTCGACCTCAATTACTTTTCCCTTCGGATCATGTCGGTGGATTACCAGGCCTCCTTCGTGGGGCACCCGCCCGGCTGCGCCTACCCCAAGCTGAATTTCGTGGAGGACTCCAAGGTGGTGCTGGGGGACTCCAAGGAGGGGGCCTTCGCCTACGTGCACCACCTGACGCTGTACGACCTGGAGGCCCGGGGCTTTGTCCGGCCCTTCTGCATGGCCTACATCTCTGCTGACGAGCACAAAATCATGCAGCAGTTTCAGGAACTCTCCGCCGAGTTCTCCAAAGCCTCCGAATGCCTGAAGACGGGGAACAGGAAGGCGTTTGCTAGCGAGCTGGAGAAGAAGCTGAAGGATCTGGACTACACCAGGACGGTGCTGCACAACGAAACCGAGATACAGAAGAAAGCCAACGACAAGGGGTATTACACAACGCAGGCCATCGAGAAGGCCAACGAGCTGGCCAGCGTGGAGAAGTCTATCATCGAGCACCAAGATCTGCTGAAGCAGATCAGGTCGTACCCCTATAGGAAGCTGAAGGATTCTGATTTCCACCCCTACGAGCCTGACTGTGCATTGGATCGGGCTGGGTCAGGCAGCGAGCAGGACCTGGCTGCCCCAGAGCTCGCTGAGCCGGGGGAAACGCACCTCTACTCCCGCCTGCCCTCCTACACTCCCAAACTCATCAAAGCAAAGCCTGCCAAGTGCTTTGACAAGAAGCTGAAAACGCTGGAGGAGCTCTGCGATATTTATTTTTTCACCCAAACCCTGGATCAGCTGCATCAGATTGAGAGGACTTTCAGAGGGGATGTGTGCTACCTCCTGACAAACCAGATCAGCAGGGCGCTTTTGA
This sequence comes from Penelope pileata, assembly GCA_013396635.1. NCBI lineage: Eukaryota > Metazoa > Chordata > Aves > Galliformes > Cracidae > Penelope > Penelope pileata. The sequence continues at coordinate 94,504 of WBMW01006028.1, forward strand.
AACAACAAAAGGTAACCAACTTCCTCTTTGAAGACGTGTCTTTTCTGGATGAAAAAGCACCTGAGAAGCAGTACAGAGGCTGCCAGGGACTCGGTCAAGATGCTGCCAACAGAAAGTGTTCAGGAGAGTCCTCCACTCCTAGAGTGGTTATCAGCCTGGGGTCCTACAAGTCCAGCGTGGAGTGCGTCCCCATCAAGATGGAGCAGGACATTGAAGACCCTCAGGAACCCACGATGACAGAATCCGTGACATTTGAGCACCAGGAGAACCTGGACTATCTCGATGCAGATCTCAAAGGGAGCATCAGTAGCGGTGAGAGCATTGAAGTGCTTGGAACGGAAAAATCTGTGTCCGGGTTGATGAAATCGGAGAGCCAGGCCAGCTTGCCCATCAGCCCGAGCCCGCAGGTGGGCAGGAGCAAGGTGGGCAGCCGGAGAACCGTCAGCGAGGACAGCATCGAGGTGCTCAGCACCTGCCCCTCCGAGTCGCTGATCCCAGAGGATTTCAAAGCGAGCTACCCAAGTGCCATTAATGAGGAACCTTACGTGGATGATGAAGAGGGAGGCCTTCGTTTCACCCCAAGATTAAACCCAGACAACGCTGACGAGCAGGAGGATCTCTCAAACCAGGAAAACTTGGCTCAGATTGATTCTGCCTGCTGTATTGGGAAGGAGAGCCCCAACTTCCTCGAGCCTCTGCCTGGCCTGGGCCAGAAGCAGTGCGACGAGGACGGGGTGGTCAGGATTCCCCCGCAGCCGTACCGCCAGGCCGAGCAGGGGCTGCACGGCGGCTTCGTGGGCTCCGTGCCCTGCGACAGCGCTTCAGGGGGGCTCCTTCCCCACGAGCTCGACTCACGCTACCCCACGGGAAGCAGGGAGGTGAGCAGGACCAGCCTGGACGAGTGCTCGGACTCCACGAGCTACATCAGCAGCGCTGCCTCCACCTGCTCTGACCGAACGCCGTCTCCTGCTCACCCCGCGTGCCTGGCGAACGAGAGGCACAAAAAGAAGGCTGGGCAGAACGCGCTGCGCTTCATCAGGCAGTACCCCTTCGCCCACCCCGCTATATACTCCCTGCTCAGTGGAAGGACCCTGATAGTGCTGGGGGAAGATGAAGCGATAGTCAAGAAGCTCGTGACGGCGCTCTCCATCTTTGTGCCCAACTGCGGGGCTTATGCCAAGCCTGTGAAGCACTGGGTCACTTCCCCGCTGCACGTGGTGGATTTCCAGAAGTGGAAGCTGATCGGGCTCCAGAGGTAAATCAGGGGTCTCTTTGTTTCTGGGTGTTGAGGTGTATGTTAAACACTGAATCTTCTCAGTGGGAATTTCAGGGGGGGTTTGATGTGCAGGGGCGTTCGCTTTGTGCAATCACCTACACAGCTGCCACAGATTTCTGCTTCTGGGGTGTGCTTGTAGGAGGGTGGTGTGTTTGTGTGCTTCTTCACAAGCAGCCTCACTTAAAAATGAATCTTTAAAAACATCTGCTGGGTGCTTGCTGCCTGGCTCATGCCTGTTATTTGGCCAAGGCATTTCCTGATGTTTTAGATCTTAGCCCAGCAAACAAAGGAACAAACACAAGTCCCACTGATTTCCTGGCTGGTCCAATAATGAAGTGCTTTTGAAGGGCCCCTGTGTGCTCTGCTCTGCCTCCCACCACCTCCTTCCAACATTCTCAACGTTTCTAGCTGTAATTGTTTCTGAGGTGGGTGCTGGATGTGCAGGCACCTTGGTTTGTGTTGGTAAGAGCGTGCCTGCCAGTGCCAGAGTGAACGCCCTGCAGCAGCTGCATTTCTGGTGAAGGACAGAGGTGCAAAGCCTGCTGTGGTACTGGACCCTCACGGAGGGGTACAGCTAAAGAGGGTGTTCATAATGTGCTTTAGTGCAGGAAAAAACACCTGAGGAGCTCAGCAGGCTGTGGAGTTGGAACTGCAGCTCAGATGCAAAGGAGACCTGTTCAGGGTGAAGAGCATCTCCAAGGCAAACATCCCTTCCCCAGCACCCAATCCTAAAATGTGTCTTTGTAGTTTATATTAGCAAACAGCCATTGCTCAGCTCTTAGGATGTTGGCCCTTCCTTTAATGTTGTTATGAAAAGGATTTTCTGTGTGTTACCAGGATGTGTTCCGGTGCTTCGGGTGCAGGTATGGCAGGGAATGCCCGCTGATGTCACTGAGGTGGAACGTGAATCAGAGGGGTGAGAAGAATGCCCATTGCTCAGATCCAGGCTGGAATGGCTTCTGAGGAGCATTTCTGAGCATCCAGAATGTTGAAATACAGAAATCTGCTTCCTGGGCTGCTGAGTGTTGCATCTTTGGTGGCTGAGGGTGACTGAGTTATCCTGAGCTGGGAGCTCACCCTGATTTTTGTGCTCTTGAGACAGGCTGAGAGCTCTGCCAGCACCTGCTTCCAAACTTCTCTGCCTGTTGGTGAGGTCTTTAATCTACCAGCAAACACTCAGGGCTTTTAATGTTTGTGGTTAGATGCAGTTTTTGTGATGAAAAGTCACTTTTTTTAAGAACTGCCTGTAACATGTGTCAGTTGTTTAGACTCCTCTCTGTGGAATGTTAATCAAGTGTTGAGTTTAACACATGCTCTCAGCAAACCATTTGTACAAGAGCAATGGGAAGGAACTTGGAGGTTAAATTAATTATTCCAGCATGGTTGTAAGGGTACAGGGGCAGCTCCTGCACCAGCAGTTGGTGCTTCTGGTTTGGGGCTGGGAGCTGCTTCTCACCACAGCAATTGGAGCCAGGCAGAGCTGCAGAGCAGAAGGTAGGGTTTGCGTAGGCTTGTAATTTGCATTTAAATAACATTAATTTAGGCTTGGTGAATAATTGCACATTGTGAGCGTGCTGTGAATTTGCATCTGGGTGAAGAATGCCTGGGCTCAGCCGGGGAATGTTCTGGTCTAAAGATGACTCTTTTTAAAGGAAAAGCGGAAGGTTTTGTTCCTCTTTGAGCACCTCAGGGCAGCTCCCTCCCAACACAACCAGACAGGGGGAGAGTGGAGCTCGTGGCAAGGGGTTTCTGTTCCCCTGTTGTCGCATCCAGAAGCCAACAGTTGCTTCAAGATCTGCTTTTGTTCACTGGAGATGTCGCTTCCCTCCCTCCCTGTCATCATTTCTGTGTCAGCGAGGGAGGAAGCTGCCCAAAGAGCTGTGTTTGTGAAGCAGCACACGCACAGTGCAGATCAGTGCATGTAGGGATCCAGGAGAGTGAGGTTTCCTCGGGGTCTGGCAGACTGGCGAGGCTGTTTGGCCATCCTCTTCCACGCCATCCTTCGTTTGTCCACAACACATCTCGTGTGAGCTTGTAAGCTAGAAGGAAAGCGCGTGTGACACAGGGGCACGGCCAACCTGCTTCACAGCTCTGGTCTCCTCCAGCTTTAACCTCTCTTGCTCTTCCAGGACGGTGTCTCCGGCCGGGGTGAACGTGCTGCACGCTCTCAGCCGGTACAGCCGCTACGTCAGCATCCTGGATGCAGACAGTAAGACTCTCCGCTGCCCGCTTTACAAAGGCACCGTGGTGTCCAGGCTGGCAGATCACCGCACACAGATCAAACGGGGCAGCACCTACTATATGCACGTCCAAAGTGTCCTCACCCAGCTGTGTTCAAAAGCCTTCCTCTTCACCTTCTGCCACCATTTGCACCTTCCCATCAACGAAAGGGAACCGGAGGAATCCGTTGTGAACCGCAGGATGAACTTTCTGAAGCTTCACCTGGGCCTTGCCAATGAAGATATCAAAATTGTACAGTATTTAGCTGAGCTGCTGAAACTGCAGTACATTCAGGAACCCGGCCAGGGGGTGAATCCTCTGCTCAGATTTGACTATGTTCCCAGCTTTTTGTACAAAATCTAGCGTCACGTAGGCTGTCTGCCTGCATACTTGGATTCTGATAAAGATCATCCGTGCTTGGCGTTGATGCTGTCTGCAGTAGCTGTCATACATCAGGAAGGGGCAGGGAAGCTGTTGTATCTGCAAGCATTTCTGCTTCGTAGAAAGCAGTGTCTGAGGGACTGAAGTTCCCTGTGGTTCCCTGTGGCTGAGAACGTAGATGTTCCATCACATAAAACACTGAGCACTCTGTTTTTAAACGTTGGAAGGGACACTGTTAACTTTTAAAGTGTATTGTGGTAGGGTCGCAGGGGGATTATGGCATGGAGGGAGAGATGGGCTGTCCTGGGGAGCAACGCTTAGTGGTGTACAGCCCCCAAAATATGCAGAACTCTGCACGCTTCTGTCAGAGCCCTAAATGCCATTGCTCCCTTCCGTGGAGCTAGGGCAGAGACCAGCAGGGAAATATAAAGGCCACATGAAGTTTTTATCTCAGTAGTGTCTCACGTGAGCGTGGCATGTAACCGATGTACACGTGGAGGCTCCCTGGCAGGATGGCAGTGTGTGGTTACATGTGTGAAGCAGCAGCTGGTGGTGCTCTCCACGTTCTCTGAGTTCCCTGGCACTTCCCAGAATTGTTTGTCCCTGGGCCTGAGGGACAGCAGTGGAGGCACATGTACTCCAGGAAGTGTTTGCCAGTTTCTCAGCTGTGTTAAAACCTGGAATGGGGAAGGACTCCTTAAGGAATGTGAATGTAGAGCACTGTGCCTTGTTTGTCACATCCCGTTTGCTGAGCGACCTCTGACAGGGGTGGGAGGGAGACCAGCAGTCCTAAAAGTTTGTGAGGCTGAGGGTGGCCTGCTAAGAAGAGAGAGGAGCTGAACAGAGCAGGCTTATTTTTAGGTGCTTTTTGTGATGGGGAGACAAGCAGTGCGATTCAGCTGAAGCTGTGCTGTGAGACAGCGAGCCTCTGGAGCAGGCTGCCCAGCAGTGGGATGCTAGGAGGAATGTACTGGATTCCACGTTGTGTCTTTATAGTTTCTTTTTTTTTGTTTTTGTTTTTGGGGAGTTGACTTTTGTGCTTTGTGGTAAAGCAGAGTCAGCGTCACTGCGTGCTGCTTCTGGCTGTGCCAATTTATTTTATTGCCAAGCCTTTGCCATGTCTCAACTACCTCTTGCGTGGTTCTGGATGGGGCAGAGCTGCAGCTCTCTGAGCCCAGACACAAGCACTTTCCTTTCAAAGCTTCCACGCTGCTGTCAGTGCCAGAAGGGCTGTGCCACCATTACGGTGATGCTGCTGGAAGATTGTTCTCGGTGGTGCTGGGAGCTTTGTGCTGGACACAGTGCTTCCCTCTGGAGTCTCGCAGGAGATGCATCTCGTTGGCTGCAGCCTGCTCTGTCCTGTGCTGTGTGGCAGCAGCAGCCCCCGTGGTACTTCTGAGCAAGAGAAAAAAAGCCTTGCTAGGAAAGGTAGCCTGGTTTTATTTCTTTTAAGCACTTTTCTTATGGGGAGTTCTTTCAAGATTTATGAGATCTTTTAAGTTTAGCTGAAGTATCGCAATTTTTTTTTTTTTAAATTCTTGTTTGCTTGTTTTTAAAACCTCTGTTTACTTTGATCACATAAGACAGCACTGGAACACAATGGGATCTTTCCATGCCTAGGGAAGTTTCTGTGTGGATGGAGGCTGGGGTTTGTCAGCATGAGCCTAGACCCTGTTGAACCTTGCTGTGATAACTGCACTGCTCAGAATCCTGTGCCCCAAAGACAAGGAGCCTCCCTGGGGTGGCTGTCATCCAGCTGCCAGCATCAACGCTTGAGGACCTGCCTCCTGCTCCCCTGCCTACAAAGGGCTCCAGGAGGTATAAACCAACAAAGCAAGGAGCCTTTTAAATGTCAGCATTACTTATGGTGGCTTACAGTGAGGCAGCTGGGACACCTGAGCTCGTGGTACTCTCCAGAGGGGTTTCTGAGGTCAGGGGTTGTTTGTGGTGGTCTCTTTGGTGCATGGTGGGGGAGCAGTGTGGCTCCACGTTCGCTGGAGGTGAGCAGTGTGCCATGGTGTTTGCTGCTGTGTGTCTGTGCATGGGGCTGCACACCCTCACAGCATGTTCAGAGGTCTTTTCCTTCTCTGGTTCTGTGTCCTCCTGTGTGCTGCTGTCGCATGTAACTGGGTCTGCTGGTGAAAGACTTCCATGTCCGTAGAAAACATGTGCATTCTGAAGTGACTCGAGGTGTCTCCTTGTCGATTTGTGTGCATCTGAACGACTTGCAAACTAAAGCTGAGGCGAGATTCCCTGGGGCAAAGAAGGCAGCAGGCAGTCCGAAGCTCCCTGCATCCTGCCTGACTCAGTTCTGGAAAAGCATTCATCACAGTGGCTGGTGTTCCATGCTGGGAAACCACCTGCTGCTGTTTGGGTTTCAGGAGGGAGGCATGGACTCTTTGCCTGCTGACTCACGTGTCTCTTCCTGCAGGCTGACAGCTCAGAGCAGGACCGATGATCAGTGCTGGCTGGTTTCTTAGTCACAGTGATCTTTGCCTGGAGCGTTCACCTGTGCTCGTGAGCTGGCAGATAAGTCACTTCTGGTTTCTCCCTCTACCAGACCTAAAGGACTGATGTTCAAGGCTATGTTGAGCAATACTTGTACTTCCACCTGTCTGACCTGCATCATCTCTCCACCACAAAGCAGTTCTCAATTTCAGAGGATGCCCTGGGGGTTTTACTGGACCATCACCTGAAACGGGAGCTCAGTGTTACCTGCAGCCGGGCTGTTAAGCAGGAGCTGCGTGGAAACATGCCTGGGAGTGTTTGTGGTGACACCTCCTCGTGGCACCAACACCCAGATGCCCAGAGCTCACCTCCTGCACAGGGCAGTGAGGAGCGGCACCGGGCAGCCCTGCCTGCAGCACTCCTAAGGGAGGCAGCAATCGAGGGGAGTGGGATGCAGCTGGTGGTTCAGGAGCTGAATTCCTCTTTGCTCATTCATTTATCTGTCTGATCTGACTGCACAGTAAGGATCCCTATATTGGCACTTTAAGACATTTTCTCATCTTCACTGTGTTACCTCACTAGTTTCCAATATCAGCAGATTCACGACAAGTTAAGATCTTCGTACTAACAGCTCCTGCAAAGAATCTTGGCACACGTGTTAGCTGCCTGCACGAGTAGAGCTGCTTCCCCCCAGCCTCGGTGCGATGCTGCCCAGCCTTCCTGCACCCGCCCTCCACGCCAGACCCAGCGGTGTTGTGCACGGCCCCGATCTGCTGCCGCCTGCCCCACGCTCCTGCATGCAGCCCCGTCCTCCCTGCTGGCTGCTGCGGGTTGAAGGCTTTCAAGACCACTTGGAGAATTCCTCGGAGCAAAGATCTCCCGTGGCTGCCTGGCTGGGAGGGCAGGGCTTGGTGTCCTCGCTCCTCTCGTTCCCTGCGTTGGGAGACATCTGCTCGCCCCTGCTCTGAGCTGCGCTAGCCGGCCGCTTTCGGATCTCACCATGAGGATGGTCAGCCATAGGAGTAGGCAATACCAACCCTACACAGGTTTCATTTCTCAGAGAATAGTGCTTGGATTTACTCTCATCCAGTAGCAATCACTTCTAAGCAGCTCCAAAGCTGTCTTGCCTTGACTAGGGAAGTACTGCCTATACTCTAGCAATATTAACCATTTTTTAGGGGGTGGGAGCACTGCTGGAGGAGTGAGAGCCGATGGCTCCCTGCCCCCAGGCCCATTCTCTGGTTTTCTTTCAGCACTGGGACAAGCATAGGTGGCTCTGAGCCCACCATCTCAGGGCAGGTGACTGCCCACACTGCTGGTTTGGTGTCTGGGAGAGTTGGGCAGGACCCTTGGAAAGGCACATGGAAATGTGATTGGCGATTCAGCGAGCTGCACAGGCTGAAGGAGAGTGCCTCCTCCACGCTGTGCCCCGAAAGCACAACGTTAGACTGAGCAAGACTGCACCCTGCTGCTTGAGGGAGCCCAGCACCTGCTGCCAGAGCTGGGGAGGTCACAGCCACGCATTTTAACTGGAAGGCAGAAACACAGGGTACCCGGCCCTGCTGCTCACCCCGGTGCAGGGCGAGCGGGGATGGGGATGGGGCTGGGGTAAGAGCTGCCTCTGAGGACTGCGAGGAGGCCGTGATGGATTCTCATCTTATTTTAAAGCACTGTATCCTATTACTGCATGTTGAGTTCCGTGTGCGTGCCTGTGTGTACCGAATGCTTGCGTCAGTAGTTAGAGCGAGTGTGACCGGGAGAAACCCAAGAAGCATGTCTCAGTGTCGTGCTGTGTTCCTGCACAAGAGTTTAACAGATGTTAACACCAAATGACTAGTCTGAGAAATGTACTTTTAAAAAAAAAAAAAAAAATATTTATTTGGGTTCAGATATTTTTGAAATACAAAAAAAAAAAAATCGGTTGTATTTTTTAAAGCTTATAATTCTTGTCATACGTTGTGGTTAAATTCTTAATTTTACTGTGCTTATTAAAAAATGGTTCTACCTAAGGTTTGTGCTCGGAGGCCTGAGAAACCCCTGCAGATGTTGGCTGATGCTTGTGGTGGAGCTGCACCGGTGGCCCCAGGAGGGCTGTTCTCTGGGCTTGGGACAAGGCTTGCCCGTGGCAAACGATGTGGAGACCCAAAAGGAGAGCTGGTGTGTGCGTATGGAGGCAGGTTGTGGAGGCTGGAGCCAGGGAGGCTTTTTAAGGCTGTGCAGTCCCTGGGCACAGGACCCTGAGCGCTGGCTCCTGGGGCTGGACCCAGGCGTCCCTCCCGGCCATGGCATTTTGCTGAAGGCAGCCAGGAGCTCTGTGTAACCTCATCTGCTGCAGCCAGAGCTGGATCCAACCCAAACCCAGCCCTGAGGCTCGGGGTTCCCTTCTGCTCAGGGCCATTTGTAACATCTAGTGGTGAAAGGGTCGGTCTCCCCGCACAGGGGCTGTGTTTGGAGGGGCTCCTTTGTCTGGAATGGGAGGGGAGAGGGAAGGAAGAGCCAGACCTGCTGCTGTACGGGGCCAGTGCCTGCAGGGAGGTGCAGGAGGAGGCACCAGGGCGATGGGCTCATGCTGTGGGGTGCAAGTGAGCCATGGTCCCAGGTGCTTCCTTGGCTCTGGGAGCGGGCACGGTGCCCCCCTTACAGCACCGGCAGTCCCGGCAGCGGGAAGGTTGCTGCGAAGGCCTCCACCTCTTCCTTCAGCGCCTTGAGCTCCCCCCGGTATTTCTCCTCCTCCAGTTTCTCCTTGAATTCCTTCAGCGTGGCCTTGGGGCTCATGTCCTTCTGCACACGCAGTGTCAGCTCGATCCCTGCAGGGGTGGGAGACGCGTGGCTCAGCCCCCGCAGCGGGCAGCTGCCATGGCCAGCAGCTCTCACAGCCCTGCCACGGGGAGACAAAACTGCAGCAGGGCTGGGGCTGCTCCCTGACATGTCTAGGGGAGGAGGAGCAGGGCTACGAGGGACTGGCTGCCCCTCCACCTGCCCGAGGAAGTGGGGCCCTCACCTCTGTGGATGTACCGAGCCACTGTGCGGAAGTCATCCTGCTGGAAGCCGCGGGAGGTGAGAGCCGGGGTCCCGAACCGCAGACCGCTGGGACGCAGCGCGCTGACGTCACCTGCAGCAGAACACGCGGTGTGTGACTGAGCCAGGTCCTGGGAACGCTGCGCACGGGGACTTGGCCTGGCCCCCAGTGATTGGGAGCTCTGCGGGAAGCTCCGCAGGGCGTGGGGGGACGCCCAGCACGTAGTGGGGCTCGTGGGATGCCTACCAGGACACGTGTTCTTGTTGCAGGCGATGGAGCAGAGCTCCAGCACCCGCTCGGCCCGGCCGCCGTCTGTGCCTCTGCTGCGCAGGTCCAGGAGAATGAGGTGGTTGTCAGAGCCCCCTGCAGAAAGAAGACATGGGGATTGGGGTAAACACTCCAGATTTCAGCAAAAAGTGCCTTGAGATTGCACCAGGGCCTCCCACTGGCCTTGAGGGCAGAAGGGGGCTGCTCAGCACAGAGTTTTTCAGAAGTCCTGTAGAACTGCTCCAGCAGAGCCCTGTCCATCATGCCCATGCACGTGTTGCCCTGGTGGTTGGCCGTACCCAGGACCTGGAGTCAGCTCCTTACCTGTGACGATGTTGTAGCCCAGCTCCATCAGCGCGGCCGCCAGCGTCCTGCAGTTGGCGACCACCTGCTGCTGGTAGGCCTTGAACTCGGGTGTCATGGCCTGCCGCAGTGCCACGGCGATCCCTGGGGACAAGGCAAAGCTGGTGAGCTTCTGGGAGCCAACAAGGCATTCTGCAAGCCAAGCAAGCTCATGGACAGTCCCTTCCCCTAACCATGCAGGACGGGAACAGCCTGGTTGCTACTCAGGCAACGCCACATCAAACTGGATGCTCTTTGCTGCCATATTTCCCAGCCAGAGCCCCCTATACCAATGCTGGGGCTGAGCTGGGACATCTTTGTCCCCTCCCTGCCATCCCAGCCCAGCACGGATGCGTACCCGCGATGGCGTGGTTGTGAGGGCCTCCCTGCAGCCCGGGGAAGACCGCCTGGTTGATGAGGCTCTCCAGGTTGTAGAGCGTTTCCTTGCCCGTCTTGGGGTCCACACTGCGGGTGCCTGCGGGAGGAGAGGGCAGGGTCATGCACGTGGCAGCTCAGCCTCTCTTCTGTCACTCAGATCAGGGAAACTGAGCTCATTCCTCTTCAAATCTGTGCCTCTGGGATGCCCCAGACCTTTCTGCCCTTCCACCTGGCCCAGGTGGAGCGTTTCTCCCATCCCAGCTCAGGCACCTTTGCGGTAGAAGATCATGCCAGCCCTGCAGCCCCGCAAGGTTTTGTGGGTGGTGGTGGAGACGACGTCACAGTGGTCGAACGGGGAGGGCACGACGCCAGCAGCCACCAGCCCGCTGATGTGGGCCATGTCGGCCATGAGGTAGGCACTGTTGGCATCAGCAATCTGCCGCATGCGGGCGTAGTCCAGGTTGCGCGAGTAGCAGCTGACACCTGGGGGAACATGGCATGTGCTTGAGGGCCCTGGGACAGCCTGGGGATGAGGACAACCCTGCCGAGGACACACTGGTGGTGTGGATGTGTTGGAGGTCTCCTGGCACTCCCCAGGGCAGTGGTTGTGGCACCGAGCCTGTGGGAGGTCAAGAACCATTTGGGCAATGCTCTCAGACATAGGGCTTGGATTTTGGGTGGTCCTGTGTGGAGCCAGGAGCTGCACTCGATGAGTTTAGTATGGAGAAGAGGAGGCTCAGAGAAGATCTTACTGCTCTCTACAGCTCCCTGAAAGGAGACTGGAGCGAGGTGTCACCAGTCTCCCAGTAACCAGCAATGGGATGAGAGGTGATGGCTTCATGTCGCACCAGGGGAGGTTCAGGTTGGATATTGGGAAAAATTTCTTCTCTGAAAGAGTGTCAGGCATTGGAACAGGCTGCCCAGGGAGTGGTGGAGTCACCATCCCTGGAGGCATTCAAGAAACATGGAGATGTGGCACTTGGGGACATGGTGGCCATGGTGGGGCTGGGCTGACAGTTGGATCTGATGGCCTTAGAGGTCTTTTCGAACCTTAATGATTCTGTGACCCCTGCAGGTCCCTCCCAGCTTGGGATGTCCTGTGATTCTATCTATGATTCTGCAGCATCCCACTGGCTCCAGGGAGCCACCCCCATCGGTGTGTGTCAGGGCTGCTCCTTACCTGCTATAATCAGCTTGGGGTGGAACAGGCGGGCGTTCTCCTCCAGTCGGTCGTAGTCAATGTAACCGGTCTTGGGGTTCACCTGGGAGAGGAAGAGGAGGGCTCAGCCACAGAGGCATGGGTGAAGATCAGCTGCTGTTACTCAATTTCAAGATTTGCTACCGCTTATGAAGACCACAGCCTGGCTGCCACTGGAGCAGCTTTCCATACCTTGTACGGCATGGACTCAAAGAAAACAGAGGTGGCAGAGATCTTCTTCTTGTCTGTCATGAACCCGTGGGTCAGGTGGCCCCCGTCGGGCAGGTCCAGCCCCATGATCCTGCCGTGGGGCTCCACCAGGGCCGTGTACACCGCAAAGTTAGCGGGTGACCCTGCAGTGGGAGCACACCATGCAATTCACAGGTGCTGGAGCGTGCAGAGGCCGCTGCAGCCCATGCTGGGTCCCCTGGGGACACCGTTACCTGAGTAGGGCTGGACGTTGACACCCCACTTCTGTGGGTCGAGCTGGAATGCCTGCAGGGCTCGCTTCTGGCACAGCCTTTCCAGCTCATCTACGAACTCGGTCCCACCGTAGTACCTGCCAGTAAAGGATGGGGCAGGAATAACTTCGGGGTTGGTGTCTGCTGAGAATGAACCTCAAAGGGGTTAACTCCAGTGTTTGTTCAGAAATGTGTGCCCAAAGCTGTTCCAGCTGTGAGAACTGGGATCCTGCTGTTTGCAAGCAGCTGCAGCAGCCGTGATTCTGCTGAGATTGTCTGGTGCGTGGCCAAGGACACAAGTTGAGAGGGTCAGATCCTGCCCTGCAGGAGCTTGGCTGGCAGCACCAGGACACAGCTTCCTTCCCAGGTCCCGAGATGGATGTGGCAGTGCGGATGGCCCCTGTCCCCTCCCTGCAATATTTTGGGGCAGGACAGCCCCGTACCTCTGTCCTGGGTAGCCCTCGGAGTATTTGTTGTTCAGGCAGGACCCCAGCGCCTCCAGCACCGCGCAGCTCGCAAAGTTCTCCGACGCGATCAGCTCCAGCCCCAGCCTCTGCCTCTGCTTCTCCTTCTTGATGATGCTGTACACCTGGGGGAGGGAGAGACAGCTCCCCTCGTGCCAGCTCTGCGTGGGTATGCACGGCTTGGGATGTGCCCTCGGAAGGGACAGGACAATGGAGAGCAGCCTGAAAGCTGCTGGAGAAGGGAGATGAGATCCCTTCTGGGAACATGCATCCTGCCACGCTTTGGGTTTCTGTCTGCCACAAAGCCAGCCGATAATTTCGCTCGTGCTTGGGCTGGAGCCAAGGGCAATGGCCGTGCTGCTGGGCGGCTGAGGAGTGCTGGGCCTGGTGCAGGCATCTGAGCTTCAGGCAGAGAGTTAGGAACAAATTCTGAGAAGTGACAACCATGTTATGTGCACCTGCTTGGAGGATGCTCCCTCTCTGCAGGCAGAAGGGTGCAGGGGATGGCTGAGCCCCAGCAGCTCGCCCTTGCACCTTGCCCCTGGCTCTGGGGGGCCGTGTCCCCCTGGCTCTCACCTCTGGGTCATTGCTGTCGAGCGGCTCCAGCAGCATTTTGTTGTGGGAGGCCCAGAGCTCCGTGCTGGGGAGGCCCCCGGTGCTCTGTGCTGTGTTTGCCATCTGCCCGCTGCCTCCGATGATGCCTGAGAGCAGAGAGGGGAAGGAGTTTGTTACAGNGAGGTTGTGGGGCTTCCACCACTCAGTCCTGGCACATGGGGAGCCCACCGACAGAGCAAACCTCATCGCCTCCAGCAGTCCCTTTCCTTCCTGCTCAGGCTTTAAACCTGGCCCTGCTTTAAGCCCCCCAGCACCATGGGGATGAGCGTTGCAATGCAGAGCACAGCTCCCGGAAGGCTCCAGCCCTGGCTGAGCACAAAGTGCCTCTTTATCCATTAACCCCCCAAGGCCAGGGCACGGCCGTGAGCCGCCTGTTAAGCAATTGCACTCTGGTTGCTGGGTTCGGCAGCACGGCCGCGCTGGGCACGGGGGCTGAGCCACCCCCGAGGCTGTGCTGGCAGCACGGCTGCGCTGTCAGACACGTGGGGCAGGGTGCAGGGCTGCTGGCTGGGGGGATGTGAAGGGCTGCAGGGAGGACAAAGCAGCCCCTTTCCCTACCAGGGAGAGACCCGCTGCCACCCTCCTGGCGGGACACGGGCACAGCCGCGGCGCTTTGCCCGCTCCATCCCCACGTGGCTCCATCACATCCCATACCCCCGCTCCATCACACCCCGGGCAGCGAGGTCCCACCCTGACACCAGTGCCGGCAGCACTGCCGCCTGCCCTCTCCCACCCTGCACGGCCCTTTCCCGGCCCCAACCTCGGCCCCGCACGGTCCCTGCCCGCCCCGCAGCCCGGCCCCGCGGCACCGCACCCGATCCCAGCGCCGATCCCGGCCCCGCTCAGCGCCGCGCGGGAAACTGCGCGTGTAGCATGGGCTGCCCGGACACACCCCTCCGCCCCTCGACCAATCAGCACCCAGGGTGAAGATAACAACCCGGAAACTCCTTGACCAATCAGCGGCGCGCTCCGCCCCCTCCCCGCTTCCTATTGGCCCGCGCCGAGGCGGGGCGACGGTGCTGGCAGCACGTGGCGGCCGGAGCGCGGGTGACCTTGGCCGGGGCCGGGCCGGGGGCTGCGCTGGGCTCAGTGCCCGCGGGAGCCGCCTCCTGCTCCTCCAGCACCGAGCTCTCCGCCAGCCGGGGTCCCCTGGGCTGCCCCGCCAGCCCCGGGGGTGCTTCCTGTTGGAAGGATGCCCCCCACTGCCCCTTATCCTGACTCATCGGGGGCTTCCAGCAGCCCCGCCCGGCCTCGGGGTGGGGTCTGCTGGCCTGGGCGATGCCCAGAGCCCTTCGATACTGCCATGCTGTGGTGCTGGGCCGGGGGGTGGGCTGGGAGCGAGGCCTGGGAGAGCCGAGCCCCCATGCCCGGTGGGTGTCTCTGGCCCGGATGGGTGAGGCATGCAGGCAGGAGTGGGGCTGCGCTGTGTCTGTGCTTCAAATCCAAGTTAGTGCCTGGGCTTGGCCAACCCAACCCCAGAGACCAGAGCTTCGGGGGTTAAATGTGCGTGCTGTAAATTGAGGAACGGCGTTAGGGAATAAGGAGCCCTACTAAATTCCTCATGATCCCAAGCCATGGAAAAACGGAGCGAGCACCCTGAGTCACATCATCGAGGAGCAGCATCTCAA
>WBMW01006028.1:110970-169704 GCA_013396635.1 Penelope pileata
GCTGTGGTGCTGGGCCGGGGGGTGGGCTGGGAGCGAGGCCTGGGAGAGCCGAGCCCCCATGCCCGGTGGGTGTCTCTGGCCCGGATGGGTGAGGCATGCAGGCAGGAGTGGGGCTGCGCTGTGTCTGTGCTTCAAATCCAAGTTAGTGCCTGGGCTTGGCCAACCCAACCCCAGAGACCAGAGCTTCGGGGGTTAAATGTGCGTGCTGTAAATTGAGGAACGGCGTTAGGGAATAAGGAGCCCTGCTAAATTCCTCATGATCCCAAGCCATGGAAAAACGGAGCGAGCACCCTGAGTCACATCATCGAGGAGCAGCATCTCAAAGCGCAGCGGGGCCGGGGGCTGCAGGCAGAGCGGGAGCAGCACGGGGCTGGGGTGAGTGCAGCCGGGTCCTGGGCAACGAGGTGGGGGGGTGGGCACAGGGACGGCTGCCAGCGAGGTGGGGGAGTCACCGTCCCTGGAGGTGTTCAAGAAATGTGGAGCTGTGACACTTGGGGACATGGCTTGGTGGCTGTGGTGGGGATGGGTTGGGATTGGGCTTGATGGTGTGGAGGTTTTTTCCAACCATAATGATTCTATGATACTAGTTGAAGGAAAGGTCTTCTAACTTCATCATTCTAAGCTTTTTAGATACGTTAGTTTGTCTTTGGTCTTCCAAAGAGCTCGGTCACAGCCGAGCGATTTGGGTTTCTGTGGTTCTGCTCTCAGCCCGTGGCTGGCTGCTGCTGCAGGCTGCTCGGGGACGCGTTGTCCTGGCTCCAACGCCAGCAGAGCCTGGGCTGTGTCTGTGGTCACAGTGACGGGGAACGCCGTGCTGGGTGACACCAGCCCTCCACCCAAAGCGCCCTGGGCCCTCTGGCCTGGAAGGAGCTGCAAGCACGAAGATCTTTATTATTTATTTGCTGCCTCCCAGTGTCAGCGGGCTGGCAGTCAGCGTGGTTGACAAGCTTTGTGGCCATCCAGGGACTTTCCAGGGGATGAGTAATTGTGTCTTGGTGGGTCCCTGGGTTTTTGCTTGCAGCAGTGGGACTCTGAGTTGTCCCCATGGTGGCTGAGCCTCTGCTCAAACCTCTGCCCTTCCTGCTGGCACCATCCCTTCAGGTCAGGATCAGATTAGCCCAAGGATTTCGGACTGTCTCCCTCTGTCTCAGTTCGCTGGGACCTTGCTCAAATGGCCTAAATTCCTCGCACCTCACGAATACCTATCTGCCATGCATGGAGGTGCTATAGAGAAGGAAGCTCATTATGAAGTTCCACCAGGTAGATATTCCATCTCGGTGTATCCACTTTGTGTAGAGCTGCAAGCAAAGATTCTCACCTCTCCCGAGCTATGGGAGCTGCAGATAATAGCAGTGTGTGCTGTTATGGTTTCAGGACCCCCGCTTGCTGGTGATGGAGAGCGTCTCTTCTTCCCCATCGCCCTTCCCTGCCAGCTCCCCCCCGGTGCTGTCGGGGAACGCTACAGCCCACGACCACTACTCCGGCCTCCAGAGGAGCCTGCACGTCCTCTCCATGGTGGTGTACAGCGTCGCCTGCGTGCTGGGGGTGACGGGGAACGGCCTCGTCATCTGGATTGCGGGCTTCAAGATGAAGAAGACGGTGAACTCGGTGTGGTTCCTCAACCTGGCCATCGCCGACTTCATCTTCACCTTTTTTCTGCCCCTCAGCATCGCTTACACCGCGCTGGATTTCCACTGGCCCTTCGGGAAGCTGCTGTGCAAACTGAACAGCACCATCGCCTTCCTCAACATGTTCGCCAGCGTCTTCCTCCTGACGGTCATCAGCGTGGATCGCTGCGTGGCCGTGGCCTTCCCCGTGTGGTCTCACAACCGCAGGAGCCCGGAGCTGGCGGCCAGGATCGCGTTGGGGACGTGGGGCCTGGCCGTCCTGCTCAGCTCCCCGTACCTCGTTTTTCGTGACACGGCGGTCAGCTCCCGGAACATCACCAGCTGCTACAACAACTTTGCGCTGTCCGATGACTACACGGCCGAGGCGACGCGGAGGCTGTGGAGGATGCGGCACAAAGCCATGATCATCACACGCTTCTTGTGCGGGTTCCTCATTCCCTTCACAGTGATTCTCATCTGCTACAGCATCGTTGCTGTCAAGCTGAAAAGAAGGCAGCTAGCCAGCTCTGCGAAGCCATACAGAATTATCATTGCGGTCACGGTGTCGTTTTTCCTCTGTTATTTCCCCTATCACGTCTTCTCCTTGCTAGAAATATCCCAAAACTCTTCCAGCCATGAGATGAAAATGGCCCTTTACATAGGGATCCCCTTAGTTTCCAGCCTTGCTTTCTTCAACAGCTGCATCAACCCCATCCTGTACGTCTTTGTGGGGCCGGACTTCAAGGAGAAGTTTCGCCAGTCCATATTGTCGACCTTCGAAGGGGCCTTCAGCGAGGAGTCGGTGCTGGGCAGCCTGGGCAGCCGGAGGAAGTCCAGGTCTGCCTCGGAAGCGGAGGTCCCGAGGCTCTGAGTGGGATTTTGCTCTTTCCTCTTCCTCTGTCTCTTCCTCTTTTCCACAGTTCCCCTTCATTTCACAGCTGGAATTGCAGGACCGAGGGCTGCAATGCTAACCGTGCATGCTAACAAACGGACCAAATGTTTTGGGGGCAGCTCAAACCTGCAGTGAGTCAAAGTACAAACACAGCTGGCTGGCACTGCCGCGGGGTGGGAAGTCAAAGCAGCAGCATTTTGCTCCTTGTGCCACTTCCTTGGCTGCCTGTTGCCCTGTACCCTCTTCCATCCCCTTTTCCATGTCACCCACACAACACTGCTAAACAACAGAGCACTGTGACTTTGCTGCATGCGCTCGTTTGCCACTGAGGTTCGTTAGCACCGAGCACGACCCCAGGTGTTCTGTGTGTGCCATTCCCACACCCTTTGCTGTGCGTGGAGCCCGTGGGGGCTGTGCCCTGCAGCGCTGCCTGGGACCCTGGCACAAAGTCTCCTTGGGGAACTGTGCTGAGAGGGGAACACTGCTGAGCTGTCACAGCTTCCTGTGACAGATTATAAAGTTCACTGAGTTTGTGACTCTAGTGCCAGGGCTCCCTTTATTTTCCCTTCTCTCCAGCGTCCTCCAGCCTCTGCTGAGCCCAGCGGTCACCTTGTAGTCTGGCTGCATCGCCGCTGGGTTCACCTGCAGGGCATTGCTGCATGGCAAGTGCTCTGCTGGCAGAATGTGTTCCCTGCGCTTGCCAGGCTTTCCTGGCAGCGTCTTTGGTGAGATGCAGAAATTCTGGGGTTCCACCAGGGGGCAAAATCGGGTGCAGCTGTACTGGCGGTGTTCTCAGCCGAAGCTTCGGAGGGGGTGGAGGGGAGAGCTGCTCCACAAGTCCCTTGTAATTAAGTCAGTAAGGAAAACACAAATGGCTTTTCCCATGTATCATACCTGTCTGGCACATGGGCTGCTAATGCTTAAGTAGAAAATGATTAAATTAAAAAAAAAGCAGCTTGAACGTGCAGTGGGATCTATCCAGAGGCACTCTCACAAATGCATCTTTTCAAGCAGTAGGGTTGGGTGAAATGGCTGCGTGTATTTGTGTAGGGTCTGGACTAGCTGGTAAAACATTCACCTTTTCTCTCCCTGGATGAGCCATTGGTTGTGCTCCACTTGCTTGGGTTTGACATTCAGCATAACTGTTCCTGAGCAATGCTTGTCCGTGTCCGTGCTTGACCTGCTTCTGGCCCTGGTGTAGCTGAAATCTGACATTTTGTACCGTTGGTGAATGAATATTAAACTCCATTAAACTTATTTAAAACATTCCCAGCCTGCTGTGTTGCTTGTGGGATACAACACTGCGGTCCATCCGTTCCCACCCCAGCCTGGGGCAGTGGTGTGAGCAGGGGCTGGGTCTCCTGCTGTCCCTCCTGCCCTGCCAGGACGCTGCCCTGGAACCTCATTGCTCCATGGGCTGGAAACTCTCCCACTCCCAGCCTGAATGTATGAATTTGCACATCCCTCACTTCTGTGTGGACGACAGAACCGAGTGGGAGCTGTCACTGGAACATGTTAGGGATTAATTATGGCTCTGCTGGGCTGTGCAATATTAAGTGAAGGTTGTGATCCTACAGGCACGCGTGTACTTCACCTTAAATTCATGCATAATCCCACTGTGATCAGGGAATGTAACGAGACCATCCATACGTCAAGCACGAGTGAACAGGAAGATTTACCCTTTGCCACAAATTGCTGCCTGCCATCCAGATAAAACTGCAGTGTTTGCTGTGTGGTGTGCAATGCTGGGGCTGTTTACTTGCTCCTGGTGGTGAACGACGGCATTGATTGCAGTGTCAAGGTCGCGCAGACCAGCGTTTGCTCTTTCTGGCTTTCTTCATCTGTTTGCAGAGCCCACGTAATTCCTTGTGACAAGCGTCTCTGAGATTGCTGGGCCAAAGCCTTGGCCTCCCGTTGTGCCTCTCTTGTCACCCCAGCACCCTCGAAGGCCAGGACTTGAAGCATCACAGTCTGGGATAGGAAAGGAGGCAATTTTCTGGGTCGTTTGGGCATTCAGGGTGGGTACAGCAGGGTGTCCAAGGAACTGCTGCTGGAATACCAGGAGAGCAACCCACAGAGCACCACCTTCTCCTTGGCACCCATGCCATTAGCACAGCAGCCCTGTTCCATCAGCCAACCCCATCCAACCCTGCAAACAAACTGCCTTCTCCCTCCTGCAGTATCCCTCCAGAAGCTGCCTCCTCTTTAAGTAGCATGTTTTTATGGCTAAGGAGAAGTGTGCCTTCCCAGAGCTGAACCTCTCCTTGCACGATGGGGAAGGGACTTACAGAGAGGACTGAGAGAGCTTCCTGAGAACACCTGTCAGGAACCTGCTGGGGAAAAAAAATGGGAAAGAGAATGTTTTATCGATGGTAACCAACAGCTCGTGGCCACTGCTGTGTCGTAGTATGGTCACAGAAATAGTTCTGTCATCCTGGGTCTGATCCCAAGATTTTGAGCAACGCTGACACCAGCACGGGGTTGGGCTGCCCAGGGACTGGTTCCAAGGTAAACCTTCCCCTGCACCAAATTCCTCGTGTTCAGACTATCTCATTATCACCGCGATCATTCTGATAGCCCTGATAGCCCTCATTCCTAAAAGAAGGCAGGCTGTTCATTCTCTCTGATATTCGTGCCATCTGCGTAAATAAAAAAGCTTAAATGAAAAAAAAAAAAAAAAAAAAGATTTCCCAAGATAAGCAAACAATCCTGAGAGGTCGGACAGCATTTTTGGCAGCCGTGCCCCCCTCTGACACAACTCTGCTCTCAAGGCTCTTTCAGATGCGATGGGATGGGTGGTGCTGGGCTTTGGGAACAGCCTGAACCCCGGTGTTTGCCTTGTTGAGAAAGGTGCAGATCGGCCGCCCCGCTGGCGTCGGGCTGATTGGCCCCGTGGTGGGGCCGTTCCATGGGCAGACCGACAGCCCTGTGCCTACAAATGGGGCTGGGATGCGCAGAGCTGTGCGTACAGGGCTGAGCTGTGCATGGGGAGAGCTGAGAACAAGCGAGATTTGGCAGTCAGGGTGCTTGGTATGAAGTAGTGGGCCCGGGTGAGCAGTCTGATGAGGTCACTAATGCTTGAGAGGTGCGTGGGGTGAATGTGGTATCACCAAAACACCTTGGTGAAGAGCTTAGACAGGCCTGGTGGGTGATTTGGGGCTAGAGGCTTTGTCATGGGGAGCCCTCGGGCAGGAAACCCAAAGCCCGTGCCTTCTGCATGCACCCTGCGCTGGTCCAGAGCCGTCCTCCAAGGAAAGGAGCAAGGGGATAGCTCACAACCTGGTGCAGATGGGAGGAATTATGTCATGGGGAAAGTTCAGATGAGGGAAAACGGACCTCTGTATGCTGGAAGAACTGGCAGAATCCCCTTACAGCATGACCATGACCTGTCCTGACTCAGTCACGGGCTGAGCGGTACCATCCTGGGTACCACGGGACCAGTGGGTAACACAGGTCAGTGCCATGGTTTGGGTCAGATGAGGGTCTGCCAGGATGGCACGATGCTCTTTAGTGCAAGAGAAAGGAAGCATGGTGTTTTCATCATGCTGGGGAACCACCATGGTACAACTGGGTCTTGTGACACAGCTGCTTCTGAAAGGAAGATGGGATCATAAGGGTTTAACTAGAACCTCAAGGAGTTTAAAGCCTGGGGTGAATTACAGCTGCAGCAGGTCCTCCACAGCAGTGGACTATGGCTATGCCTGGCAGTTCTGCATTGTTTTAGCAAGCATTTCAAGTCAGGATTTCAACATGAGCTGTAGCTGCTTTCTTTTGGAAGAAAACCTGGGCTCAGAATAGTTAAGAGGAAGGAGGGAGGGAAGAGCAGGAGCTGAGACAGCCTTCAAAGTACCAGCAGCATGATGGTGAGTGCAGATGGATGGGAGGGTGATTCAGCAGGGGAGGAAGTTCTCATTAAGCGCTCCTTAATGAGCCAATAAAAGCCTGTGAGACACCTACTAGTTCCCTTGCATTTCTTCTGGTGAAACCTTCCTGGTGAGTAAAACTTTTTAAGTGTCCCACTCTTGAATTTGGGGAATGGGCTTGTTAGATAAGGTCAAGCAAAAGCCAACGCACGGAGGTCTGAGAGCAGAACCTCTTCCAGAGCTTGCTGAAGGTAGGTGGGAAAAAATATGGCAAGGTAGTGCACCAGTGTTGGTAGAAGTCTTTCTGTGAAGGAGAGCTACTGGTAACAGTGTTAGTAATGCAGGCCAAGCCTTACCTGGGTCTCTCTGTCTTTTCTTGGTGTAGCAGCTGCACCTGTGCAGGTGCTAATGTGTTATTGCTGCTGTGGGGCCAGCCCTGTTCTGCACCAAGCTGGGAGGGGAGCAGGGTGTCCCTGCTGGCGGCACTTTGCATCTCCCTGCACCTCTCCTGGCTTTTGTCTAGCTGCCCAGGGCAGAGTTGGATACCAGCCCTCTCTTTACTCCCCCCACTCTCTGTCCATTCGTGTACACCAAGCACGGGATCTCTGTACTGAGTTCTGCTTTTGTTAGCAAGCCTGCTGTGCAGTGACCCACGGCTAACCCAAACCCTTCCTGTACCTTCGCTAAGAGCCTGTCTGGGGCATGATGCACGCTCGCTCCCTCCGTGGAGGAGCTGCAGCTTAGTGCAGTAGTGCACTGAATGGCAAGTCCCACTAGGACCCAGCGTGTAGGATGGCGGAATGGGGTGCTTGGCACCGTGTAGCTGTTCAATTTCCCTAAAACAACATGACTTCATTGTTCAGCCCAACTGCCTTTGTCTAAGTGAGAACTGAAGGGCAAACCACATCTGTGGACAGAAGGCGACTGGGTGTTGTGCAGACTTTGCAGGACAGAGCTGCACGCAGTCACAGCAACAAGAATACGTGAACAAAGCAAGAGATGCCACTGCTGGTTCTTGTTTCAGGGCAGTGTTTGTTCAAATCCTCCTTCTTTCATCCAGCTTGAGACATTTTTCTGTGCAGTGGCCTGTTAAACACTGGCTATTCCAACAAGCCTCTCATTTCTTTGTTGGAAGCTGATAGGAGATAACCCTGTGCCCGCGCTGAAGGCTGATGTGGCAGATCTGTTAATCATTTCAGACTGACCTGGAACTCAGAGCACTGTAACAAATGGGAAAACAAACTAAACTCAGTGATTTGTATACCTCTCTCTATATTTTTTTTTCCCCAGACAAAGCTTCATGACTCAGAAGGAACTTTACTATAATAGAATGAGTCGGCGCCTGTTTCCTGCAGACAGCCGAGCCATAGTCAGGCATTAATATTGGATAAAACAAAACAAGAGTGCTGTCTATTTGGCCCTTCACATGGATAAGATGCGTGCTCTGCTCTGGGGCCTTTCTGGTTCCCAGAAGTGGGGAATGCTATTTTCCAGATCACTTCCAAGCACGGGGAAGAAATGATAGAATTACTCTTCCCTATCTTGATTCAGAAATCTATTTGCAGCTACTCTGAGTGCTGGGCATCTTCTGGGGACCTGACACAGCCTCTCCCGAGGCAGAGGCTGGAGGTGGCAGCCTCCTGTGTGCTGCAGAGCATCCCAGCAGGCTCAGAAAGGATGCGTTGGGCAGAGGATGTCTTCAGGGCACCGCAGGACTAACTGCTGGGAGAGACCACATGTGTTCAGTAGGTTGTGCCAAATCAAAATATTCCTACGGTGTGCCAAGCTTAGCAGCTCTTGGCAACAGGTAGGTTGGTAGGGGATTTTTAACATTCACTTTTATTCAAAAAGGAAACAAAAACCAACAAACCCACCATGACCACAACCTGGCAGAGCAGTGATGGATGGAGCTTAGGAGATTGGATGACAGAAGCATTTGTTGTCACTGGAGAGATGGATGCAGCCTGGCCAAGCACTGGATGAGCAGTGCCCTTCACCTTGGCTGGACTAGCTACGTTTTTATTTTTTTTCCTCACATTTCTTCCTGCCAGAATTGCATCTGGATTAAGAACAACAAGTCTCTCTGAGCTGCTGTATTCACACACAGCAATTTTTCAGAATTCCTTAGCTGACTGCTAATTGGATCATTGTAAGTAAAATAAAATCCAGGTGCTTGTTTTGGGAAAGCTATTTGTTAAGCTTAGTACTTGGACAGCCTATTGTGGAATTAACAAATCCCTCTCCCTTAGGACCTGAGATTTACATTCCTCTGATCAGGAAAACAGATGCAGGAAAGAAATATTGATTTGCTCTAAGAAAACACAGACAGCTGCCTTAGAAAAAGGATCAGAAGACGGAATCTTTCAGTTCCTGGTCCTGTGGTTTGCTTAGGCAATGTCAGGAATTTGGGGCAGCAAGAATCGAGTAGTCAGCAAATTCTGGGTGCCCTGAGGGTATTGAAAAATGCTTCTGGGGAAGGCTGCTAATTGCACCATGGGTCAGTGCTTCAGCACGTGTTGTTTCTGGCTGCTCTGCCACAGCAGCCTGTAGGGAAATCCTGCGAGGAAGACTGATGCTAAGAAAGAAATCTCTGCTGCTCTGTGAAGAGGAAGAAAAGCTCAAAACCTCCTCCTCTTCCTCTTCCCTAAAAAAAACAAAACAAAGAACTTACAAGTCAACGAACCTGATTCAACAGGGGAAGAACCAGCCTGTAAGCAGGGAAATACAGACTGGAAACGGTGGGGGTGGTGAGGAGGGACGAGGCCCCATTTTCTTACACTTTCCAGCCTAAGTCCGAGACCCTCCAGGAATGCACAGAATCCCTACAGCATTGTGTCTGGGGGGACAGGAGCAGGCTTACAGTCTTGCATATTTTGCACAGATGTCTTTGCTCTGGGAGAAGTGCTACAAGAGGAGCGCAGTGCACCTGGCAGCCCCGGGTTGCATCGCTCTCCAACCGCTGGAAGTGGAGAAGGAGACAATTGATGAGGTGCTGGAATGCAAGAAGGCAATGGTGTGAGCTAAGGGGAAGCATATGGATGCTTAAAGTGGAAAACACAGCTCATAACGGCAGAAGCTGCAGCTTCAAAACACGCAACCAAAAGTTGTCTTTTCACATTTGGTCCCAGCAGCTGTGGGTTTTGTCTCTTTCATAAATATCTGCTCGGGTGCTCCAGGCCTTGCTCCAATGCACTCTGTACGTTGCAGTCCAGAAATAAGTAATTATTTTGGGAGAAGCTGCAGAGAAACGTACCTGATTTGTACCTTTAAATGCCAGAATTCTGATCCATGTATAACAAAACGCTGTTGATGGTGGGCATCCCAAAAAGCATGGTTGAAAACAGCTTCCAGCCACTGAGTTAGCAGAAAAAAGGATCAGGAGAGGTGAAAGGATCAGTGTTTGTGTATCGGCGTTGGTGGGAGGACCCTGGCGAGAGCTTCATCCCAAATTTGTGCAGATAACTTAAGGGAAAGTGCATGAAGCTTTTGCCCTGGATGCTGTCCCGTGACAAACCTGGGCTTTTTACGAGTGACCACAATACTCCTTCTGCTGCAAATGATGTAAAATGCACCTTCCCTCAGTTTAACCCCAGCATGTTCGAGGAGGGTCCTGAGAAGGGACTGTGGATGAACTGCACATTTTGGACTGGGAAATGAGACCTTTTTGCATATAATTCACATAAAATCTTTTCAACCAGCAATGCTCAGTCTGATGGCAAAAGCAAGGGATGGCCAAGACCCTCCGCTGCGGTGGAGGGGAGCAGCCGCCCCTCAGACAGACAAGGGGGCTCGGAATCACGTCACTGGGTGGATATCTGCTGCTTTACGCTGTTTGACCTCTGCGAGGGGGCTCTCAAGGCCCTGATGGGGACCGACACCCACCCACTCTGGCATTTCAGCGGGGAAAATCTGAAAAGCAGCGTTGGTAGCGGGGTCCCCAAACCATTCCCCGCCCCCTCCCCGGGGGGTCTCTCAGAACCGCGGGGGCAAAATGGCGCCGGTCGCCGTTCCCCTCAGCAGTGGCGCGAGCCCTANCGGACGGCGCCGCCATCTTGCGAGCGGACAACCGAGGGGCTGAGCTCCGCCGCTGCCTCTGCCTCTCCCCCTCCCCCTCCCCTCCGGCCGGGCCGCTTTCTCCCGGGGCCGGGGGGCCGGAGCCGGCAGGTAAGGCCTTCAGCAAGGGGCTCGCCCGTCCCTCAGCCTCCTTCAGCCGGCTGCGTGAGGGCAGGATGCTCCTTCCCCACCTTTCCCCGCACAGCGCTCCGCTTGAGGAAGGGGCTTCGTCCTCCCACTCAGCGGCCGTGTGGGAGGGAGCCTCTCTCCTCAGCGGCCCCACAGCTCCGGGGCTCCTCGGCGGCCCCAGAGGTGAGGGGCAGCCCCGGGGGCTGCGGCGTGCCCAGGCCGCTGCCCTGAGGGGATGGAGGCGGTGCGGAGGGGATGGAGGCGATGCCGAGGGAAGTGCGGTGCCCGCAGCAGCTGCAGGAGGTGCGGGGCGGGGGGCTCGGCCCTCTTGGCGGTGAGCTCAGGGGTTAGGGCAGCGTGGAGGTCCTTTGGGTCTGGGGACCGTCACATCCCCCCGTGGGGCGGTGGGTGGGGGGCTCCAGGCTCCCCCCACCCCAGCAGTGCTGTGGTGATCCCAGGCAGTCGGTTACGGTCTCCGTTGCTCTCCACGTGCACAGGGTTGGAGGTGGAGGTGTAAAAGCCGATGGGATCGTGTAGACCCAGCCCAGAAATCGCTGTTTCCATCATCTTGTCTTTGTGTAGCCCAAAAGAAAGGGTGGGAGCTGGTGGGCAGCAGCCTACACCACAGAGTGTGTGTCCTTCCAGCCTGCTGCAGGCTTGGGAGACATCCCCACCCCGAGCCAGAGGGCTGTGGTCCCACCGACAGCCCTGGAGTTGCATCAGACACATCTAATAAAGTTGCTGTGAGCTTGCTGTTATCACAACACCTTTTTCAAGTTTGATACATCAGTGTTACTCTGCAAACCTGACTCCTCCCCACCCCGCACACTGTAGCTCAGTTGCTGCTGCTGGAGTACATCCCCAGGAAAGTCCGAACTGCAAACCTTCGGTGTTGCTTGTGAGTGTCAGCATCTCATCGTGGAGTAAAATGCATCCTGAGCAGTAAATGTGGAACAACCCTTGTCTTTCAGCGGATTTCTTACTTCCCTTCGTTTTCCTAATCCGTGCAGCAAGGAAGGTAACAAAACTGGAGAGAAAAATGGACTTCAGCGTGCCGTGTAAAGGTTTTCAGTAAGGTTTGGGAGTTGTCTCTGCGTTGTTCCCATGTAATTACTTGAGAAGGGTGCTTCCAGGTGGTGGTCTGAGGCCTGAAAGCATTCCTGGTGCGTGCTCACTCATACTCAGTCACTCACATGGATTGAAGATGCACTGTGAGTATTTGGCAGGTGATGGCCAGCTGAGAGTTAGGAGTGCAAGCATGTGCTGGAGTGAAGGAAAAAATGCTGAGAGTGGAGTTTGGCTCTTATTTTTCCTTAAATCCTGTTTGAGAAAGAGGTGAGCTTTGAACTGAGTGCTTAAAGCAGAAAAGGCAGAAAGGGGTGGGGTCTCACTTCAGTGGTCTGGGGGTCCCCCCCAGTTCTGGTTGAATCAAGTACCAGGTGTTCAAATTCACTTGTTGAATCTGTTCCCGTTTCTGCTGTCTTTCTGCATGTTTTGGAAGTTTTGATGGCAGGCTTTTGTCCGCAGCAGTTGAACGTGGCACAGCCTCTTCGTGAGGAGATTTGTTGGTAGGAAGTTCCCGAATTCTCCTCCTCTTGGCTGAGGATGAATCAGCTACAGTTTCTGTGCCTTGGCCAAGCTGAGCAGGAGTGTGCCTGGTTGCAAAGATGGGCAGAGTGAGGTTATTTTAATAGATGCACAGCTGTTCCTGTCAGTACGGAAACATTTCTTTTTCTTTTAGATGCTGTTTGGGAGCACTTAATGGTTGATATGCCATCAGTGTGACTTGGAGAATTAGGTTACTGAGGAGGGAGATGTTTGCCAGGAAAGTGTCTGGTTTATCTGAACTTCTATTTAGTTTGTGTTCAGTTATGTAGGTTATATTTGATTTTTTCAGTCCCTTCCATAATGCTGAAATGAATGGTGAGGGGCTGGGCTATTTATACATAGGAAGTGCAGTGCTATAGTGTAGGACTTGGGTAGCTGAGGTCAGTCGGTGTCTGCTGGTGAATGTGGTTGTTGTTGGTTTTATTGGAGCAAAATGTTACATGTAAGGAAGGCATGAAAATGTGATGTTTCAAAGAATAAAAAGTGTGAGGATGGAATCCCATCGATTAGTGGTTTGTGCTTTTATTTGGAGGAAAAAAAAAGTATAGATTTCCTCTTGATGTTTTTCTCCTGTTTTCACAGGAGAAATATTAGTATCAGAGAATGACAACAGCTGCTTCATCAAGTGGATGCATTGTGCAAGAGGTCATTATTTACTGCTACCAACTTTATTGAACACTTCCTTACATTTCATCCTTATTTGTAAGTTTATAATTTATTGCTAAGAGATGGAAAGATGCACAGCTATGGAAACAGACACTTCTAGTTGATTTAGCAGCGAGCCAGGACCCAAGGGCTCTCTTGAGCTCAGACCTATGCCTCACTTTGTGATATTGAAAGTCAGTTTTGCTCAGCTGTAGGAAGGGAACTGGACAAGCTGATGGAAAAGAGAACCTATCCTGCTGAGTGACAGCCTGAGGAAAGCATTTAAAAACCAAACAAATGAAAAACCCCATCTGTTAGCAGGTTGTTGAGGGGAGATCTTTTGGAGACCTGTAGGGAAACCTTTTGCTGGCGGGCACGTAAAGCTTGGGGGCAGGAGAAAGAAGGCAGGGCAGGTGGAAGTCCCATTCTTTGTGCCTCGTGGTTAGGTGTGCTGAGCTGGGGGCACAGCCAGCACAGCTTGGGATCACAAACCACTGCAGTGGTGTCTTTGTGGTACTGTTAAAATGGTGTTAGTAAATATTAAGAATGTTGGAGAATACAGGCTTATGAGAAACCCATCACTGTCTAAACAAATGAAATTTGTTCTATTTTTATTGTTAAAGTTGTTGCTTTACCAGGCCTTTGATCTCTTCCAGTCTTCTAGGAGCGGGAAGACAACTTAGGTTTGATGTTTTGTGTGTCATCAACTGAACTTGGGGCCATCATGAATATAACAAAAGGTGGACTGGTGCTGTTCTCAGCTAATTCCAATTCTTCATGCATGGAACTATCGAGGAGAATTGCTGAGTAAGTAAAATCTTCTTGTGTAGGGTTTTGATATCGTTATGGTGGCACCTGTCTTAGTAAGGACTGATTTTCTGTGTTAGGAAAGTTGCAGGGGAGAGGTATCACAGTTTAGAAGGACTTCTGGTGTACTGTATTGCACGGCATATTTCAACAGATCAATGACAAAATAACTTTGGTTTAAATTGGTCAGTGGCAAGTTGTGATTGGCTGTAGTATGTTTTAGGGAGCGTGTGGGAAAATTAATGTTTGGATAGTGTCAAGTCATCGTGGTGGAAATCTTTAGCATTTTCCCATTCTCCTTGTGGCAGAGTTTTCTTAGAGGCAAAGCTGTATCTGTCCCACTCTCTGTGTGTTTTAGTTGGGGACATTTGTTTTGCTTTAAGTACATGAGCAGCTTCAGAAGAACTTGTATGACTCGAGTCATTTTTCACTATGCTATTGTGAAGAGATTTCCACTAGTTACTGGTTGTAGGACTTGTGGTTTTCCTGTTTTCCTCCTCAAATACAGCCTTTTCAGTAGCTATTGCATTGTATGGCCTCATTTGTTTTACTCTTTGTTTTCACATATTCTGATTTTATTTTTTCTCTTCCTGCAGGCGATTAGGAGTTGAGATGGGGAAGGTTCAGGTTTACCAAGAGCCAAACAGAGGTGAGCATTTAATTGGCAAAACTGAAAACTTACACAACTACGGTGTGCACATACTGGCTGCTCTTTTCTTGATTCTGTTGCGTTTTGCTCCTGCAAATCTTACATATTTCTCTTGACAGAGACAAGAGTGCAGATCCAGGAGTCAGTGAGAGGAAAGGATGTGTTTATCATCCAGACAGTTTCAAAGTGAGTAACTGTGTAAAGACGCTACTGCATTTTGATGTGGACTGCCCCTAAGAATGCTTCTAACTTTTCTTTGCATCATGTGTATATGATACAGTGTAATAAGCTTGGATTAATTAGTGTAGAACGTTATCTTCAGTTATTTTTTATATATATGCACAAAGAAGACTCCAGTGTAACCTGATGTCTATTTTTATTTTCAGTGAAAATGTCAATGAAACTTTCCCCGTGGTCTCTCTGAGTTCTTCTGCTGAGTGCATTCTTCCATTCGTGACATTCTTTAAATTCCTCCCTTTTCAGTTACTGTGGCTCCAGCACCATTACAAAACTCTAAAAGTAGGAGGAACATTTCCTAGGCAATGTGTGCTGTGATTCAGAGAAGAACTTTATTGTTGTTTTGAAAAGAACTTTACAAATGTGAAGGCATTTTTTTGATTTCTAAGGGCAACAGAAATAGGAGATCTCTTAGCTGATGACCAGTTTTCATCTGTTGAGAGACCCTCTCAATTTCTTCATTTAAAGCAGAAAATAAATGGTAGTTGTTAAATATTTGGCCTGAACAAAAGAGAAATATGTTGTAAGTCTGCTTTTTTTTAGGTTATCTATATTGAAAAAGACATCTCTGTTTTGTCAGGGATACATTGTGACATAGGTTGTTACAGTGATTCGTTGTTACTAAAAGCCTGAAAGTGGTATAACAAAAACTTCT
The DNA here is from genome assembly GCA_013396635.1 of Penelope pileata. Taxonomy (NCBI): domain Eukaryota; kingdom Metazoa; phylum Chordata; class Aves; order Galliformes; family Cracidae; genus Penelope; species Penelope pileata. The sequence goes on from WBMW01006028.1 coordinate 126,116, forward strand.
GAATTGGCCAAAAAAGTCAAGGGGAAAAACAATGAAATGTGATTCTAGTTAAGAATGAAAATGCTAGTTACAGGACACTTAGATCCTTAGGTGCACAACTGAATTCCTTATGGTGGAGGTTGCTCAGACAACACACTGAACTACAGTGGAGTGAACTCTCTGTAATGGGCATAGGTCTAACCTTGAATTCAGCTGCAGGATTTTGATGCATGAATACAAAAATAGATGCTTCTCATTCCAGGGATGTGAATACTACGATCATGGAGCTCCTGATCATGGTGTATGCTTGTAAAACATCCTGTGCCAAAAGCATTATTGGAGTGATTCCTTACTTCCCCTACAGCAAACAGTGCAAGATGAGAAAAAGGGGCTCCATTGTCTCGAAATTACTGGCTTCAATGATGTGCAAAGCTGGTAAGGATGCAGGTTGTTATGAAATAATCAGGGAAATGGGGGATCCCATGGTCAGTGTTCAGATCAAAAGAGGCCAGTGCACAAGTGGAGACTTCATTTAAAAACTGCAACGGTTTTCTTAAGTTTAGAATGTACATAGAAAAGGGAATATAATTAAAGATATCTCCAAAGGATGATTTCATTAAAAAAATAAAAATCTTGCAACATCCATTTTACATTGCATCCTACTGTCCAGACAAGGTGAATCTGCCACGTTAGGCCATGCTGTCACTCTCTCACAGTGCTGTTCTTTGCTCTTCTAACAGTCTTGAGCAGTGTGTTGTCATTTCTGTTCTGTCCTTGGCTGTTGGATGAATGCACTTTGTCCTTTATATTGGAGGTGATGTGGGAGAATGAGATGATTCACTTTCGCTCCTCAGCAGATTTTCTTTTCTGCTGCTTTCCTTTTGCTCCAGTCCCTGAGAAGGATGGACAGGAGCAACGAACACTCTGATCTGGTTCTTATTTTGAAAGAAATGTGGCATTGAGCAGAATTTGTGTCCGTTTCTCAGGAGCTCAGAGCTCCAATGTTCGTTGTGCCGGAGTCATACTGTATGGCATAGAACCATTCATCTTGTTTGTGGTTCCATTTTGTCAGTGTCAGATGGAGAAGGATCATACCTGCCTCAGTGTGGCACTACTGATTCACTTCTGTAGATTGCTCAGAGGTGCTTTTTTTAATGCTGTAGCAATCTGGAAATGTGATAACCCCTGTGTCTCTGAAAGGGACATAGCTAATATGCTACATGCTTCCAGTTAGCATAGCATTCTTGTTCTAATGCAGCTTAGGGACTTTGTTTTGAATAAACTTGTTAAATTTACTGGAGAAATTATGTTTGTGATATTTTTTTTCCATATGCCTTTTTTTTTTTTATGTAAGGACTAACTCATCTTATTACCATGGATTTGCATCAGAAGGAAATACAAGGCTTCTTCAATATTCCAGTTGATAACTTGAGAGCATCTCCATTTTTACTGCAGTACATCCAAGAAGAGGTGAGGAAGGCCTGCTATTACAGTGTTTTGTTTCTTGTTTAAATTTTGTCCTGTCTCAAGGCTTGTGAAACAAATTCCTGTGGAAAGATTAACTCTTCAGATTTTTAAAGGAGGGAGGCTCATGTTGGGGCAGGAGGTGGCATAGTCGGTTCTCTTCCCCCCCCAGAGAGGACTGAAATTTTCTTTCATGAAGAGCAGGCATTTTATTATCCATGTAAAGTTGCTGTTCTGTCTTCTTAGACATGTTCTCCTAATTAATATTTAAAAAAAAAAAGACTATTTTACTGTTCTAGTTATCCTCTTCCTTTCCTGTTTCCAATTTCCTTGCTATTTACAGGATGGAATGCTTGTGTAGGTGTAATTTATATAGCATTATGAAAATATTTTGTAGGTTAACTTGTAAATGATGAAAGTCTGTCCATCATAATCTGAAAATAAGAACAGATGACTTCTGTTGTGGGGCAGTCTCTGCCTGCTGTTTGTTCAGCATGTCTTGACTTGAGCTTCACTTGTGATGCTGTGTGCAGCCATTTCTCTATCTTTGAAATGGATATTACTTCTAGAAAGTGCTTTGAGAAGAGCTACTAGGAAATTCATCTGTACAAATTGTGCTGCTGATAATTGTAGGTGTGAGATGTATATTATGTCTGACTAATTATAACTGGGAAGAAAGCAATTGTTTTCCTCCTGGTGAGATGAAAATGTGTAGTTCACTCTTACTTTTTAACCCAAGCCTTTCCCTTTATAGGGAGAGAAATGCCTCCATTTAAAATAAAATTAAAAAAAAATGCAAATACAAACAAAAAAATAACCCCACCATGATTGCTGTGACACTTCTAAAATCTTGGTAGGGAACCAGTTCCCAGTTGAAGGTATCATTATCATTTGTTTGGTGCTACACTCTGTAACATAGAGGGAAGATGACAGAACAGAGCTCTTGGCTTGGCCCCCATCCTTCATCTTGTATACCAGGAAAGAGCTGTTGCGTATTGTAATCACTGCAGGAGTTAAAGAAAAAAGGTGGAAAACCAATTATATAGGCTCAACTTTTGCCTTCATATGTTACTAGAACCTGTTGTTTATGTTGGATAATAAGGTCATGGTCCTGGTTTAGTCTTAAAACACATTTTGATACCTGGTGGTCTTAGTGGTTTATAAAGAGTTGTGGCAGCCCAGTCTGGTGCTCCTGTTACTTTCTAACAAATGGGCATTCACAGGGAGCTGCTGAGGTAGAGGGCTTACAAGATACTTTGTTTTTAATTTCTTCATTCCTCTGTTTGTACAAGAGGTGACTTGCTGAAACTGGAGTTGACTGAAGCTGTGTGATCACATGGAGTTTATATTGGCAGGTACTTCCACTAGCCAAATCATATTTCTTATCCCTTTGTACAAGATTCATCCAGTGCTGCTCAGGAAGAATTCAGTATTCTTCTCAAGTTCATGGTGACGGCAGCTTGCAGCATCTCCTGCACTGTGAATGCCATGGCATGACAAATACCTCCAGCGAGAGTTGGGATGGGATGTGTTGAACAGCATGAAACAATCCAGCTTGATTAGAGTGGAGGTCACTTCCAAAGCATTTCACTGAAAGCTCAGAGGATGAGACTGTGTAGTTGTTCCTTGACAGGAATTTATGCGTAGGTGTGAAGGGAATTATTTGGTGTTCTGGGATGAAGTCAGTCCAATCAGTGAAACTCGTGTGGTATAAAGATAATTTGGTGGCTTTCCTTTGTGTGCCTAGCAAATATTTAGTTACTGTCTTCTTTTTCTCTTCCGTGTCTGTGTTAATCTCAGTGGCTTATTCACCTCAGAGTGATGTAGCTCTTGGTTACTAGGAGCTGTTGATGTTTTGCTGTCTCTTGGATGACATTTCTGGCTTTCTCACTTCATTTTTGAAGAGATGAGAACAAATTCAATAATTTGGCAGGGAAAAATGAGGCAGCGATGTCTGAACAAGATCAAAGCCTTTATTATGTCAAATGACAGGCCCTGCCTTGTCCATCCCTTCCATCATGTTAATCTTCCTGGGCTGTTGTTGAACTCAGTGTTTGTAAAGGACAGAACATGCTGAGTCCCAGTGTTGTAGGTGGAGTTGGTAGCGCTGTGGATTATTGATGTTTCCTGACGTGTCCTCTGAAAAGCTCTCGTTTTCAGTCAGTCAGGCCCATGCCAAAATTCAGAACTTAAGTGTGGGGAATAAAAGAGTTCTTTCAGACAGAACGCTTTTGGAAATATTCGGCCAGTGTGGTTTGTATATTTGAGGATAAGGCTGTGGAAGAACTTAGCTTGCTTGTAGTCGGAAAGAACAAATATTTCCATGTTTTGGAGCTGCTACTTAACCTCTGACAGCAAGGCCATGAACTCTGTGTCAGGGTACTGTCCCCTCTGTTTTGTCAAATGACAGCTCTAACAGAACAGCTCGCAGGTATTCAGTAGAGACTCTTCAGGCCCGTGACGCTGGGGTTCCCCGAGGACCAGGTTTGCTCTGTAGGACTGGTTGTTGCAGCCAAGAGCGGCCGTGGAGTGTTGTGACAGCTGCTGCAAGACCAGACAGCTTCTTTGTGTGCTGCACTCTGTGGCAGACAGATTGTCTCAGGGCAGTGCTGTGAAGGGAAATGCTGAGTGTGCAAAGAAGGGGCTATGGTGAGATGGATATTGAGGGGAGCACAAACTGCTGTTGGAAGGGGGGAGAGAAAGGACTGGAAGAGCAAACAGTGGAGTGCTTGAAGTGGTGGGCAAGGAAAGACGAGTCTGATGAGGAGTCAGCTGTAGGAGGGGAAACAGGAGACTCAGCTGAGAAGCTTTGAGAGATGGGGACACAAATGCTGGTTGAATGAGGAGAGAGAGCCAGGGAGGAAAAGCCACTATGGCAGTGAGGCAGGGCTGGGGCAGGGAGCCTGGGAGTGGATGCTGCATGTAAAGACTGACTGAGGTACCCCTCAGACCTTGAGGTGAAAACTAGACTTCGTGGTCTTAGCACGTTGCTGCTGTCAGCATCTGGAGCAGTGTCCTCCCGTGCTGATCTGCACAGGGGTGTGCTGTGGCTCCAGGATCAGCATGCTGAGAGTAAATTGTTCTCCCTTTTGATGGTACGTGTAAGGAGTCAGTACGATGTGGTGGAGAGGCCTGTCTGTTTTTGTTTTTTTTTTTAGTGTACCTTGAAAAACAACCCCCAAATGAGGAAATAGCTGTAATGCTGTGCTTTCAAGTGATTAAAGACTGTTGTGTGCAGGCACATGACAATTTAAGGTGAACAGGAAACTTGACTTTTGATGGTTTCCTGTTTTTTACCATTTGTCTCTGTGGTCCTCATGTTCTTCTCAGGCAGTTTTGTGTAATCTCTATCTAACACAGTGTTTGTGAAAGGTGGAGTTTTAACTTAAAATCTGAATTTGCTGAATACCTGAGTTGACTGAGATATAAACTCTCATCATGTACCATGGATTCTTGAGGTTGCTTTCTTATGTTAGGTAAAATATTCAATGCTTAAAATTCTTTTGGCAAAATAAAAGTTCTGATTCTTACTGAGTTTAAATCTGTCTGAAGATACAAAGTAGACATTGCTATCTGTTATTTACTACAGATACCAGACTACAGGAATGCTGTAATTGTGGCCAAATCACCTGCGTCTGCAAAGAGGTGGGTACGATCTGCTCTCTTGTTTTAGAGCAGGAAATCTCTCCTGTGATTTTATTCTTAGGACCAAATGAACTTAGATCTTCAGCAATTAGAAGATGCAGCCTGCAACCCCCTGCCACCTAGACTTTGTCAGATGTGTAGTTTTTACTACATGTGGGAAATCAATGCAGGGCTCAGTATAAAGAAGCTATTTCATGATATTGTGTTTGTGTGCACTCACGTTCTGAGTTCCCTGCTACGAAAGAAGAAAAATGGCTGGAAGTAGAACACCATTAAGCCAAAGTAATTGCTTAACACGATCACAGCTTAGAGCATTGTTGATCAGATCCTAAACAGGGATGACTTACCATCTGCCATGGTGCAGCACGATCTGATGGCTGAGGCTATTTTATTTGTGAAGTTCTTGTTGGCCAAACAATTGTTCTGAATTCCTGTAGTGTTTTGGTTCGCTGTGTCTGAACTCTCTGCAATTACTGCTCTGAGAAGGTGGTAGAGAGCTGGATGATGATTTAAGAGATACTGTATTTACTGTGGTGACAAACTAATAATTTGCTGGAAAGTTATCTAGACAGTCATGCCAGGGCACCGTGATAGTCTTTATAAAAATGGTTTTCATTGTTTTGCATCGTAAATCAGAAATGTTTTACTTTGTAGAAGTATGGTGAGGGAAACAACTTTGTATCCCAGCAGTACTTTTTATGTGATTTATTTTGTTTGTTTGTTTTGGCCAGTTATTTTGCATTTGCTTGTGTTTGTTTCATTTACTTGGTGTCAGTGTTGCCTCTTGGGTCTAGGCTGACATTTGTTGAAGCATTTTCATGCTTGTCCAGTAACTGTGGATGCCAGTGACTAGTCTCTCCTATCTTTAGCTGATCAGACAGTTGCAGATGTGTAGGAGAGGAACCCAGAGCTGTGTTTGTTCAGTTTCTTCACATGTGTGCATTTCAGAGCAGTGTTTGAGGGAGGCACACTGTATTTGGAGAAGAATGGTTGAATGGTTTATCCTAATAAAGGAAAGCATTTTCCAGATGAATGGCTGCTTGTGAAGGAGAACTTCTGCTTGAAGGAGTTCAGAATGTTTCTGCAGTTTCTGAGCTCAATGGAAAATGAATATATCATTTTACCGTTGTTCTGAAGTTGATTCAGTGTAATATTGTGGTTTTAATTTTTTATTATGCTTCCATTGATACAAATATACCTTCCAAGTATAACTCTTATAAATGTTGGAAATCGTGGTTGGTATGTGGATAGCTATGATAACCATGGGGCAGAATATTCTTCATTTTGATTAACTGAGCATCACAATAAGCAAATTATTCAGTGGACTTTGAGTTGTTTGGGTAGTGAAACAAGGGTTAAGTGTAAAGGAGGTAATTCAGGCCAGAGTTTCCAGATACCAAGCTTAGGACAAGGTGTTTCTCTCTGCACTTGCTGGCCTCACTTTGAGCAGAAGGAGACGAGGTCAGTGGTGCAGGCTAGGTACTGACCTGGCTGTGCAAGGTGAGGCAGGGGGAATCTCACTGCTGCATTTTTATTGCTGCTTTCAGCACCTGGGATACAAGCACTGGCTGTGAATTTCCCGTTTCCCTGACTCTCTGCTTTCCCCAGTCCTCCAGCTAACTTTATACTTCTTTACATAAATTCCAAACTTTAGTCAAGGAAATACTGCATGGTGAAGGAACTTTTTGTAAGTTTGCAAATCTGAGAAAGAAATCTGAGCTGTTTAAGTTTCAAGAGCGGTTTGTCAGACAAAATCATTGTTGGATGCCCCTTTTCTGTAGGGATATCTAAGGTTACATGTCAGAAGGTCAGGGATATGGCCTTACTTTGTCTAAAAATAACACTTGTTTTCTCGTTTTAATTTAATATTTTTTCCTGTTTTAATTAAATGTAGACAATCCAGACATCTAGACTGTTCTTGGTGACTTTTAGATAGGCCAGCTGAAGTACGAGATCTCAAGAATGCTGAAGGCTAGGAAGTATTTTTTTGACTGTTGGACAAAACAGAAGGGAGTAATCAGATTTGTTGACTTTGCAGCATTTGACCTGTTGCTTGCCAAGGCAGTGTGGATGCTTTCAGGGTTATTCTGACTCTCCCAAGCCTAGTGAAAGCAAGATGCAGTGGGATAAGGGATTTTCTTCTGTTTATTTTCCTGCAATTTTAGGATCATTCAATTTTTCCTCTGAAACTTTTAGAAATAAAATGGAAATAGGTTAGCATTGTAATTACGTGAATTATTTTAAGTTCAGTGGGTGTATCTATGTCTACATTTCTTGTAACCCTTCCTCTGCAGGGCACAGTCATTTGCTGAACGCTTGCGGCTGGGAATTGCTGTGATTCATGGAGAAGCTCAGGATGCTGAGTCTGACATGGTGGATGGCCGGCACTCACCACCCACAGCCAAAAACGTAGCTGCTATTCATCCCAGTTTGGAGATACCCAGTAAGTAAGTTTGTGAGAAAGTGTTCACCTCCTGCTTTTTGTGGTTTTAGGGGCCTGCAGTGACAGTGATGGACCATCACAAAGGAATGATTCTTTATAAGAACATGAGGAGGGAGAGAAGATCTCTATTTGCTTTTTTCCCCCAAGGTTCTAGTGCTAAGTCATCCATGAGATCTGTGCCCTCTGTGGGGTGTTTAAAAAAGCTTTTTTTAAGCTTTGACTAAGCTTAATAAGATCATTTTTGTGTTAAAATCTTGCTGCTTTTCCTAGTAACGCTGTGACAGTTGGAATGGTTGTCACATCACTTCTCTCCAAAACAGGGATGACCCCTGCAAAGCAAATGTTTATATACTTGAAGGAAATTGTATAAACTTTTTCTTTCTTTCTCTTTTTTACCCTTCTAAAAAAATTGCTGTTAATCAGTGCTGATTCCCAAGGAAAAACCACCCATCACAGTTGTTGGAGATGTAGGAGGAAGAATAGCTATCATCGTGGTAAGTAAGATGCCATGGCTCTTGATAAGTTATATTTAATATGACAAAGTTGCAGACATCAACTACATTTTTTGTTGTATTAGCAACTAAACTTTGACAGTGGGCTTTTGGTACTGTGCTTTTTGTACCATGAGGCAGTATTCTGCACGTTTACTGGAGCTGACTGTGCAGACTATGGAGTGGTCCATGCTGAAAGGCAACGTTTGGACCTTGATTCTACTGAATAAGCCAGATAAAATTCTGTTCAAGTGCTTACCCAGAGGTGAGGATTTTCAGGTTGTGCTTATACATCAGATGATGGAAGAAAGCACCATGTATGCTTCTGATGCAGTCTTACAGTTCCTCTAAAGCAGGCTTTTAATGGAAAATGTCAGTCTTAAGTTTTTTTTTTTTTGAATGAATGTCAGTTATCTTATTTCTTTCCCCTTTTCCCTTCATGGAGCAGTTCCTCTTCTTCATGGTGTCACAGTAGTTTTGGACACTCTATTTTTCCTCCCTAATGCTTACCATCTAGCTCAGGTGTCTGAGGAATAGCATCAATAAAAATTGGATCTAAATTGTTATATCTGAGAAAGATTAAAGGTCATTCTGGGGGCACTGTGATGATTTGTCTGATGAGTGTCTGTCTGTCTGAGTTTTCACTGGCTCAATGTCCTCTTACTTGGACAGGATGACATCATAGATGATGTTGACAGCTTCCTTGCTGCAGCAGAGACCCTCAAGGAGAGGGGGTCTTACAAGATCTTTGTGATGGCCACACACGGCCTGCTGTCTTCAGATGCTCCCCGGCTGATAGAGGAATCTGCGATTGATGAAGTGAGCACCAACTCTGAATTTCTAGTCAGATGATTTTTTAAGTTTTAATTCTTTTTCAAGTAAACGAAGTTAGCTGGGAGGTTCCTGTGTTCAGGCTTTATTACTGTTTAATTGTGTGTTGGAACAGTAGCATCTATGCATCCTTAAAAGTATAACGATGGAATACTGGGGAGAGTGAAGAGGTGACAGGCTGCTGGTGTTAGCAGGCTTTTCCTTTTTGGTGTGGGGGATATCTCTGTTACCTTCCTTGGAACTCAGGTGCCAGAATGAAAAGAAGGAAGTATATTGCCATTAGTCTTCATGGATACATGACATCCTGTAGCAATGTGTAGCTCTTCCTGAGATTCTGACCCTGGCAGTCATGTAAAATCAACTTCTTGTATCAGCAAAGCTGGCTTTGTAGGAGCTGGAGGATAGGCATTGCGTTTCCCAGTTATGGTATGGAAGGTGGGAAGTTTAATGAAACTGTGTCTTCCTAATCTTTTTGTCTTCCTGTAGGTGGTTGTTACAAACACAATTCCACATGAAATACAGAAACTCCAGTGCCCTAAAATCAAGACTGTGGATATCAGCATGATCCTCTCGGAAGCCATCCGCAGGATCCATAATGGGGAGTCAATGTCGTACCTTTTCAGAAACATTGGACTGGATGATTGAAGCTTTTTCTTTTAAATAAACACACCGGGCCAAACTGGAAGTAAACAGATAACGAGCTGTGAAGCATCATGCTTTTCTTAATATTTCTATTGAGCCACTTTTTGTTTTCTCTTGGTTTAAGTATCGAGGTAGAACAGTTTTTATGAGCTATTTTTTCTTTGCAGTTTGTTTTATTTGGGGGAGGGAGGGAGTTGGGGAAACATTTTACAAAAAACTGTTCTAATTGCTTTTAGTTTAGTTGCACTACATACATGGTGAAAAAACCCACAAAACACTTGAGGCAAGAATTTGGCTTCTAAATTAAGCATTCCTTCTCCAAAGCTGCTTGCTACAAGTGCTTTAAAAGATAATAAAATGAAGTGACTGTATAATATTTGCATTTTAAAAGCCAAAAAGGTTGTACTGTTGTATGCAGTTAGGTGATTTTGTAGGAGTGCTTTTATAGAAAAGCATATGAAATATGCACCTGTATTTATTTTCCGCAACAAAGAATAAAGATTTGTTTTGTGTGAGCTTTCTAAAAATGTTTATGTGATAGTCACTTGTCTTCCAAAATGTCCCCTTCAAAATGATTTGCAGATACTGGGATGTTGAAGGAAATCAGGAGGTGAATTGATTCTTTTATGCTAATGTTACTTTGGAATATAAACAGGATTCAGGCTTCTTGGCAGTGAGAAAGCTAACATCTGTTTTACTTGTTGCTGTGCTGAAACACCTGCAGACAAGGAGAGGCTGCTTTTCCCTAATTGTTGCATTTCAGCCTGTCTTTCTGCTGAGCAGTCTTGTAAAATGCAGAATACACAGCCTCTCACCATCCAGTTTCTGGGGGCTATCACAAATACATTAATTAGCCTCATTGCCACTTGGCAGGTGCAGGGTGCCCGCAGTGTACTGCTTCACTTCAGGTAACGTGGAAGGAAAGGAAACCTGTGGCTGGATGTCAGGGGACAGCAGGGACTTGGGAATATTGGGGGGGGCAATGCGTGGAATTGAGAGTGATTGTCATGGGTGGATATGTGAAGCCTGGTTCTATGACTCTGTGATTTCTGTGCGTGGAAGTACTTGTAAATACTTGTACCTAAAGGCTGGAGCTGCTCTGGGGATGGTTTGTAGGGCTTGGTTAGCAGGGAAAGGTGGTGGCAACACCATGATGATGGAATATCCAGAGCTTCCAGCCGGTAAACTCAGCTCATCATGGATAAACTGGGTCTTCAGAGGTTGGTATCCTGGCCTGAACGTAGGGATGTGCAAAAAATATGGCCGTAATGCAAAGTTTGACTTGTTGGGTTTGTTCTCCCAGCCGTCCCCATGGACACCTGCATGGGATGGCCTACCCTGAGCTGCTCGGAGAGCTGAGCTTCCTGACTTGCGGTGGAATTAATGAGCAGTTATTGAAGGGCTGTTTGGTCTAATTGCTCTCAGTCAGAATGTCCTCCAAATAAGTACAAAACTTGGCATGTCCAAAACCAGAGAAAATGAACTTTTGTTGACCCATTTCTCTGAAAGAGGCAGCTTAATCTTAGTGCATTCACCAAGTGAGATGATTTTATTTAAGCAACTGTTTCTGTCCGGATAACGTTCTCATTCTTCGTTCTGTGAGCTTATTTCTCATAAGGTTATTCTGCTTGACTTTGTTTGCAGTCCTGTCAGTGTGGTCTGCCTACAAAATGCCAGATAGCAAGGCTGCACCTGGTTACACTTCAGTGGCAGGGGATTATGAACAGCTCAGCGGTGTCACTGGCTACACCACGCTGACATATTAACACCTGCATGTGCTTGGAATGTGCTAATGGGGGTTAAATTCCATTTAAGCAGTGAAGGAGAACTTGAGTCCTCCTCAGAAGCGTGCCAACCAACCTGTGGGTGCATCAGGGGCTGTTTCAGAGAGGAGGAATGCACCGATCCATCTTGGTGACGTGCACGCTGCTTGGAGAGAATGCTCTTGGTGAAACCTGCTTGGAAAGGGCCACTTGGACTCGATGAGTGAACCAAGCATCCGACGCAGGAAACTGTGATTATGGAGTACTGGGAAATACTGAACCCCAACGTTGTTTCTTGCTGCTTGTTCAGCTTGGCTCTTGGAGGACTGACTTCATGCCGGTGCCCGTTTCTGCCCCTCTTTGCCTTACTGAGGCTCTGCTCAGGATGTTCCCGTACTCCTGCACTCCGTCGTTACTTTGGCATGGGTCCCCATCCATTAGTTAACTTAGTGCAGTGTGATTGCTGCTGCAAGACTAATGGATTTGGAAGTGGTGGTGGCCATAAGACAGGATTGCTGGACGTGGGCTTTTTTAGCAGTGTTGTTTATACCTCTGGCATTGCAGTGTGGTCTGCAGTTACCCAAACCCTGTGTGCTTTTCTCAGAAGTGACAACGTCAGATTGCCAGAAAAGCCAGCTGTTCTCAGAGGTGTTTCTCTGTGATCCTTCACATGTAAAGAACACGTGAGAATGCTTGATTCAAGATTCCTGCAGTAATTAACCACTCAGAGGGTGCTGCAGGTTCTTTCCAGGTAGGTAATATCTGCAAGAAAACCTTTGGGATTTGGTGTCCAGCTTACACAAAACAATGCTAAACAAGTGTTTATGTGAGAGCTACTTTGAAAAATGCAAACCATGTCTATTTAATATATATTTACATAACACTTCCCCTAAAATTGATCTTGGGTATGCACAGGGCATGATGTCTGCAGTGGCTCTCAGACCTGATTCGTTTTGCTTGCTTTCCTAATGAAGCCGGGGTTGTGCAGTCCCCGTGTTCCTGCTGGAACTGTTGCTCTGCCTTAACCATGAGAGAGAAACAGCTGCTGGGACGTAAAATTCCTACAGGTTTCATGAAAATAGCTGGGTAGTGCAAAAAAAAAAAGAACCTTCATGGTTTCTTGTCCAGTGATGTCTAGCTATCAAGCGCTTCTGCGGAGTTGCTGCTGGAATTCCCTGCCCTGGGAAAAATGCATTAAATGTCCATAGCAGGAGCAGCTGGGGCTGCAGCTTCCTAAGGATTAGCACAGAAGAAGCATAGAAAAGCCCACACCAATAAATGAGGCTGAAATCACAGCTTGTGTGTGAGATCCTGGAAGTGATTAATGATAAATGCCACAAGCAGCTAACGAGTTACTGATTGAGTGGCCGTCTGTGGGAGGCTTCGGAGCAGGGTGGGAAGGGAGCAGAGGGGCGATGGAAGGCAATGCCACCGCCGGGTCCCTCACCCCCTTGCAGCAGTTCAGCATTGCTGATCTCCTTGTCATCGTGGCTTATTTTTCCTTAAACCTTGCAGTGGGAATGTGGGTAAGAGCGTTTTTGTCGTTCAGTTTCTGCTTTCCTCTTTCACTGTTTCAAAGATGAATACTTTTTTTTTTTTTTTTTTGTCTCCAGTTGTAGTTTGCATGTGTTGTGCATTTTGCATGCTGTGCTGCATCTGCTCTGTTCTGTTGTATACACCCTCTGCTCCTTTCATCCCGTATGGGAAGACTCTACTGCCTTAGAACTGGTGGAATTAACCACGGCACAAACCTCTCCCCGGCCTCCAGCCTGCTGCCTGGAAGCACAGCTGCTGCTCCTCTATTAGAGGGCGTTGAGACAGGCAGTGCTGCTTAGCACAAAAAGCCCTCAGCACCCCGCAATTTGAGGGCAAGGCTCTCCAAAGCCATTGATTCTGCCTTGCAGAAAGCTCCTAGCCGAGGCTGTGCCCTGCGAGCCAGCCTGTCTGCCCGGGGTGGAGGCAGCACCTCCCCGCTGCCCGCTCTGGGGGTGCCCCCTGTCCTGTTCGTGGCTCTGGGGGTTTGGGGTGCAGCCGCCACCTGGTGTAATTACGCTCAGGTTGCAGAGCTCCCATTAATTATCCAGTCTCCTGTCTCTTGGCTTCCCGTCTGCCAGACTGGGTTCTTGGTTTCTTGTCTGGGTTTGCAGGGAGAGAGTTCCGTGCTGATGTTTTCTCCTCCCAGTCTTCGTGCAGGGTGAACAGGAACACGGTCAGCGGCTATTTCCTTGCTGGCAGGGACATGGCGTGGTGGCCAGTAAGTAGAGCCCGATGTGTTCCCCCCAGTGCAGCAACTTGTGGTCCTCCCCATCTTCCCTTTGTGCAAGGCCTTTGGCGTGGTCCTGCACCACATCCTGATCTCTGCGTTGGAGAAATGTGGATTTGAAGGTGGACTATTCAGTGGATAAATTGTGGGATGGTTGCAGCCAGAGGGCTGTGGTCAATGGCTCTGTGGCCAGGTGGAGACCCGCAGGGGTCAATCTTGGGGCTGCTGCTCTTCATCGTCTTTATCAGTGACGTAGATGGTGGGATTGAGTGCACCCTCAGCAGTTTGCTGATGGCACCAAGCTGAGTGGTGCAGCTGACGCTTCAGGAAGGGAGGGAGGCCATCCCGAGGGACCTGGGTGAGCTTCTAGCAGGGGTAGGACAAGGGTTTAAACTAAAAGAGGGGAGATTTAGGTCAGATGTTAGGAAGAAATTCTTTACCCAGAGGCAGTGAAGCCCTGGCACAGGGCCCAGAGAACTGTGGTGCTCCATCCCTGGGGGTGGTTCCAGGCTGGATGGGCCCTGGGCAGCCTGAGCTGGGGGGAGCACAGCCCACGGCAGGGGTTGGAACCAGATGATCCTTAAGGTTCCTTCCAGCCTAAGCCATTCTGTGATCCTACAAGTCTATGAGAACCAAGAAATCCCATCCAAAACCCATTGGGGATGTTGACAAGAGCTGGACACACGGGAGCGTTGGTTGTTGGGGCCCGCGTGTGCCTCCAGAGGAGTCTGTTGGGGATGGTTCTTTCGCAAAATGCCCGTGCCCACATGCCCCAGCAGCTCCTCCTGCTCTCCCCTGCAGATTGGAGCCTCTCTGTTTGCCAGCAGCGAGGGCTCAGGGCTCTTCATCGGCCTGGCGGGGACCGGTGCTGCCGGGGGAATCGCTGTCACCGGCTTTGAGTGGAATGTAAGAAACGTGTTAACAGGAAAACGAGATTCTTGAGCCGTGTGGCACCAGATAGCTGTCTGAAGGCTTGGGAGGAGTTGTGCAGAGGAGCACTAATGCAACCCCACAAACAGCTTCTCTATGTCACATCCAGTGCATGGGTGATGACTTTGGAGTCAGCTCAAGCCCCCGTGCGTGGGGAGTTGGATGTTTTGGAGCAGAGCTTCCTGCTCCAGCCCTGCATGACCCCAGTGGGGAGGTGGCTGAATGGGTCACCAATTTGCTGCTTTCCCATGGGTCGCTTCCAAAGTCCTTGGGTTCTGCAGCAAAATCATGGCACTGGGCTTGCTGGGCACTCAGGGAGGTGGTGGGATGCTCCTGGAGATGGTGGGCTGAGACGGACGGGTTCCTGCTGGCAGGGTGATGGGTGGTCTCCACGATGGCTTTATGCACCTGCACCTCCTGTTTGGGGCCATCTGGAGATATAAATGTGCACAGAGGGGGAGCTGGGGCTGTGATGGATGGAGCAATGCTCCTGGTTGTGCTGTGTGCTTCTTCCCAACAGGCGACGTACGCGCTGCTGGCGCTGGCCTGGATCTTTGTGCCAGTCTACATCTCATCCGGGGTACGTGGAGCTACCCCTGTCCGGGAGCATCCCCTGAACCCTGCCCTGGGATTGCTGCCCTGCTCCAGGGATGGGGACATGGGGACAGGACAGGGCAGCCACCCCTCTGTCCCCTCCTGCAGATTGTCACCATGCCTGAGTACCTCCAGCGGAGGTTTGGAGGCAGCAGGATCCGGATGTACCTCTCCGCACTGTCGCTCCTGCTCTCCATCTTCACCAAAATCTCTGTAAGTAGCTCCTGCTCACCTCTGGGACAGACCCATAGGGAATTTCCACGATGCGTGTGCCTGATTTTCAGGGACTTCTCCATTCTGGTCTCATTCATAGTGCCCTGCGAGCAGCACCTGTCCTCCCCTTGCTGTCACCACGGGAAGAGTTGACCCCAGGGGAAGGGGGCATATGCCCCTGGGTCTGCTGGGGCTTCTTCAGGGGAATGGCTGTGAAAAGGTGCTTAGTGCATGGGGAGAAAGGAAAAAAAAAGAAGTGCTCCTTGTGTAAGGCTGCCTGGAGGCAGCAGCTGGCAGCAGAGCGGTGTGGCAGCGCAGTCCCCATGCCAGCGGCACTCACTGCCTGCAGCTCTGGGGCAGCACCGCTGCTGCTCTGCTCTCCTGAGCCCGTGGGGGACAGAGGGGGCTGGGGTCTCCCCTTGGGAGAGGGGAAGGACAGAGCAACCTGGAAACAATGCTCATCATGCAAATATTTACAGTGCATTTAAGGCAGCTTGCATTTCCCTTGCATTTCATGTCATGTAAAGGCAGTGGCTGCAGCTGCTGTGGGCAGACCCAGAGCTGGCAGCACTGCCTGACGTTGTTTCCTGGCTCCAGGGATCCTCGTCTCCTTCCCATGAGCTGCTCTCTCACCCTGGGCATGGCACCATCGTGCTTTAAGGCAGGTTGATCCTGACCCAGCAGCCAGGTTGATCCTGACCCAGCAGCCAGGTTGCAGGGGCGGGAGCAGCCCTTTTCCTGCTGATGCAGGGCTTTGAGCATGGCCAGAACCTGCAGAAGCAGCGCTGGTGATGCCATCGGTGCAGCTGTCACCTGCATTCTCCCCCAAACCATGTCCCCTATTATTCTTCGTGACTGTACCATTTGCATGGTTGGGCATCTGATGGTCTTTCTCCTGCTGTTGGGGTCTCCCTGTGTCCCCTGCTGCTCTCAGCAGAGGTGCCCTCACCTGCCTGTCCCCAACCCTTTGTCCCTTTGTGTCCTTACGGAGATGCTTGGACCTGCCCAGCATCCCTCCCTCCTAGCCCAGCTTCGGCAGCACCCATCCAGTTCACAAGTTCGGGCAATGGCACCCATTATTCTCCAGTTGTCCTGATGCCCAGGAACGTGTCAGCACTCATTCCTCTTCCCTGTTCCCGTGGAGCTGTAAGCACTGCTGGGCCCTGGGCTCCCACCTGGTGTTTCCCAGCTTTCCATGGTGTTTCTGGTGCGGTATTTTGCTCCTGGTGATCTGAATGTAAAGAATTTGAGGGCTGCTGGTCTTGGGATCTCTCCTCAGATCATCACGACCCCTCCTCTGTTCCCAGAGCAGCGTGCTCTGCCACGGGGTGCTCAGTCCATGCACCCCACAGTGGCTTTGTCTGGAGGGGATGGACATCCCCCAGCTCTGCCTGTGCTTTTGCTCGCCCATGCTATGCTTCCTTCAGGCTGCTGAGCTCCCTGCGACCTTCTCTCATTGTGGTAAATGGGAATTTACCTTTTGCTGGTCCTCAACCCATTGGGGCAGCCCAAAGCCCTGCTGAGACCGCGTCCCCCTTAGCTTAGGAGTAGGTGGGGCTGTGCCCAAGTGTCCCAGCTTTGGTGGAGAGCCCAGAAAACTCCACCTTAGCCTGGGTAACTCAAGCCCAGGCTCTGGCTTTGTCAGCTGTTGGAGCCAAGAGCTTCTATGCCAGCCCTCCTTGGGAAGGCACCAAAGGTGTTGGGTAAGAGCGAGTTTCCAAGTGAGGTCAGCGGTGGAGGCAGGGATCTCACCGGATTAGGAGGCCGACTTCAAAGGCTTCTGTTCTCCTTTTACAGTTGAAAGGACTTGTTTTATGAATAGGTCATGCCTGGATTTAATTGGCTTGTTTTTGTATTTGGGATGTCTTATTAATGACTCGGTCACATGCGCTTTTATTTTTTCCCACCGTAGCAGAATTACGAGGAAGGGAGGTGGAGATACCTCTCCTTCCTCATAGCAAAGGCTTCGACTCATTTGCAGACGACTGCAAAAAATGCTTCAACATTGAGAAAGCCCAGATAAGTGGTTATGAAATGTCTTCTCCAGGGCTGAGCCTTTGCATCTGGGCTCTGGGAAGGGTGGGGCAACGTTCCTGAAGGTGCTGTGTCCATCAAGGGGACACCGGGGCCTCCAGAAGGCACCAAGGATGTGATGGGGAGACTCAAAACGTGTTGGGTTCCTGCTGCTTGTTCATCCCTGGAGGTGCCCAAGGCCAAGCTGGATGGGCCCTGGGCAGCCTGAGCTGGTGGGGGACACCCAGCCCACAGCAGGAGTGGGGGACGGATGGGCTTTGAGGACCCTTCCAACCCAACCATTCTGTGGTTCTGTGATCTTTAAGGACCCTTCCAACCCAACCATTCTGTGGTTCCATGACTTGCATTGGGAGGAGGTGGCTGAGGGCCCTCAGCTGGGACTTTTCTGCCTTGAAGCTGAAGCCTGCAGTGTGGATGTGACTTAGCTGCCCTCTTGTAGGGCTGCTGGGTGGTGTCTGTGGCATCAGGCTCTGGTTGGGCCACATTTGTGGTGAAAGGCATCTCCCAAAGAGGAGCTGCTGGTGGAGGTTTTGGCATGGTTGCCTCTGAGTTGGTTCCTCTTCAGAAGGACTTGTGGGGGTGAATTGCCTTCTGGTGCTGGTGAGGGCTTTCCTGGAGACATGGCCACGTGTGAGTGCAGCAGAGGACATAGAATCGTTGAGGTTGGAAAAGATCTCCAAGATCATCTAGTCCATTCGTCATGTGGCATCTCCCTTGGGATGCTGGAGGTGACTGCGGTGGCAAGTCTGGCACAGATGTCATGGAAATGTCCCTGAATGTTCTCAAGCTCATGGTGCAGGTGCTCTTCTGGTTGTTGATTTGTGATTTAGTCAGCATTATGCCTAATTGTGTGGGCTCACCTGGGAAGGACCTGGGCACAGAGGATTGGAGCACCCAAGGGTGCTGGGTGCCAGGAGGGCTGCCCCATCTCCGGGGCTCTGCAGGAAGCGGGGTGAGATGCCACCTGGGGACCAGGGCATGCCAGGATGGAACTGGAGGGACCTGGAGACAGCTCAGGCTGGGTCTAATCCTGGAAGGGGCTGAGCACTGTGTGCTCCCTGCTTTGTCCCCAGAGGCTGTGGCAGCCCTCACAGCTGTGCTCCCTGTCCCTGCACAGACCGACCTGTACTCGGGGGCCCTGTTTGTGCAAGTCTGCCTGGGCTGGGACCTCTACCTCTCCACCGTGCTGATGCTGCTGGTGACGGGGCTCTACACCATTGCAGGTAGGCTGCTCGCCGCCGGGTCTGGCTTCTTTGGTTGGACCACACCACTTGCACTCCTGTTCCATTCTTCTTTGTGTGCTCTTTGGGATTGATACTGCTTCAGCCTCTGATCGTGGGGCTGCTGTTCCCCGTGCCACACAGCAACTGCTGTGCCTATCCCATGCCACCTTGGGAATGTGTGAGCTCCCCTTTGTCATCACAACTCCGCTTTTGTAATATCTTGCTCCTCCTCTGTCTCATAGCTAAATGCTTTCTTGTGTGTGCACTTAATTGTATCAGCCATAATCAGGGCTTCTCCTGTTACAGAACCATTACCACAGCAGCTGAAATCTCAGAGCCCTTTGCCTGGCTCATTCCCACCCGCCCTGCCCACGTTGCAGCTTGCTGCCCTTCCCTGCCAAGCTCAAACACCTGCACCGTGTCCCTGTGATGGGGATGGCTGCTGCTGTGCAGGGTCAATGGGTGCCTTTCCTTCCTGATTTGGGGGTGTTTGGAGATGGAAGCTGTGAACCCCTGGCTTGCAGTCCCACCCTTGGGCTGCAGAACCGATCATCCATGCCAGGATCTCAGTTCAGTTTTGTTTCAGCTGGGACATTCCCTTCCCTGGGAGCTCCAGTGGAGATGCCCAGCAGTAAATTCTCCCTTAGCATCTTGTCCTGGCCCTCAAAAACGGGAAATGGCGTAATTATATCCGAAACACAATGGATTTTGCAAGACTCTGGTTTTACGCAAACCCCATTGGCTTTTTCCTGCCCACGAGGCAGAGGTGTGCTCACTGCGTCACCCCGATCCCATCCCTGAGGATCCCGGGCACAGCCGAGCGGGAGCCGGGATGGGGATGAATCAGTGACGTGGGTTGAAACAGGTTCAGTTTTTGACCCATTTTCTCTAGGCCCGCTACTTCTTTGTGCATTTGTTTGTCTGCTGATTAATTGCTTTCTGGCCAAGTGAATGAGTCCTGGATTGGGAATGGGTGCTGGTGGGGATCCTGAGATTGGAAGGGAGGAACGCTGTGGGCTGGGTGGGGAAGGGAGACCCTACCAAGCATCATGTGCTGGAAAAATAAAACATAAAGGATGGGGAGGGAGAGCTGAGGGTGATGGGAAGGTGGGATGGGCAATGAGGTTGGAGTTCTGAATGCTGTCTGCTGCTGGAGCATCCAAAGGGATGGGGACCATCTGCATGGCGACACGGGGCCGTGTCCCCCTGTTCACTGCGGGACCCATCGCTGTGGTGTGGGTGGGACCAGGTTAGCACCAGGAGTGCGTGGGAGGTTTGTTGGGGCTGCACAACCCGAGGGTGCTCACGAGGCCGTGCCTTGCTCCTTGCAGGGGGGCTGGCGGCTGTCATCTACACGGACGCGCTGCAGACGCTCGTCATGGTCCTGGGAGCCATCGTGCTGGCGGTGAGAGGTAGGAGCTGGGAGCATCTCTCCCTGCAGTCTGAGCAGCTTGGTGGCCAAACAGCAGCAGTCACCGAAAGAGAGCCCATGGGCTGCCTGTGTCCCCTGCTGCTGCATTTCCCCCCTGCCCAGTTCCCTGTGGGCGTGCACCCTGCTGGGCTGTTGGCCGTCCTCAGGTCCCCACCATCCCACAGCTCATCCAAGTGCTTGGCAGCACAGCAGCTTCTCGTGTTTTCCTGCAGGAAACTTGTGGTGGTGTCACTGTGGGATTTCAGCACGGGGGGCAGGAGGTGGTGCAGGGATGTGGTGACACTGTGCAGGGTGTGAAATGTGTCCGTGGGGGGACGGCAGCGGGCAGAGCTGCAGCAAGATAACGTGTGTGAAAACTGAGAGAAAGGAGAGAGATGCGAGACTTCACTTTACAGAAAGGAGGAAAGAGAGGGAGGGCCCTCTGCTTCCCATCGAAGCACCAATAACCATAAATACGGCAGCAGAGGCCCCGTGCCAGGCAGAGGAGCTGCCCCAACAGCTCCGCACCACAGCCCATGCGTCAGGCGAGGTGCTTGGGTCCTGCAGATGGCTGTCTGAAGCTCTGACTGCTCACAGGTTCTTTGTCTCGTGCTCTTGGCAGCAGGAGGGCAGGCATGGCACGGTCTGGAAAATGCCCCACGGCAGCAGCACGGTGGTGTTGGCTCTGGGTGTGCTGACGCTCGGCAGGGTGTGTGCGGGGAGGTGGTGGTGCTTGGGAGTCACTGATCCGGGGGATCAGAGCGAGACTGCTGGCTGTGCAGCTTCTTCTTGGTCTTGGGAGAGCCCTAAGGGCTGGAGGCTCCCATCCTCCAAGAGCTGCCTCCTCCTGCTCTGTAAGGGATGCTGACGGAGCTGCGTGTCCCCAGCTTGTGGCTGGGCTCAGACCAGGGTGACATTTCTGCACGGAGGGCAGAAGGGGTGTGAGGGTGCTCTTGGGTGCATAGATAGAAAAGTGGACAGAAGGGTTACAGAGCACGGAGGTCCTGGGGGCAGATGTGGCTGTTTTGGTGGAGGCTCAGCTCCAGTGCTGTCCCACAGCCCTCGCCATGTCCCCTTGGCACTGACCCTGGGGACACTGCTCCCTTGGAGGAGCATTGCTCCCAATGGAGGGACACCGCTCCCAACAGAGCCCCGTGTCTGCAGGCTGAGTCCTTCCTCGCCCTGCTCTTCGTGTGAGCAGGCGTAGGTGTTGCGACTTGTCGGCTGACACCTTTGGGAAGGGAGCAGGTCCGCACCCCCGGGCGCGAATCTCTGCTTTCAGCACTCAGCCTCTGCCTCTGGAGAGCCTTTGTCGGTGCCCAACGCCCATGCAAAGCTGGGGAGTAGCCGGTGCCCGAATAAACCACGCGCTGGAGAGGAGCCAGGTCTGCTTTCATAAGAGAACACACTCATTTCGTTTGTGAGTGCTCATTGCCTGTGCAACACTGGGGAGCTGTTCCCAAAGGGGCCTGTGGGGTGTGATGTCCCTTCCAAATGCCCCAAAGGCCTCAGGTCAGGAGGATGGGACCAGGGCTGCGGGCTGGTGCTGGAGGTGGCAGCTTTGCAGGGAGGGTGCTGTCCTTGGATGAAGGGGTACACGGGAGATGGGCATTTGGTGGAGGGAACTGAGCACTGCTCATGGCTGGGGAGGATGCAGGGATGTGAGAAATGGAGCGGAGGGGACCACCCAGGGATGCTCTGGCTCTTGCCATGAGCCTGACCTGAGCTGCTGAGCAATAAAGCAAAGGGACCCTCCTCCCAGAGCCTGAAACTGGATCTGAACAGGAGGGAGAACCTAAAACTGCAGGAGCAGCCCCCACTCAGCACCAGGACCTTCTCCAGCCCTTGGTGAAAGCCCTTCCATGCGCACAACTGGGGTCCCAGGGTCCCCTCTGCTCTCCTAAAAGCAGTGCCTCTGGCTCCCAAATTCTGCTGCTGGCGCTGGGGAGCTGCAAGCAGGGCTCAGCTGAGCCCCAACGGAGTGGGGAGGTGGTGGGGGCTGCAGCAGAGCCCAGGCTGTGGGCAGGACGAGAGCCAAGGCAGCTGCCAATGGCTCGGAGGGGCACTTGCTGGGGCTTGCTCACGGCACGTCACCATCCTCGGCAGGGCTTGGGTGGAGGATTCCATTTCCTGGGAGAAGCATGGGGAAGAGGGGGCTGTTTGCTTGGAATTTCTGCGGGAGGCTTAAGCACGGACCTGTGCAGGGGGAATGCTCATAGGGACAGGAAATGTTGGGCAGACACTTGCGCCGAGGCACCCCGAGCTGCAGTGAGTCAAGCCAAAAGCCCTAATCTTCCATTTTAATGGTTCTGGGTGAGTTTCCCATGCTCTGGGGGCAGGGAGCTTTAATAACAGGTTGCTTTTACAGTACGAAGTCATACGAGGTGGGTCCCCTTTGTCCCAGGACGTGGGTCACCCGCCCAAAGGAGGGCGGACCGCAGCGGGACCTGCTGTGCAAAATGGTGACAGAGGAGTCTCTTAAATAACTAAAATAAAACACGACCGCGAGCGAGCCTCCCTCTGTGGGGAGGGGGCTGGGGGGCAGCAGTTCTCAATAACGAGTCCTCGAGTCTTTTGCTGGCTGATTTTGGAGGCAACCCAGCTTGGATGGACTCCAACCAGCCTCCCCCAATGGTGCCTTCCAGCTTTTAACGAGATCGGAGGATACCCCAACCTGGAAGAGGCCTATTTGAAAGCCGTGCCGTCCAAGACAGTTCCCAACACGACCTGCCACCTGCCCAGAGCAGACGCCATGCACCTCTTCCGAGACCCAGCGTCTGGAGATCTGCCCTGGACAGGGATGACGTTCGGGCTGTCCATCATGGCCACGTGGTACTGGTGCACTGACCAGGTAAATGTAAACAATATTCCCCTGCCCCGCACGGCGGAGCATCACCTGCGGTCCATGCACCGCCGAGAATCCGCTTACTGCTCCTTCTGGCTGCTGGGCTCGGGGGGCTTCTTTTTGGAGTCAGTAGGAGCTGCTGTGACCTTGTTCTTGAGGTGCTTGGACTGGGAGAGTTTGGAGAGCGGGATGCCCAGCGGCGTCCTCATCTCCTCCGCTGCCTTTTGGCTCTCGGGCAGGGAGCTCAGGGCTTTGCTGGCTGCCCTGGCGTTGCTGGGCGAGGGGTGGCCAGGCCGTGCCGGCTTGCTGGGGCTGAAGGCTTTGCTCTGCCAGTAGGGCTGGCTGCCCGCATTGGTCTTTTTGGGCTCAGCTCCGTCTCCTCGGCACTTGCTGGCCCCGGGGGGCTTCTCGCAGGGTGGGGAGCAGGAGGGCTCCTTGCCTTGCTCCCTGCCCACCAGGCTCTTGGGGCGGTAGCGGAAGATGTGCGTCCCCTGGGACAGAGCAGAAAAAGGAAAATGTGACCTGTGGTTGCTACGAGGATGCTGTTCCCCTTTGCACTTGTGTGCTGCGCTCTTGGTCCTCATGGACAAGCCCTGCGATGCTCACTCTCTGAACGAGGTCTCTCCCCCTGATTTAGGGTTTTGGGGGTATAGAGGGGCTGAGGGGCTGGCAGGGCTCCCATGCAGGACCAGCAGTGTGAGTGTCCATGGGATGGAGCTCAGAGTGGTTGTGGTATCCCTCGTGGGTCCCACTGCAAGGACACATCATGAATTCCTTGCTGGTCTGGAGAGAAACCCATCCCACACTGCGGGCACTCATTTACATGGTGTCTTAGTTTCTAACAGAAGTTACTTCTCTCACAGTGTCTGGTATGAAGCTGTGTTTTTGTTCCCAGAAGAGAAAACAACTGATAACACCTGGCAGTGTTGAACACAGCCAAGGACACATTTTTGTTCCTCAGTGAAGCAGTTAGAAGGCATAAGGAGCTGTGAATTGGGAGGGGACAGGACTAGGGCAGCTAACCCAAACTGACCAAAGAGCTATTCCATACCACATCACATCATGTGATTTTTACGGAAGAGAAATCGTTTCTCTCGCTCGGAGGGAGGGGCTGCTGGCCGGTTGGGTATCGGTTGTTGGTCCCTTGCTTTGGGTATTATTTCTTGTTTCTTATCTTATATATATATATAGGTACTGGTATTTCTTTTATTCTCTCTGCTGTCTTAGTAAATAGCTTTTATCTCAACCCACGAGTTCTACCGTATTTATTCCTTAATTCTCTCCCCCATCCCACTTGGGAGGGGGGAGGGTGAGCGAACACCTGTGGGGGGACTTAGCTGTCTGCTAGGTCAAACCAGGACACATGGCTTCGGGATCCCACACCCCACAGCTCCAGTGTGTGGGATGCTGGGGATGCGGTCAGTGGGGGGAGGCCGATGGGGTGGGAGGTGTTGGTGGCAGCTCAGCCGTGCCCCTGCCTCCCCACAGGTCATTGTTCAGCGGTCGCTGTCTGCCAGGAGCCTGAGCCACGCCAAGGCCGGCTCCATCCTGGCCAGCTACCTGAAGATGCTGCCCTTGTTCATCATCATCATGCCAGGGATGATCAGCAGGGTCCTGTACCCAGGTAAGGGCAGGGGTTCACCCACAAGGATGCACGAGGGGTGGGAGCTGGGTGCTGGGCTCAGCCAGGGGTGTCTGCTCTGCACGGACCTGGGGGCAGGAGGGGACCTGAGCATCCCTGGTGCTCTGCCTACGGCTGCCGTGTACCAGCCCTGCAGCTGGCTGTGTGTAGGCAACAAAACACCCCAGGAATAGCTTCAACGCTCTGTTTACAACGTGAAAACCAAACTGCTTGTCCCGAGTGAGCCTATGCCTGCGCTGTGGGCTGAGCTGTGCTGTGGGTCAGCATTGAAGAGCTGAATATGAGAAGCGTGGGCCCGAAATAAAAACATCTGGTGGTGCTGATGGTGGGAGATACCTCTGCTATCCAAAATGGGAGGACAAATTGCAGTTTGCAGCGTGTGGGATGGTTTTACAGCCAAACTCCAGGGGCTGGGTCAGCTCTTGGAGAGGGCAGGAGAGGCAGAAGGATGACTTAGTGTGAAATACTGCAGAGTTTCCAAGGAAAGACCTAATTGGGGCTATCTTCCTCGTGCCGTTGCTGCTCTCTGACCTCAGATCAGAGGTTTCTACAGAGTTAACCAAGGATTGCTCTGTTTATTGTTATTACGCATGGGAGAAACTATTCCCTGCACGCTTCCATCAGCTGAGCACTCGCTCTCCTGGCTCTGATGCACCTCAATTATCTTTCATGAAAAGGCCCAGACAAGTTATTGCAGGAGCACGGAGCTGCCTGAGCCCTTTGAGCAGCGTGGCATGGGCTTGAGTGCTGGAGCTCAGCCCTGCTCTGAGCCCAGGCTGTGCAGGGAGCGGCGGGCGGACTCTGGACTGATACACCGAAATCCATGTAAACACAGATTAGATGGGACCCAGTGGCTCGTCTGGTGTCACCCCAGGTGGCATCATGACACGAGCTGTGGGGACAGTCCCCATACCCTCCCTGTGTGGCCGATGGACCCCCGGCTCCCCATGGGTGCTACTGATGGCATCGCTCGCCCGTGGCAGCTGCCAGCCCTGCTGTGCTGCTCCGCCTAATGATGTGTCCGAGAGCTCTGCTTTGATGCTAATCAAGTGCATGGAGCTAGAAAACAAGGCAGGGAGGGACACACCTGCATGCAGAGCCTGTCCCGCAGCACCATGCCAGCGCCGCAGGACGAGGGGATGGAGCTCTGGGCATGGCCCTGTGCCATGGGCTGCTCTTTAGTTCCGGAGAACCTTCCCTTGAACCAACCCTTCCCTTGAACCAACCCTTCCCTTTGCTGCCTGGGAGCACAATGGCATGGCCGCCATCTCCTTGGCCACCAGCACCTCTTGGGTGCCTTGTGCCATTACTGTAGTGGTAAAAGGAGCCATGAACTCAACGTGCAGGACATGGCACCAATGCTAGCAATGACCCGATGACTTGAGGCCACCGCTGGGCTGGGACACGCAATGAGGAGAAGGAAGCCTACCTGTGAGGCACTGGTGGGGTAGGAGCCGTTGCCGTCCAGGATGGCGCGGGGCAGCACACACCTGATCTCCACGGCGTTGCTCCTCCTCTTGGTCACGTCCTCCATGCGGATGTGCTTGGGGGACGGGAGGCTCCCCAGGGGGCTGAGGAAGCTGCCCCGGGTGATGTGGGGGTCGCTGAGCTTCCTCTGTATGGGCAGGAACTCCCCGTTGTGGGTGACGTCGGAGTTGGTTCTCCGGAGTGGCCCGTAGCGATCCCTCACCTCAAAGTACTCATCCGAAATGGAGGAGGCATTGGAGCGGCGGTAGCTGTGGTCAGCAGAGCTGCTGGAGTAGCTTTCCTGGTCACTGAGGGTTATGAACTCCTCCTCCTCCTCTTCTTCCTCCTCTCCCAGCCCATTGTGAGAGCAGGGAGGCCCCCTGTCCTCCTGTGTCCCCACCGCTGGCCGTCCCACTGGGAGGTGGCAGCTCTCTGGTGACGCTCCGTTGGGGTTCTCCTTTGGTTCCTGCCTCGTGCCCACGTGGTCAGACAGTGGTGGCTGCATGTCCCCCTCTGGAGCACTGCTGCTGTCACACGGTGTGATGGCTTTGGTCATGAGGCCACCAACAGGGATAGTCCTCGGCTTTGGAATTGGGGGCATGGCTTCCTCGGACATCTCCTCAGGTGGCTTCAAGCGGTGGCTCAAGGGCTGAGCAGCCAATGTTCCCACTTGCTTTGTCATCCAGCCACTGCCTTCAACAGGGCTGATGGCCGTTGCCACAGGAGCTTCTGTGGGGACCTGCGGGATCTGTCTCAGGCAGGGGGACACCAGAGCTGGCTCTTGGCTTGAGTTCTTCTTGGCTTCCAGCTCCCTGTTCTTCAGCATCTGCCGGTGCTGGGCGCTGGCCTGGGAGACGTCGCAGACTTTGATGCGGTTCATCTGCGAGAGCTTCACGTTCTTGATCTTGGGGTCGATAATGTTGATGTAGCCCAAGACTTCGCTCCCGGGCTCTGGGTCGGGCTCGACCCAGGTGGGCAGGTAGTCAAACATGTTGGCTTTCTCCAGGTTGAGGAGGCCAGGGTGGATGAGCAAGGAGAGGTCCGCCTCGCCGTGCCTGTCTCCTGCTTGGCCCTCGGGCAGGGCTTTGCCTTTGTTCTCCATCTTCTGCATTTTGTCCTGGTTCTCGGATGAAGTCTTGCTGATCTGGTCTGCGCTCTTGGCCTTCACCAGGGCGTATTTGGGGTTTATCAGCTTCTTCACCATGGCGTTGGCGGGGGTCACCGGCACAACGGAGGGCAGCGTTACGGGCTCAGGCTCGGGCTCCTCGCCCATGGAGATGGATTTGAGGCTCACCCCCTTGGACATGAGGTACAGCTCCTGGAACTGCTTGTCAAATGCCTCTACCACTTGGCCCGAGAGCACCGTGATGACGTTTCGGTCCGTCCTCGCTGCGGACCAGGTGAAGCTGGAATGGAAACGTGTTGGGAGCTGAGTGTGTGCTGGCGAACAACGCACGTGCCTCTTGCCAACCCTGGCTTTCCCCGGGGAGTTTAATAGTGCTTGTAAGGACATGATCTTGCTATAAAAATTAATAATAATGAGATTACAAAGAAGCTCTCGTCCCAAATGGGAATGAAGGCTTGAAGTCTGGAATTTGAAGTGAAAATATAAGGTGTTTGGTGTGGGTCAGCTAGTCTTTCATTTCAGTGTTGGCTGCTTTTCTTAAATTGGGTTAGTTAAGAAAAGGGGTTTGGAAACAAGTGTGTTTTCTGTTGTGGCCAGAAAGTAGGAAATGTTTCATGTTTATGAAATTCATCTTTTAAAGCTGAAAACACCATCAATTTTGTTCAAAACGAGTTTTCATTTGGACAAATTGGAAAACACTTTGGGTTGTAAACGTTCAACAGGAAAATCTGAGGTCAGGGTGAGAGCTGGCACTGGCTTGGAGCTTCTGTCCCTCCCTGTGCATGGTGCCATGTGCTGTTGTCATTGCGTTCCACCACTGTCTCATTCCTGGTGATGAGGACCTGTGGGTCCCCCTCCAGAAGTTACAAAATGGTCTCCTAGTTCAGGAGGGGGGAAGCACGGCTGGGACAGGGACCACAGGGGTCCTTGAACACCAGCTCCATGGACACCACCATTACCTGTAGGATCCGCACATGGCCCGGTCTCCATCCACAAACATGAACTTCTGG
The DNA here is from genome assembly GCA_013396635.1 of Penelope pileata. Taxonomy (NCBI): domain Eukaryota; kingdom Metazoa; phylum Chordata; class Aves; order Galliformes; family Cracidae; genus Penelope; species Penelope pileata. The sequence goes on from WBMW01006028.1 coordinate 154,132, forward strand.
GCCAAAGCCCCTTTGAACTTGGTGGCCGAGCGCGTGAAGAACTCTGTCCCCCCTGTGCTGCGAACGCGGAGATTCTGCAAAGCAAAGGCAAAGAGCCGTGAGCAGGCAGCAGTGGGACCAGGACGGACGTCCCCATGCTGCCACCTCCCCCCCGTGCCTCTGCCCCACTTGGAGCTCGCTGATGTGCAGAGCCCCGCGGCTGTCTCACCGCCCCAGCGAGCAGTGGGCAGTGCTCCTTGCAGGAGACCTCAGTGATGGAGAGATAAAATAACTTGCCCAGGGCGAACCAGAGACCCGGTGTCAAGAATTTCCTGCTTCCCCCACGGTGTCCAACAGTATTTTCTACCTCTTGAACTCGCTCTGCCCACGACCATGGGTAAACAGCGTGTGATAACGCTGCCAAACTCTTTCCATCTCCTATGATCTATGCAAATGCCACTGTGCAAGAGGTGATTCTTCTCCTCCTTTCTCCTGGGAGATGTGCTGGTGATTTTAGGGGATGGTGCTGACCCCAGCATGGCACATATGGACCCGATGGCTGGGGGCTGTCCTCTGCTCGGCTGCCCCCTTGGGTCTGCTCTGCTCCTAAATCTGAGCATCTCACCCTGGTTTTAGGGGTGGGTGGGGAAAAAAACAGTGGGGCAACATCTCCTTATCTTTGGGAAAGAAAACGTGGGGATGTGTGCCAAAAAGGACATGGGTCCCCGTGCAGGTGGCCGGGAGAAGGGTGTCCCCTGTTGACAGCAAATGGCAGACTGGGGTCCGTTGGGTGGGAGGAAAGTTTTTTGTTTTTTTTTTTTATGAAAGTGATCTCATTCTTCCTGTTCTGCTGGGATGTTGTTAATGCTGTTGCTAAAGGCACTGTGTCATCGTTGGGTCATGCCTTTCATTCTTTCATATTTTTTGTAAAGACTAAGCACAAAGAAAGGAACAAAAGTATTTCTTCCACCCCTCAAAAAAGAGGTTTCCAGGTTTCACCAGTGGAGCCAGCGTCGCTGGAGGTGTTCAGGAACCGCGGAGCTGTGGCACCTGGGGACATGGTTTGGTGACCATGGTGGGGATGGGTTGGGGTTGGACTTGGTGGTCTTAGAGTCTTGGAGAAGACTTCCAATTTTATGATTCTATGGGATCTCATGGCTGGCATGGGGATGGGGACAGGAGGGTCACATCGGGGTGATGTCCCCATGCTTGGGGCTGGCAGAGAGCAGCTCAGTGGTGATGCTGCACCAAGCGAGCACTCGGTGGGGCCAGGACTGGCACCCCACGGTGCTGCCATCTCCCTCCCAGCCAAATCTGCGCACAAAGGCACAACGCAGCCCGCGTTCCTCTCGGGTAACACCCCGGGAACAAAGCTCCCTGGCAGCACGGTGCCTCGGCCTCCCCCTCGCCGCCGTTGGGTAAGATCTGTTGATTTAATCTCTTCCAAAATGAGCGCGGAGCGAGCGTGCGCCGAGCGGGGCTGAATCACGCCCCAAACACTCGCCCTTGCTCAACGTAGCGCCTGCCTTGCCCAAGCCGCCTCGCTAATTGCAAAGCGCAGAAGGCACCGAGATAACGACGTTCGTTTCGTTAGCATCTCCTGGCTTACCCAGCAGCTCCCAGCCACTGCCCTAGTTTCCTCACAGCCTCCTGCCTTGCCGGATCCCATTCCAGCGAACTGCTTGCAGCAAGCACTGTGTGGCAAATCGCCGCTCGGAGACATTTGCCGAGCTCTGCAGATGCTCTCCTGCTTTTCCAGTCCTGCTGGTGGGATGCTCCTGCATGCGCAGCCCGGCCTGCGTCAGCGCTGGCTTTTCTGGTCTGGGAGCAGAGGCCTCTCCGGGGTGTTTGGGTGCGGGTAAAAGCTCAGCTGGCTTAATTAGCCTGATCAGCAATTAAGCAGAACCCCTGTGCTCGTTGGCTGGGCCTGATGTTGTGCTCAGTGTGTGCCACTGCGGTGTCCCCTCCTGCAGGGCGCAGGTCCCCAGGCTGGCACAGCACCGCGGTCTGGTGCCAACCTCGCTCCCGCTGGCACTGCGTGGCTGGGACGTGTTCCTGCTCAGCCCGCTCTCTGCCCTCACCGTAAGCAAAATTTGGAGACAGCGTGTCCGGGCAGGGCCTCCCCGTGAGCTGCTTGGCACCGCGCGGCCGGGTGACGTCAGGAGGAGATGCATCGCCCCGCTGCCGAGCTGCAGGCGCGGCCGAGACCGGGAGCAGCCAGGAGCAGCCTGAAAGTGAAACTGCAGGGCCCAGGCACGCGGGGACAGAGCGGGCATCCCACTGCCACCCCATACCAGTGCTGGAGGAAGCGCTCCTCCACCCTTTCCTCTTCCTCTGCCCTTGCAGAGCGTGGTGCTGGGTTCATGCACGGAGCATGGTGCTGGGTTATTTCTCATGCACAAGGCATGAGGCCATGCTGTGAGCTTCCCCGTGAGCACTCACTGTGCTGCCTGTGGTGCTGGGTTAAAATATAACCTCCATCTCCTGCGTTTTGTGCTCGCTTCTTGCTCTGCTTATCTGGCTGAGGCACAGTTTGTACGGGGGGAGTCAGTGCAAAGCCCAGCCACGTGCCTCTAGCTGCAGGGCACGTTGTCAGCCCCATCCTGCTGCTGGGGGGCTTGGGGTGCTTTGGGCAAGGGACTGAGCCCTGCGCTGCCAGGCATTGTCCATATTGCTCGGTCCTCATGTTGTGCCAGGGGAGGTTCAGACAGGATATAAGGAAAAGCTTCTTGGAAGAAGTGGTGATGCAGTGGCACAGCTGCCCAAGGAGTGGTGGGGNCATTGCCAGTGGAAGTGGTGGGATCACCGTCCCTGGAGGTGTCCAAGAACCATGGAGATGTGGCACTTGGGGACACGGTTTGGTACCCATGGTGGGGATGGGTTGGGGTTGGACTTGGTCTTAGAGGTCTTGCCCAACCTTAATGATTCTATGGTTCACTTGTGTGCTTTGCAATGCCTCGTGCCATGGGGAAATCCACATCCTCATCTCTCACCCGCTCCTCCCCATCCCATGCTCACGGATGTGGGCATTGCCTGCAGGAAGAACAGACCTCCCTCACTAACGCTGCTCTGGGGCCGTGGCTCAGGTCAGGGAGAGCTCCCGGCCCTTTAGGAGCTCTCGCAGAGCTTTCAGAAGGAAGCTGACCTTTCAGCCCAGCAAGCTGTGGCTGGAGGCAGGGGAGCGATTCGTCCCCACGTCCCAGGGCCCGGAGGCAGAGGCTGCAGCACGGCCACGTCCCGCACGCAGGGAGCACCGAGCCCACGGTTGCTCCTGAGACTCAGGACCGTCCTTACCTTCAAGTGCCCGGCGTGCATCTGCGCTCGCTCGCACATCTGCAGGAAGTGCTTCACGTTGGTCTCATCCAAAATGATGTAGACTCCCACTTTCCTCTTGAAGCCCGCGTCCAGGAGGTCCTTGAAGATGTCAACATCGGTGAACATGTCCATGACCACTGCGATGACCTACAGAGAGGAGAGAGGTGAACCTGGGTTGCACCAGACCTCGCTGGTAATGGCATGTGGCATGATATATTTGCAAAATATTGATCTTTTTGGGGAGGTGATGTTCTTAGCCTTTCACAAGCACCATGGATTTCTACCATGGGGTGACACGGGGACCCCATGGTTCTGCTCCCTCGGGACAGAGTGGTGCTGGGTGCCGGCACACCCAGGTACGTCCAGCCTGGGCCTCTCCCAGCACCGTGCTGCCTTCTAATTAGTCGTGTGCCACGGGAGGTGGAGAGCTCTAATTACAAAGAGAATCATGCGTTGGGACGCTGCTGGCTCTTCCCTTCCTCTTCAGCAGAGCAGCGAGACTGTGCGTCCCCCTCCATCCCCTGCCACCACCGGGGCCACCGCTGAGCTCAGATATTTTGGAGGTGCCAGAAAGCCAGGAGGGGACATTCCAGCTCGAATCTTCACTCCCTGGTGTTTCTCACAGCCTCTGTCCCACTGGAGAAACCAAGGCAGGAAACAAGATGTGCTGATCTCAGCAACGCCTTCAGTCTTGGACTTGGGCTCTGGTTTTCGCCCCCAGCGTGTCCCTGTCTGGGGGCTGTGGACGGGTTTGGTGGCAGATGTGTCCCCTCCGGTGACACCGCTGCTCGCTGTGGCCGTGGTCACATTGCTGTGTGCCTCGTTTTCTCCAGGGCAAGCTCATAAATTGGGGATGATGGCTGTCACCAGCCTCGCAGCAGACGGTAATTGCAGGGTTTTCCAGCGCTGTGGGCAGCACCAAGGTTTCTAGTGGGGAAAGTGCTTTGAAGGAGAAGGAAATGTGAAACCCCCCTGGGCTGCAGCATGGCACAGGGCGGGCAGCGTGCTCTGCTGGGGCTGGCCCCTGTTCTGGGAGGAAAGGCTCTGCAGGCAGGATGGTGCATGGCAGAGACACAGGCAGGGGACAGTGATGTCCCCATGTCCCATTGCTGCTCATGGTGGGGATGGTGAGCAGGCACACAGCCCAGCTGTCAGCACTTCCACGTATCTGATGAGTCCTGCTGGGCCGGTGCGTCCCGTCGCTGCTGCCGCTTCCCTCCGCTGTGTCTTGCCTGCAGGACAGGCTCGGCCTGCCTTTGGCACTGGGACAAAGGTGCTGCCCTGGCATGAAACGGGCCAGGAGGCCAAGGGCAGCCCTGGCTGCGCTCCCCGTGCTGTGACCATCCAGGAGCCCTAAGGGCAAAACCTGCTCCTGGGCTTTTTTGCTTCAAATTGGCTGGGCCAACGCCAAGCCCAGGTGCGCTGGGAGCCGGTCCAGCAGCCCTCATCCCAGCACCAGTCCCAGTGCCCTGCACGCTGGGTACCATAGATGGTGATGGTGGCATCTCTTCCCAAATGGCTTTGCTGCTGCATCACGCTGGGAAGCTTCCCTGTCCCTTTGCCATTCATCCAGAGGGAGAAGAGGATATAGGAGCTGGATCTACTGCTGGATGCTCCCTGTGCCTAAGCAGGTGATGCTTTTCTTTGCTTTTCTTCCTGGAGATGCTGAGGTCTGTGGGATGCAGCGGAGGTGCTGACACCCCGAGCATCGCATCCCCTTGGATGCAGGGCAGGAGATGTTGGGTCCTTCCGAGCTGCTTTGATGGGCTCCCAAACTGCAGGATCATGTTTTATAGAGGAAGCTGCAGCTCTTTATTAAGTCACTCTGAATCATCGGATAATAACTTCTGGGGCTCACCACGTGGGCATTTAATAAATTAGGCAGGCACCAACACACAATTAAAGGAAGCGTGTTGGGAAGAGGGAGAGATGGGACAAGTAACATTAATAATTGCTCTCCCTCATCGAATCTTTCATCCAGGAATGGCAGAAGGTTTTGTAAACAGTAATTAATAGGGCCTCCCAACCTTTGCTGGAGGTTGCAGAGGGCAATTAGAGCACCGTGATCCTGACCGGGAACCTCCAGTGCAGAGAGGTCAGGCGTGCCAGTGTCTGTGGTGGCTTTGTGCCGAGGTGCTCTCAGCCTGGTTTCTGGGCAGAGAGAGCCAAAATGTGGTGAGGAAGAAGAGAGGAGGCAGCCCTTCCTCCCCAGTGGTCCCTTGAGCTGAGCAGCCCCATGGGTCCTGCACTGAGGGCAATGGCTGTGCCATGGGGAAGCTGTGTGTTGGGGTGTCCCTATGCGTTGGGTGCCCCCATCCCTGGCCACAGGTCAGGGATCCTCTGGCAGAATGTGGCTGTGGTGTCAGGATCCTGCCTCTCTGCTCCCCCCTTTCTCTCTGCAGCAAGGAGGAGATCATTTGCATCCCCTGCTCCAGCTTGCTGGGATTTGCCTCTTGGCAGAACAAAGCCGACACGCAGCAGCGTTCGTGCACACCCACGGGCCCATCCTCGCCATCACAGGGGCCTCACATCCCCGCTCCCTGGGCTGGGGACCTTCACTCTCCCCGCTGCAATCACCACCCGTGTTTTGGTGTCTCACAACACTTCTGCCCAAACATCTTCAACATCAGCCAGGAGCAAGGGCTGTGCTCTGGGACGGTCACCTGGGCTCAGCAGTGTAACCACGGCTCTGGCTGCTGTGGCTGTGGGATTCTCCATGGGATGGAAGGGCTGGAGGAGCCCCATCTGCACAACCTCATAGCACCTGCTCTGCTCGGAGCCTGCAGAGCGCAAGTTTGGAGCTCGTGCCCTTCTCTGTGTTTCCTGGGGGCCTCAGGTGAGCCTCGCTCAAGCCCCTGACACTCAACATTTTGGTGGCTGTCCCCTATTTCTCTTTGTTTCCAGGCTCCTCTTTAGCTGCTCTACCATCATTTCTGTCCTGAGGGTTTCTCCCCGCTCCCTGGCCTTCCTCATGGGGACGGTGACAAGCACAGCCATGGCCCCATCCCGCAGCCTGGAGATGCTCCAAGGGGAGGTGGGGACGGTGCCAGCAGCCGAGCCCTGACTCAGCCGCACAGGAGGGCGGTGGGGATGGGTGACTCAGGAGGTGCCGCCGGCGTGGGGGAAGCAGTGAGCAAGCGAAGCCAGGCAGGAGCTGCAAAGCTGGGGCAGAGGCAGCTGCAAAGAGCTGAAGATGAGACATTGTTTGTCATGGGAGAGGTCTTCTCATCCTCAATCCCACGCGTGCGGGGCTTGGCGAGGCTTCAGCTGTAAGGATGTGGCTCACCAAAAGCCTTTTGGCAGGAACATGTCACAGGTAAGGACAGAGCACCTCAACTTTTGCAAGTGCCCAGTGCCAGGCTCGCTGGATCCCTGCCCCCCAGTGCATCCCAGCCCATCCCCTCCTGGAATCTCCCCATTTTCCTGCTGGAGCATCCCCAGGTTGGGGTGCTGCTCCCTCAGAGCTGAGTTTCCTGAGGGTTCCACCACCAGCACCCCCAACCCAGCAGACATCAGACCCTCCTGCACTTCCCTGCTGAGCCCAGGTCAGCGGGAGCTTCCAGTGGCCTCTGCCCATCACCTTCCCTCATCCTGCCCACGACACCAGCCTGACCCCATTGCCCATCCACCCCAAATCTCTGCTCTGGTTCACAGCCGTGGGGAGGACAAACCTCACCCCACACCCAGTGTGATGAGGGTGGGATGCTGTGGCCGTGCTTTCCCTCGGCACCGTACCGCTTTTCTCCTAAAGCCAGGATGGGGCTGACTTGGAGCAACGTGGCACTCTCCGGCCAGGCTCAGCCCTCCCATATACATCAGCACAAGACCAGAGGCTTTGCTGCTTTGCCCCAGGGCTGAGTTTGGCTCCTCTGGTTCTGGCGTGTTGCCGCACGCAGTTGCACCGTGCTCTGGGAATTGTGGGGTTGCCGGGACCGTGGGCTCGGAGCTGGGAACCAGCTCGGCCCTTTGTTCTGCCCATGGTGACCCTGGGATGAGCCACAGCGGCCATGGAAAGGGTCACATCGCTCCCAGGGAGCGTTAGAGCAGGCCAACAGCATCGCCTTCAGCAGAATCTGATCCCTGAATGTTGGTTATTCTGAGCAAATATGGAAGAACCCAAATAACAGACCCCAGTGCCTTGGCACGGGCAGAGGACGGGGACCACTGGGTTTTGGGATCCAGCCTCGGCGGGACATCCCACGGCCAATCCCACCACGGCGGGGGCACCTCACCTTCTGAGCCTGGCAGATCATCTTCCTCACCACCTCCTTGATGTGGGCCTGGCCCTCGATGGGCGGCTGCATGTAGACGGTGGCACGGGTCACCCCGCGGTAGGCGATGGTCTCGGGCCAGCCAAGGTCCAGCTGCGGGATGGAGCGGTCGGATCTCTGCGGCCAATACTCCAGGGACGGGGCCACCTCCTGCTCGTCCCCTTGGCTGTCGTGGTCGCCCTCGCTGCCCCCAGCCCCGCTGCCGTGCCGCGGGATGTACTCGGAGCCAGGGTCGTATGTCTCGAGCGTGTCCAGGATCTTCTTCAGCTCCAGCTCCGAGAGGAAGTCCCGGATGTTCTCTTTCTTCAGCACCTCGTAGAAGGCATCGGGGCCGCGGGAAGCCAAGGCCTCCAGGGCCAGGCGCTGCTCCTCGCTGTAGAAGAACTCGGGCTTGGACTCGCTGGACCTCCAGTTGACGTGGCTGTCATCCAGGCACTGCACCTGGGAGAAAGCCATGGCGGCGGCTCGTCCCTCCGCCAAGGGACCGGGTGTCGGAGATCGACAAGGAATTAATGGCTCCTTGGGCTTTACATAGGCAATTCGCTCTGCTTTGCCCTCCCCAGTTCAATGTGCAGCCGGGGAACGCCGCTCCCTTCCCGGCCGGCTCCTGCCACGCTGCGGGGCCGCAGCCCCGGGCTGCTCTTGGCGTGGGGTCTGCGGGGTGCAGAGCTCGGCCCCGCGCTGCCACAGCCTCCTCCGGCCCCAGCCCTACGCTCCGCTCATCTCCGCTCTTCCAACCCCGCGTCAAAAACAAAAACAAAGGAAAAGGACTGACGAAGGGTGCCCGAAGCGGAGTTTCTCAGCCCCAGACGCTACCGCTCGTGGAGCAGCGGCTCAGCGGGGGCTCGGGGGCAGCCGACGTCCGCGCCGGGCTCCGGGGCATCGCGGCCGGGTTATGCGGGAGCAGTGCCGGGCCGGACAGGTAACAGCAAGAAGTGAAAAGAGGAAAGGCAAAGAGGAGTGATTCATCGCTCCGCCCTGCCCCACCTGCGGTCACATGCTGCACAGCGCATTCCCGGCTTGGCCCGGCCGCTGTTAACTCTTTCCACCGGCACCGCTGGGTGATGGGGTACCCGGTGCTGGGGGTGTCCCCCCCCCCAAAAAAAAAAAATCAGTGCTGCTCTGAAATCCCCTCTTCTCTCTGTATGCGTGATGGGAAAACACTATTTTTTCCCCCAAAAAGTGCCTCTGCCCCACGTTTAACCCTTTCTGTGCCAGGCAGAGCAGCCCCTGTGCTGTTTGCAGAGGGTCGGAGCCACAGGGAAAGCTCTGCTGGGTGCGAGGTTTGCAGCAGGGACACGGGCACGCACTGCTCCTTGCTCTGGCAGATTGTGATAAAACTGAGAGGTGGATTAAAAATCCCCCCGTGTTGTTCAGGCGCTGATCTCAGGAAATATGGAGCTTCTGATGTGGAAACTCAGGGAAAGATGGATTTCAGGAGTCGGGATCAGATTGTTGTGTTGATGCAAGGAAGGGAAATGCCACGGGCTGTGTCTCATCCTGTCGCTTTGGTGCAGTTGATCCGGATTCGCTGCCGTGTAAATGAGAGCCTGGCTTGAGTCAGCATCCCAGGGCAAAGCAGCTCGGGGTGGCTGCTGAGCCGGCCCCATGGCATGGCTGCCCTGCACGCAGTGCCTGTTTTTGGGTTAAAACAATGGGGTTAAGGGGAAATGCATTTGAACGAGGTGAAATCAGCCCCGTGCGGTGCTCGTGTCATGTTCAGGAAAGCGGTGGCACAGGGCATCGCTCTGCAGACACCAGACCTGTGCCTGGGGACATGGCATGGGGAGAGGGGGAGCTCCCACCAGGAGCGTTTGGGAGGAGCTGTGGGCTGTAGCCAGGCTTCACCGACTGCGTGGGGAATTCCTTTGGTGGATGTGGCCTGGGGAGCTGGGGACAAAGCTGGGCCCCGTTTGGTCCAGGCAGGGATTTTTCTCCATCCTCCCCCAGCTCCTGCTGGGGCTGCGGGCACCCCCAGTGCCCCAGGAGGGCCCTGCCCCCCACCCTGCTCCTTGCTGGGGTCCTCAGGCATGGGAAGGTGATGGGGATGCCGGGATGGGGAGGTGGGAGCACACAGGGGATGCTCCCAGCCCCGACAGCCCCATGCCTGCTTGAGTCATTGTGCAAGGGGTTTTGCAGCCCCCTTAGAGGGGTGTGTGTGTGTGTGTGTGTGTGTGGTTATCATTTATTGCATGGCAGAACTGAAGGACAGCAGGAACAGTGTCACACTGGCACTGTGCCACCGAGGTGCAATGCTGTGGCTGCACTTTTTCTCCTCTTTTCCTTAAAACCCCCTCCTGGGCACCCGTAATGACGGCGTTGTGCTGAGCTCAGCGCTAGCTGAGCTTGTTATTTTGGTGCACGCTCGTTATTTTTTTCCTGCGTATCCGGCTCGCTCCTCTGATCACCCCATTGCAGGAGGAGAACTGTGTGCTGCAGGGACAGGTCCTGCGGCCGAACACATCGGTCCCCTCTGTCCCCATGTCACAGAGCCATCCCCATGTCCCAGCTGCACCGTCCCCCGCACAGCCACAGCCCTACATCCTGCACCGGGCTCCTCCAGGCTGCAGTGGGAAGCGTTAATTACGAGCTCCTAATTAATTGCCCATCTCCTAATGGTGTGATGCAGGGCTCTGCAGGGCTGTGCTCACCCCGGCTCAGGGCTCACTGAGGGGTTTGGCAGTGAGGGCGTTTCGCTGGGGTGCAGCTCCCAGACTCTGCTCTGCCCTCAGGAGCATCTTCCAGCTGCAGCTCTGCTGGGATTTGCATGGAGCCGGGTGCAGCGTGGTGTTTTGGAGAAGGGGAAACTGAGGCACAGAGGGGTGATGACAGCTTTACTCAGAGCTGCCGGAGGACAGAGCCCTGGCACTGGCTCTCACCCTGGGGAAAGGTGGAAAAGCAGCTCCCAGCCCTGCTCCCGCTGCACCTGGCCGAGGTGCTGTGCTCGGTGTTGCACGGCCAAGAGATCCCAGGTCTGCAGCACTGTGGGACATCCCAAAGAAAAACAGTGGGGCGGGATGGGGTGTACACATCCCTTGGGAAATCCTTCATACTGCATCGTTTCCTATGGCCCCCACAGACAGGTTTACACAGGGGTGCCCACGCCGGTTCCTGAGCTGCACAGGGACGGGATGCCGACCTGAGAGCCAGGCCATTAACATTGATGCCTGACATTAATTTCCATCCATTTCAATGTTTTATGAGCGTAACAATAAAAAAGGGCTCAGCCCCCATTGTCACACAGCAGCAGTCGGGCGTTGGCCGTCCCGGAGCGCTGCCAGGTGCATCGTGGGGAGCTGCGGTGCTGCCTGGGCAGAGGTGATCGCCCCAATGGGGCACAAACCCACCCATCCTCTGCACCTCCAGCCACAGCTCTGGGTCCCAGTGGGGCTCTGGGGTCACACTGCTGTGGGGTTTGGTGTGGGGTGGGGTGAGATCCAGCCTGGGCATCACACTTAGGGCAGCGGGAGGTTGGGTGATGCTGGAAGATGCAGATTCACTCCAGGACCCCCTCCTGCCTTTATCGTGCTGTCTCCATCCTCCCTTACCTCTGTCCCCAGATGCTGTGGCCTGTGTGGACCCCGAGGAGTGCACCCGTGTGTGTGGGGCTGCCGTGGGCTGCTCCAACATCGCCTACCCCAAGCTGGTGGTGGAGCTGATGCCCAGTGGTAAGGTCCCACTGTGCCCCATGGTGTCCTGGCTGGGCCATCGCAGGGAACCCCGGTGCTTTGGGGGTCTTTTGGCCCTATGTCCCCCTCCCCAGTGATCCCCAGAGGTCGGGGTCTGCGGGTGGTCCAAGGGGGTGGTCAGGTATCCCCAAAACCCATCCTATGGACATGTAGAGTGAGACGTGTTTCCTTTGGGATTCTGGGGACATCCACCCTGTTGTCCTCAGCCACAGTCCTGATGGTCCCCCAAAACCCATCCTATGGACATGTAGAGTGAGACGTGTTTCCTTTGGGATTCTGTTAAAATCCACCCTGTTGTCCTCAGCCACAGTCCTGATGGTCCCCCAAAACCCATCTTATGGACATGCAGAGTGGGACGTGTTTCCTTGTGTTTCCTTTGGCATTTTGGGGATTTTGGGGACATCTGCCCCAGCCACAGCCCTGATGGATCCCCCAAACTCACCCTACGGACGTGCAGAGTGGGATGCATTTCCTTTGGGAATTTGGGGATGCCCACCCCGCTGTCCCCTGACGGTCCCTCTCCTCCCCAGGGCTGCGGGGTCTGATGATCGCGGTGATGATGGCCGCGCTCATGTCCTCCCTCACCTCCATATTCAACAGCAGCAGCACCCTCTTCACCATGGACATCTGGAGGAGGCTGCGCCCGGCGGCCGGCGAGCGTGAGCTGCTCCTGGTGGGCAGGTGGGGACCGAGGGCTCCGGGGACACCGAGGGTTTTGGGGAGCCCTCTGTGCTCTGCTCTGGTGTCTGGGAGCTGAGCTGCAAAGTGCTGTGATTTGGGGGGTGCTGCCCCCCCTGTGCTGGGTACTCAGGGCCATGCAGTGCCCAGGGCAGCACACTCAGCGCTGGGACACGGCCGCGGTGCTGAGCTGCATGGGGACAATGACAGGGAGGGAATCTGGGTCAGGGCTTTGGCTGCGATGGGATCCGGGAGGCTCTGCTGGCCCCGCTGCTGTGGGTAACGCAGGGTGGGTGGCTGTGGCAGGGTGAGATTTTGGCACCCTCCACTGCTGGGGGTGGGAAGATGATGGACGTTGATCCACCCGGAGCAGCGCAGCCACGTGGGTGGGCACAGGGTTTTGTGCCTATAAAAACGGGTATAATAATACAGAAGGGATTTGGGGAGGACAGCTGATGGGCATCTGCAACGGGCTTTCCCTTCCCCGGGGCGGGGATCACTGCTGCAATCGATGATGGGCGGTTCGTTAGCGTGGGGGACACGGTGTGCACGGCCCCACGGCTCTGCTGAGCCAGCACCCATGGCCCCAGCGCATGGGGACAGGGAAGGAGGTGGCATGTGGCACTGGCTGCAGCAGGTCCTGCTGTGCCTGGGATGTTTCCCCAGCTGTTTTCCCAGGCTGAACCTGGGAACAATGCTGGGACAGCATTAGGGGATGTCACAGGGAGGAAACAGTGCTGCTGCCCTGGGGAGAGCTGCCCACGGCCAGGGCCAACGCTGGGCTCTGAGGGGCCTTCCCATGGGATGTGGTGTGGAACGATGGCTGTGGGAGGGGTGAGGCTGGTGCTGAGCATCCCCCCCAGCACTGCAGCTCCAGGGGCTGGCATTGCACCCCGTTCCCTGCACCCGGGGATTTCTGCTCATGCCACCGCGCTGTCGCCCCGCTGGAAATCCCCACTTGCGTTTTTTGCTCTCGCTGTGCCAGGAGGTGAGAAGGGAGGTGAGGCAGGAGGAGACGGGCCGGGGAAACCCTTCCTGCAGCAGGAGCCGTCCCCGTGCTCCGTGCTGGTCCCTTCCAGCGTTGGCGGTGGCTCAGGGACGCCTCCACCGTGGGGTTTCTGTCCTCCCCCCTGGGTCAGGGTGTGCGCCTGGTGCTGCTTCCTCTTTCTGTGGAGCCAGACGGGCGGGACCAGAGAGCCACTGAGTCTAGAGAGATGCTTTCATTGCTTTTTGTTTTTTTTTTTAAAACACTTCTGCTTTTCGAAATGAGCAGATGGAGATGTGGGTAATTCCGTGAAGCCGTGTGCTGCGAATGAGTGGGGCTGAGCTATAAACACGGCAACGCAGAGCTGCTCTCCTGCTCCGGGTGCCCCCTCCCAGACCCCTCCATCCCCTGCTGAGCTGAGGGCTCAGATGGCTTCGGGGATTTGTTCCATCCATGCTCAGACTGGGTCCAAAATCCGGGACCTGGAGATGATGTTTCATTGATGGAGATGGCGATCCAGTGTTTTGGTGCAGCTTGGGGAGTGGGATGGGGACACATGGGGACAGCTCGCTGGGTGCAGGGGGGGGTGAGCACCACCTGCAGAGCCAAAAGCTGCAGCTGGGAATTGTCACAGTGCTCCCCAGTGGCAGTGCCAATCGGGGGCACAAGGGACATGGGGAGCACTCTCCTGCCCGGAGCAGAAGCCAGCACCAGGGTCATTGCTGCTGCGAGTTTGATGGGTTTGGGGACTGCAGGGTCAGGCTCTGCGCTCAGGGTGACGTTCCCATGAGTGCCTGAAGGACATGCAAGGTTCTTCCCAGACCCCCAGGGGTGAGGTAGCCCATGGCGTGGGGTTGTCCCCATTGGGTGGTGGCACTGCCCTGGTCCCCGGGGGCGTTGGGGCTCCACTCCTCTTGCAGCCGTTGGGCAGGGAGGGACGGAGCTGGGGGGGCTCCAGGAGCGCAGCAGTGACATGGAACAGCCTCAGCCCCGGGCACGTCTGAGCCAGACAAAGCATCGCGGTGTCTGGCAGCGAGGTGACAGCTGAGAAACCGCACGGGGCAGGAGTGTCCCCAGCCCCAGGGATGTCACCTTGCTTTGCCACCCTCCTGCTGCCCCCAGGGTTAAACCCATTCATCCCAGTGCAGGTCCCCAACCTCTGCCGTGGGGCATGGCGGTGCCATGCAGCACAGGTGGGACGGGTGTCACCGCTCGCAGGGTGGTGACGGTGCTGCTGGTGGCACTCAGCGTGGTGTGGATCCCCATCCTGCAGAGCTCTGCTGGAGGGCAGCTCTACGTCTACATCCAGGCTGTCACCAGCTACCTGGCTCCCCCCGTCACCGCCGTCTTCATCCTGGCCGTCTTCTGGCCCCGCGCTAACGAGCAGGTGGGGACGGCTTGGGGACACGGGGGGATGGGAACACACCCAGTGGGGCCAATGGGGACAAATGGGGAGGTGGCTCTGGAGAGGTGGGAGAGGAACATGAGAAAGGGGCATTTCTGATGGCTGGATGGGGCGAGGAGGAGGATGAGGAAGAGGAGGAAGAAGAGTCAGGTGCTGCCACACTTGGCCATCAAGCACGGGGCTGGCAGGGGACATCCTCCATGACTGAATGCCATTTGGGGACAGATTTTGGCTGGCTGTGGTTCCCAGTGCTGTGGGCACACCTTGGGGGTTGTCCCCAGTGTGGGGTTTGTCCCCTGACGGTGTGGCTGTCCCCCTCCCGCTGTCCCCTTTGCTTTGCAGGGAGTCTTCTGGGGCCTGATGGCGGGGCTGGCGCTGGGGCTGGCCAGGATGGGGCTGGAGCTGGTGCACCCCGAACCCCGCTGCGGGGTCCCGGACCAACGGCCCCGGCTGCTGGCCGGCCTGCACTACCTGCACTTTGCCGTGCTGCTCTGTGCCACCACGGGGGCTGTCGTGGTGGGGGGCAGCCTGCTGACCCCCCGCCGCCCCCAGACAGGGTGAGCAGTGCACGTGGGCACCCCTTGGCCCTGCCTCCTTGGCTGGGGGCACCGCGGTCACCCCGAGCTCAGCCAATGGAGGTCCCCATGGGGGCTGGCTGGTCTGGGGGTGTTTTCTCACCGAATCTCACCCCATTTCCAGCTGCAGGATCTCACCTGGTGGAGCCTCTCATGGAAGCCCCGCAGGGATGGCCCATGGCAGGGATGTCTGGATGGTGAGTGTGTCCCTGGGGGTGTCCAGCATGGGGGCATCCCCGGCTCCTGCCTGCATGCATTGTCCCTGCAGAGCAGATGCCCCATTCCTCAGTTTCCCCGTGGTCCCCTGTCCCCATCTGTCTATGCCAGGCAGCCAGCAGCTAGCGGGGACCGAGGGACCCCCAGCCCTGCAGGACACCACCAAGTCACCCTTCTGGACCCGGGTCTGCAGCATCAACGCCGTTGTCCTGATGTGCATCAATATTTTCTGCTACGCCTACTTTGCGTAGCACCCAGCAGCCCCCAGGGCAAGAGGAACGGGTGGAGAAGTAGGGATTGGGGTGATTTTCGTTCAGTTTGGGGTATGGAAAGCTTAAAGCCATTGGCGCAAAGAGAACCATGGAGCTGAGCGTGTCCTGGGAGACCGTGGGGGACATTTGTGGGGGCAGTGAGCCCCTGGGGGAGGCTTTGGGGTGGGCACGGGGGACTGTGGGGGGCG
>WBMW01006028.1:169726-186337 GCA_013396635.1 Penelope pileata
GGGGGCAGAGCAGGGAGGCACAGCCCCGCAGAGCTGCAGCCACACAGGAGGATGCCACGGGGCGGGTGGAAATGGGGCAGTCACACCGGAGGGTTCCATCCCAACACACTTTACTAGCTCAGAGTAGAAAAATAAAAAAGCCAGAGTTTGCAGCTACAAATGGCACCAGTGGGGCTGGATTCCTCCATCACCCCATGCCCCAGCACTGCTCCGCAGCACCACCGAGCACGGCTGTGTCCCACTGCCTGCAGCCCCGCTGGGGCCGGGAGCGAAGGGTCCTGGCTGGGAGCTGCCCCCAAGGATGAGCCGGGCTGGGGCTGCTTTGCTGCTGTGTTTCGCCATTTACAGGGCACGAGAGCGCAGCGGTGGAGGCAGTTCCTGGTCCAGGCAGCGCACCCTTCCCTTCCCTCCATGGCGAGAGATGGGCTCTGGCAGCTCCCATCACCCACCCCAGAACAGTTTTGACACCCCCCAGTTTCACACAGCTCTACGCTTCACATCGGGTGTCGGTCAGCACCGGGAGCCTCAGGCTGGGAGCGCACCCATCTGCCCCCAGCACAGCACCCATGGAGGCACCACCAGGATGTGCAGCCCATGGGGACGGCGTGGGGACGGGGGGAGCGCGTGANCCAGTTGGGGTCGGGGCAGTCCAGCACCTCGATGATGTCCCCGCGGTAGAAGGGCAGCTGGGAGCCGTCGTGGGCTGAGAAGTCGAACTGGGCTTGCACGAATTTGGGTCTCCTCACCTGCAGGGAAACCCAAAGCCGGGGTCGGGGTGGGGGGAGGAGCCCCCAGCCTCCAGCAGCTCTGCCACCCGCTCTGCACCGGGTGCTGGGGATGCTGCGGCATCGCATGGCAAGGACCAAAGTGCATGGGGCTGGAAATGGGGGAAATCCTGCTGTGGGGGGAGCCCCAGGAGCAAGGCAGAGTGCGGGGAAGAGCTCTGGGGTGTGGAGGAGAGCCCTGGGGTGCAGGGGAGCACCCTGCTCCATGCCACCCTGTGTGTCCCTGTGGCCCCTGGTGGTACCTCTGGGCTCTGCTCGTCGTCCCGAAGGAAGATCTGCTGCTTCTTGGCGATGGTGGTGGTCCTGTAGAAGTCCACCAGCTCATTGAGGGAGTTGAACTTCTCCTCCCAGAGGAAATATTTGCCGTTGCGCTCCCGGAGCACCTTGAAGTGCTGCACGTGCTGCCCGTAGCTGCGGATGGAGCAGGGATGTTACCCCAAAGCCCTTCCAGGGTCCTGCTGCACCCATCCCACCCTGGGTGGGGGTGATGGTGCCAGCGGGATCCAAACACCCACCAAGGGCAGGTAGGAGAGTGGGGCAGACAGGGGTGCAGATGTGCTGGGGGAGCCCCCAAGCCCAGGAGGATGGGGCAGGCTGGGTTCTGCCCCATTGCTGTGTCCCCAGGGGTGGCAAATTGGAGTCCCCACAGTGCCATGGGGCTGCTGCATGTCCCCACTGCCCCCACAGCCCCGGGCAGGGGCAGGGACCCGGCCACGCTGGTGACGATGCAGGGCAGAGCACAGCTCCCTTTCATTATGGACAAGAACCTCCTTAAACGCTTAATTAGAGATTAGCAGCGTGAGAAAGTGCCGGGCTGGCCTGGGGCTGGCTCCTGCACCCTGGCCCCAGGCAGGGACAGGGCAGCAACGGGGTGAGAGCCCCGGGGCAGGCTCTGCCCTCCAGCACACCTCCATGCAGCCCCAGCTCCGACGCTGAAATCATCAGCCCTGCGGCACCGGGATGCAGCCGTGCTCACCCCCAGGGATGCTCTGGGCAATTTGTCCCTGCGGGCTGTGTCCTCCAGGCTGTGCCGTAGCCACCTGCATGGCTGTATTTGGGGACACCCCAACGAGTGCCCTGGGTGTCCCAGCACCCTCAGCCCCCAAAGCAGCTCCGGGGTCCCCTGTGTAACACCTCGCTCACTCACTTGACGGAGATGGAGAACTCCCCGGGCGCGCTCTCGCTCTCGCGGATCAGGAAGGCTCCCGAATATCTGCGCTTCAGCAGCAGCTCCTCCGCCAGCTGCCGGGAGATCCTGCCCGCGTACCACCTGCCAAGGGCACCGCTCAGCCACGCTGTCCCCACAGGCACCCCGGTGCCACCTCCCTGCCCCACACAAAGGTGGGAGTGGGGTCCCCGTCGGGGCTGGACCCACCCACAGCACTTTTTCCCTTTCTTGTCACCACCCCACTGCGGTCACTGCTGTTGCAGGGAGGACCCCAAGGTGAGTGCCGAAATGCCCCCATGTGCTGCATCAGCCCTGAGGATGCTGGCAGGGCTCACGCAGCATCACCAGCAGCCATGACCACATCCTGTCCCCTTGCTTGCTGCACGGTGCCCCATCCCCTGCTGTGCTGAGCATCCCCTGCTCCCCCCATGACTCACAACCTGGGATGCAGGCTCCAAAATGAGGTCACTGCCAATGCTGCACCCGCATACTTGGGAGCACCGGGCACTGGGGAGAGCCTCTGCCACCCACCCGGGAGCAGCCAGCTCTGGCTTCAGCAGGAAGCATCGCTCTGTACCGGCTGCACGGGGGCTGTGTCCCACTGAGCCCCAGGGGGAGGCTGTGGGGTCTGCCCCAGCCCACGCGTGCCCCGGCCACAGCCCTGAGCAGATTTCGCTGCGGCATTACAATGTGATTTACCAGGGGATAATGATACATAAAGCACAGGTTAAAACTGGGGGTGGATTATGCTGGGCTTTAATAAGGCAGTAATAGGATTGTGCCTAATGCAGCTGTAATCCCATAACGCTGTG
The DNA here is from genome assembly GCA_013396635.1 of Penelope pileata. Taxonomy (NCBI): domain Eukaryota; kingdom Metazoa; phylum Chordata; class Aves; order Galliformes; family Cracidae; genus Penelope; species Penelope pileata. Next base: position 172,492 of record WBMW01006028.1, read on the forward strand.
TTGTTCCCCAATTATCGTTTACATGGTGGGCAGCCCAGAGGGTTTCTGTGTGTCCGGGGTACATGGGCACACCGCTGCCTCCTGTTGCTGTCAGTGGCCATGGCAGAGACCTGGCATCGCTGCTCTGTGACTCAGTTTCCCCACGTGCAGGGCTCGGGGCAGAGCTTTGGGCCCAGGGCTGGGGATGCTGCTGGGCACTGGCAGAGGGTGCCCGGTGCAGGGTGGTACTTACGGGTGGGGTTTCACCTTGATGTAGTTTTTGGGGACGAAGCCCTCGCAGCCATACAGCTCAGCCTTGTACCAGTTCTGGTCGTCTTCCATGTTGAGGATCTGGGGTGGGAGAGGAGCAGGGAGGGGTCAGCCTGGCCACCATCCCCATGGTCCCCCACTCTCCCGTGTCACCCCAAAATCTGGGACGATGGGGCTCTGACAACGCGCTTTGCACGACCTGGGTGTTTCATGCACCCACACAGAGCTGGGTGCTCACCCCAGATCGAGGTTCAGCTCATCCCTGGGGGGCCCAGCATCCCCCCAAGCCTCCAGCCAAGGGAAGGAGTAATCCCATGGCTGGGTGGGCCGGGCTGCAGTGTCCCCCGGGGGTGGTGGCAGCGGGGGAGGACAGTCTCGCAGCGAGCAGGAGGGCCCTGACACCCGTTTCCGCACTGTGACACCATTTTCCAGCCTCCCACGCAGGGGCCCCGGGGCGGCTGCACAGCTGTGCAAACAGGATCTGAAACCCCGAGGCTGTGGGGAAAATACGCAGGGAGGCTGTGGGCTGCTCCCGGGGCTCTGGGGGATGGCCGTGCCCCCCCCAGGGGCTGGGGGTGCTGCAGGGTGCTGCCTGCCCCATGGAGCGGGTGAGCAGTGGGGCAGCGCACCGTGGTGCGGTTGCCCGTGCCCCCACTGCAGGGCTGCAGGGTCTGGGGGTGTTTGGAGGCTCCCTGAGGTTTTTGGGGATGCTCAGGTGGCAGCTGAGCCCGTCCCAAAGATTGTACCTGGGTGGGATTTGGGCACACGGTCCCGCTGCCAGGTCCCTGTGGCCCTTGATGCTGCTGTGGGGTGGGGGAAAAACAGGTTTCAGCCCCAAAAGAGGCTGATGCCCCAAAAGTGGCTGCTGGCACTGCTGCCCCAATGGCCTGGGTGGCCCTGAGCCATGTCCCAGCCAGGAGCCCAACACGGATGTTCCAGTGGGACGGACAGGCGGTACCCACTGTCGTGGCTGCTGCTCCGCATCCCAAACCCCTCAAAGGCAGCACCTTCTCCTCCACAGAAGGCCCCAAAGAGGCGATGAACCAGGTGCAAGGAAAGCACCGGCATCACCCAACGTCCCCACACTGTCCCCGTGTCCCCCGTACCTTCAGGGTGTCCCCTTTCTGGAAGGGCAGCTCGTCCTTCTCCGTCGTCTGGAAGTTGTACAGAGCCACCGACTCCATGCTGCCTGCGGATGTGGGGCAGGAGCGGGGCCCCGGGGCTGCGTGGGGCTCGCTGCCCCACGGCACGGGGCTGTGGGGCGCGGGGCGGGCACTGCTGGCAGGCAGGAAGCAGCGCTGATGTCACCGTGTCACCGGGGCGAAACAGTGAGCGGCAGGCGGGGTGCTGCCGGGGGGCACAGCCACCCAGATGTGCACCCAGATGTGCGCCCAGATGTGTGCCCAGATGTGTGTCCTGCAGGCTGTCGGGCAGCGGTCGTGTTGGTCGCTGTGGGGTTTTGGAAGGAAAGCAATGGGGCGAGGATGTGGGTGAAGCGTGCCAAGAGCTGGTGGGGATTCTCTGATGTCTCGTAAGGGCTGAGCTCCCGGCGCTCTGTGGAAGGTGTCTCGGTGGGAACGGCTGTAAATGTGGGGATGAAATCACAGAGGAAGGGATGGGCAGAGGCGGGGGTGAGCGGGGTGGGTGCATGCACCTGGTTTCTTTGGAAATCTGACTAAACTACGTGCCAGCTCCCGGCATTCAGCATGGTTGCTCCTGGCCTTTCCGGTTACGGCTGTCTGGGAGTTGATTTTTCCAGCTTTCTTTTTGCAGGAAGAAAAAAACCCATACTTTTAGACCCAGATGACTTCCTGCTGCTCTCGTGGGCTGCAGCACCGTGTCTGCAGGGCTCACGTGGAGGTCCCAGCCGTCCTGGTGCCCCTGGCTACTCCATGGCATGCGCAGAAAATCTGCCGGTCACTGGTTCTACTTCTGCTCTGGGAAGGGCTGAGCCACGGTGGTCAGCGCCCATGGGTGTGTGGTGTCCCCGTGCCCAGTGATGACCCAATCCATGTCCCCAGAACGGTCCCAGGGGAGCAAGGAGGCTGGGAAGGCCACGGGGCCATGGGAACAGGGCTGGGTGTCACAGGGAGGATGGGACATGGCGAGTCCCCGCAGTCACCATGGCCCACTGGGAAGAGGTTGGCTCCCATGGGGCTTGGGCTCAGACCAGAGCGGGATTTTGGCCCTGATGGAGCCATTTTAGGGCCCAACTTATGACTGGGGTGGTGGCACGGAGCTGTGCATGGGGCCATGCCACCCTACAGGACAGTGCGGTGACAGAGGGGACCTTGGTGCGGCGGCCAGACTCAGGACCGGAGCAGGATTGGGTCCTGCCAGCAGATGGCAGCAGTACCCCGGGGACACTGGGGACACGGGACACTGGGGACACTGCCACGTGCCACTCCGCAGTCTCCAGCCCTCCTGTCCCCATGTCCACGTGCATGGGTGCAATTTTGGTGTTTTCCTCCCACGTGCACTCAGGGGACATCATCCCCCTGGGCTGTGAGCATCCCAGCACAGCAGTGTCAGAGGTGCCTGCTTCCTCCCAGCCTCCTGCTGCCTCCTTCCCAGGGAAACCCTTCTGCCTGCTTCCGAGCAGCCCCAAATCAAATCCCCATCCCAGACCCCCAGGAGGACCCGGTGCCTGGCTGCAGGCATGAGGCTGTGCTGGGAGCCCCACAGCCCTCAGCCCCTGGAGCCAGCGCTGACCGACTGCAGGCCTGTGCCACCCAAAAAACCTGAAAACAAGGTTTTTTCCTCATCCTTGTGTTTTGTCGTGGCTGTCAGAGCCTGCAGCCCGCAGCAAGGTGCATGGTGCTGCACGCAGCGAGCATCGTCCTGACCTGTGAGGAGACCCCAAGAGCTGAAGGGGAGAATGTGGGTATCACTGCTCACTGCCACCACCTCTCCCTGCAGACCGGGGAATGTTGTGGCCCTGGGGACAGGCACAGCAGGGTGCTGCTGGCGCTGGCATCACCCGTTCCCCCTTGGCACGGCCACCCCGAGGTTGCCCAATCTGCTGAGCGCGTGTCGTCAACATCCTGTGTTTACCTGGCTGCAAAATCCCCGCGTGTGAGGGAGGAAGAGGAGGGAGGGAGCCTCTTCCCCTTCTGCTGCAGCCCGGGGAGCTTTGCTATGGGGCAATCCCAGTTCCATGGCCCCATTCTGGTGCCCACCATGGCCCCTTGCTCTGCCCCAGCCCTCGGTGCTGCCTGGGGAGGGACAGCAATGGAGGGGGGATCTGAGCCTGAGTTTCTCTCTGTTAGGGGATGGAACCTTGGGAGATGGCATGGGGTGGGCAAGGGAGAGGGATGGCTCTGGGGTCCTGTCCAGGTGGTCAGCAGCATCACAGTTTTCAAAGGGACACCCCCTGCATGACACCATCCTGAGCATGCGGAGGAGCCAGGCAGGGTGCTGGCACCACCCCATGAAGATCAGGCGCCCACGGGAAGGTGCTCCCAGCAGCAGACCCCGAGCTGCTCTGCCCCATAAGAGCATGACCTCAGGGTTCCATGTGCGTGGTTGGGGCTGGCATTGGGGTTTCTGGGTCTGGAAGGCACTGTGGGTCCCATTTGCCCATTGTGTTGGTGGGATGTGAAGTGGGAACTCCGCAGATGGGAGCCTGGTGGTGGGGTCTCACTGCTGGTGCTTGGTTTTGGGGTGATGGGTGCAAGCAGTGCTGGTGCCTGGCTAAGGGAACAGAGCTGTGATGGAGACTCAGGTGATGTTCATTAATGGAGATGGCAGGCGTTAAGGAGTTAACCAGCAGGACCCCAGCAGCTGAAGGCTGGGCAGTCCTTGGGCCCTATAAAAGAGGATGGAAGCCACCAGCTGGGTTTGGACTGATGGGAAGGGGATGGGTGCTGGGCGCTGGCTCTGGGACCTGCTGCCTCCTCCAGCTGACTGCTCTCATCCCCACCAACTCACCCCGACCCTGCTTTCAGCTCGTTGTGCCAGTTGGGAACAGCTTTCTGCTGAGTGCTGTGCTGACGGTGTCTGACAGAGGCTTCTGGGGTGAGGCACCACTGCAGCACCCAACCTCCACTGTTCTGCATGGCACTGGGCTGCCCGTGTGGGCTATGGGGAGGGTGAGGCTCCCAGAGGCATGTCAGATGAGTAAGGGTTGAGCTATGGCACGTGCAGGGTTTCTCTGCTGTTTCTTGCGGTCCCCTTAGGAGCCACCCCTGAGTTTTTGGGGCTGGGAACCCAGGGAGCTGCTCCCTGACCCGGTGCAGAGGCGGAGGGGGTCCTGGTGCTGCTGCTCGGTTTGGAAGGTGGAGAACTCAGAAGGATCCCCTGACATTAAGCCATGGGGAGGGCAGGGAGGCTGCTGGCAGGAGGTGTTTGCTGCAGAGGGAGTTTCCCGCTGGGGCAGGAGGGCTCTGCAGCGTGCAAAGGGCTCATGGCAGGGAAGCGGTGCGTGTGTGCTCGTGTCTTGGCACAGCCACTACGGGAACGGCTTTGGAGACGCTCCCCCTTCTCGGTGACATCTGTTATTTTTCTGGGATTGAAAAAGGAAAAAGCCAAGCGAGGAGCCTTGTGCGTAGGTGAGGGGACGCTGCCGCTGCTGTGACTCAGCGGGGACGTCTGCGACTTCTGAGAACCAAAACGGTTTGGGGCGAAATGGTGAAGGCTTGCGAAGGGGTGGCTGCACTCTCGATCAGTCCAATTTTGGTTCCTCCTTAGGGCTGGCTGGTTAACAGAGAAGTTATTAATAACCAACGAAGCCTGAGCTCACGTCACGCCTTCCTCTGGAAGTGTGGCAAGAGCCTCCATGGTTCCTCCTTCACCACCGTACCCACCCCATGGCTGTGTGCGAGGGTGGGGGAAACACATCCATGGGGCGTTCCTATGGCAGCAGGGCAGGGATGGGGGTGACACGGCTGCAGGGAGGCAGCAGTGGTGATGGTTGGTGCCAAGGCAGGTGGGGACACCGGGGACAGCTGGAGGGGGGTGTCCCTGCCCCGGGGATGTGCGTGTGGCTGCGTTCCTGGGGAGGCTGCTGGAGCAGAGCCCGCCGGGGTAATTCACCGGGTGCCGGATGCGCCGTAAATATGCAGAGAGAATCCAGGCACTGTGCTGCTCCTGAAACCGGCTATTGAGGAGGGAGATGAGGAAGACAAGAGGGAGGAAGCGGAGGGGAGACGCGGCACTGAAGACTTCTGTCTGGCCGGGGCGGATGCAGGTGCAGCTGCGGATTCCCCGGATGCTCCGTGTTNGATTTATTCCTTCTGTGCAGCGTCAAGGGCAGCCGCTTCTGTAACCTGGGCCTTGAGGTGGGGATTCTCTGAAGTCTTGTAAAGGGCTGAGCTGTCTCGGAGACTGATCTCCCTCCCCACCCCAGCTGCCCTTTTTCAGAAAATGTTTAGAAATGAGGTAGTTTGGAAATCTCTGCCCAGCCTGTCACCAGCTTGGTCTGAAATGAGCCAACAGCCTCACAGGCTGCGAGCGGAATCCGCGCCCGTGGTCACTGTTTCTGCAGAAAACGCAGCGAAATGAAGCTGCCTCGTGCTGTTTCCCAGGTGCTGTTTGTCTCTGTGCAAGGGAAGGGTGAGCAAAGGCTTTGGGAGGCCACAATGAAACTGATGGATCCTTCCCTGGGGCTGTGTCAGTGATTTTGGACTCAGCAGCCACAGAAATCCAGGGTGAGTGCGCTAAGGCCTCGCCAGATCCCAGCCTGTGTGGGGGAGGCAGGGTCCGGGCTGAGTGCTTGAAGGAAGGCAGTGTCTCCTCCTCCATGGGAAGCTGAGGCACTGCTTTCCCTAGAAATGCCCCTGCAGCACTGGAAATGGCAGCGTTGGGTTCAGTGGAAGAGTTTACGAGATTCCCAGGAGCCCAAGCACCTGGTGACGGCGATGCCACAGGATGGGGCAGTGGTGTGAGTGCTGCAGGGCACGGATGTGAGCACAGGCTGTGAAAGCTTTCCTGTGCAGGTGTACCTATGGCACACACATACACAGAGATGCACTTGCAAGACGTAGCAGTGTACATGCAAAACACTCTGTTGTGCATTTATATGTTCCTTCCAGCTGGGTGTTCCCTTCAGCTCACCAGGCAGCAAGCTTCTGACATAGAGATTTGCTGTCTTCCTTCCCTTCTCTTCCTCTCTCGGGCTGAAAGAGGAACTGGTTCTGGTGGCAGCTGGCTTTGGGCTCTGCTGGGCAGCCCAGGCTGGCTGACATCCCACTGCCTCACTGGAGAGGGCCGGGACCAAGTGCATAGAGCTGGCATCTCTCCTGGGAGACCCGCAGAACACCCCACGCAAAGGCTCCAGCCCCTCTCCAGACTGGCACCTGCCTTTCCCCCCTCTGGGGGTTGGCTCAAGGTCTGCAGCCCAAGCTGGTATTTGTTTGCCACTTTCCCAGCTGGGATCAGGGCTGCAGCCTCGCAGCTGCGCTGTTCCTGGCTCCCCAGGGCAGAGACATTTACTGGTTCAGTAAATCATTTTAGCATGTGCTTAAATCTACTGTGTAGGACAGGCTCTGAACAGCGTGGGTGCTGGAGGCTGGGAAGGCATGCCACCTGCCTGCAGGCTGGGAGCCTCCAGGATACAAAACGTGCCAGGAAATGGGAAAGGCATACAGAGACAGTTCTGGGGGCAGCCTGGGACAGCCCTGCTCAGGAGAGCTGAGAAACAGGGTGTGAATGCTGTGCTTTGTCCCTGCTTCCAGGTATGACGTTTGATGTGCAGCACACAGGAAGGTGACAGCACCTGTCCTGCTCAAACCAATGGTGTCCAGTCTGGAATCCCAACACGGGCAGTGATCAATAGTGAATGCTGGAGAAAAAGTATTGGAAATGGGTGAACAGACATCTCCTTTTGTTCTTCCAGGACCCCATGATGTGGAGCTTGGACACATCTGGACTAGCTGTGTCTGTGTATCAGATGTACCTTGAAAGAGGCACCCAAGCATGACAGCATCTCTGCTTTTACCAACTCCCCCAGGCTGTAATCTTGGTGCACAATGGATATCTTGCCCTGTCCAGAGGGAAGACAGGAGCCTCGTGTTTCTATCTCATGGTAACCAAGTGTGAGCAGGTAAAGCTGCAGACCCAATCCTTGCCAAGTGCCCGTGATGAAGGATGGCAGCTGGGATAACAGAGCAATAGGCACACGGTGCATCTGTGTTCCTCTTGAGGGTCAGCCTGGAGGCTTCAGCAGAGGAAATCATTTGTAAACACAGCTCTTCCTTCCCAAGTGGTTAAGACCCTGAGCTGCTTTCAGGCCCTGCTATGCAGGTGTCAGTGCTGGTCCTTGTGACCGATGGGGGATTTTCAATGTGTGAGGCAGTTCAAGCTCGTTTTGCTTCCACTCCTGCTGGGCAGGTTAATCAGTTTACGCATCTTCACAAAGGCCGTTTTCAGTATTGCTAAGATCTGTTGTGGTTGTATCAGCCTGCACCCCCACCATGCTCACAACGTGACGTGCAAGCACAGAAAGAGGCTTCTTGAGGGACGGAGGAGGCCTACTGTCTGCAGCAGCTCTGCAGTTATTTTTGATTGAGGTCGAGGCTGTGGTTTGTGCCCCAGAAGCAGCAGCACTGCACAGCCGGTTCCCAGCAGCTCTGGTGCTCGCCTCGTCCCTTCTCTGATCAGAAACCTTTGATTTCTGAAGATGAGAAGGGAAAAAATCTCCTTTGCCTTCCTCTAACGCTCACAAGGTCAGAGAGCAAGCTTGTACTTCTCCACCTCATTCAGTCTTTAAGAATGTGGAAGCACGTAGGAGTATTAATTACAGCCAATTATATGCAACCTGCTTGGCCAGTCACTGTGCTCAAATGGCCACTGAAACTGGCTGTTGTGGAGGATGGAGATGGCTCTCGCAGGCTCACCGCAGCCAAGGGAGCCTTCTGGCTTGGGGATTGCTCAGCAGGACAGATCCACAGAGCAGCTCAGCCATATAGTGTCAGAATTGAGTGTGCTCTGAGAATTTCCTGCCTGCAGTGTTTGTGCTGTGGAGTCCTCATGGCTTGCCATGAATCTCTCCCAGCCCAGCTGGTGAATTTTCTTTAATCTGCTTGGTGACTATGCAGGGAGTGTGTATTTACAGCTCTGAGCTGCTGGTTGGTGTCTGCATGATGAAATCACCTGGGCAGACCTGCTGAGGGTGAGATGCTTGGCCAGCAGCGAGAAGCTGGAGTCGTGACTGTGAATACAGATGTGAAAGTTACCACTGGATTCGTGAGCCTGGGAACTGAGGAAGTCAGTTGCAGAAGTGGGGATCAGAAACCTTGAAACAGGGCCAAGTAATTAAGCAACTTGCTGGGTGCTGTGCAAACACAAACTAAACAGACAGCCCTTGGTTTTCATCTGTCAAGGGAACAACTTTCAGCTGTGGTGCTCAGTGATGGGCATCCAGCTGTGATCCAGGGGCTCCCAGCACTGTCACCAATCTCTTGGTTTAAAAGAGGTGGAGCTCAGAATGCTGCAGCTTCCAATCCCTGGACTGCTTCTGGGGTTTCTGCAGTAGTATGGGATTTCTGCACTACCAATGGCTGTAGACATGCAGTGTAGGTATAAATTTTGCTTCTCAGGGCTATAAGCAGATGTGGGTGCAGTCTGTGCTGCCAGATGTGACTTTGTGCTGGATGCTTTGGGAGAAGAGCACGTGAAGGGAACTCCTGTGGACCATCCGCTGCCTCGAGTCTCTGTATTTGAGTGTGCTAAGACTGATTTCAGCCTTTCTGCCCCTGATCACCCCAGGTAAGCGGCAGACTTTCCTCGTGGTGTTTTTCTCATAGGCTCTGGGTTTTGTGTTTGAATATGAAACTTCTTGTACGTGAGCCCTCTGACATGGCCACGGTCACTGCAAGGAGCTGACAATGCTCTTGCTGGGTGTTTGGTTGTATATTGGTCAGAAAAACACTTCCCCCCTGCCCTCCTCTTAGTGTAGGAAGCTTTTTTCCTTCCTCAGCAGCCTGGTTTGCTGTCACACCAGGAGGGCACAGGGCAGTGCTCAGTGCCAGCAGCACAGCTCCTTCTGCTCTCCGGGCGTTCCCTCGCTGCCAGCCTGGCAGGGCAGCTCCCTGGAGGTGAGAAACATCAGGGAGGAGCCACCACGATCCCTGGCCATGTGAGGTCCTTGCACAACAGCCCTGTCATCCTGTGCTTTGCCTGCTATTACGAAGCCCAGATTGGGCTGAAGATGGGCCTGGGGCGAAAGGGAGGTGACATTCCTTGGGCGCCTGCTGGAATGATAAAGGAGCTCTGAAGGGTGACGTTGTCCATCAGGCCTTTCCTGGCAGGAAGTCCTCTCATCGTGATAAGGGGGAAGTCAAGAGGAGGGACAGGACGAACTGTGCTGACTGCAGAGGAATCCCCATGTCCTCCAGCATGAGCTGGAAGGCTCTGCTTGGTGACAGTGTTCCACGGAACCATGTGGTAGCAAAGCCAGCAACCTCACAGTGTCTGACACTCAAAATTGTGCAGAGAGCCCCAAAATGCAAGGGCTCCCAGCCCAGAGCAGGCAGCACAGCCATGCTGGTTGTATCTGATTAATGCAAAACCTCCCGACCCCTCCTCTCTGCTGACATGGGTGCTCATCTGTCCCTCTGCTGAGCTGCTTCAGGGAGCTAAACTGGCTGAAATGTAATCCTCCTCCCCCAAAAAGTGATTAGTTCTCACCACAGATTGTGTTAGCCAGTGCTGGTGGCAGGGAGGGATGGGAGCGGGTGGCTGGGGGTGCTGAGGAAGTGCAAGAACTCCAGACCCTGACCCAGCTCAGCTGAAATGTATGGAATTCTGCCCTTCGTGGGGAGAAACTGCACCTCCAGAGCAGTAGGGAGGAAGGAGGGACAGTGCCCACAGAGGAGAAGGGCTCTGACTTTTGAAGAAACACAACCAGTGGTAATTACTAGAACTAAGCGCATTTCAAACGTCACCGCCTCTTGCACTGTCAGTGCATATTCATTCTGAGAAAAACAATGTGCTGGGCTTGCATTCTCTTTCCTCTTTTCATGAATCTGCTAACGTGTTCAGAAAAGGTCTGGTCTGAAAGGCTGCGTTAGAGGTGTGTTAATTTTGAACTTGTCAGAGTGAACTTCTGGATTGGAAATGGTTCTACAAGTTTGTATGCATCACAAATGAAACCAACGTCATCATAGTGGCTGTAAGTGTGCTCTGTTCTGATTAAACCTGGGTTGTTTCCAGCTGAACCCTGGCATGGGTTTGTTGGGGCACACTTCCCCATTTCTCTTTCTGGTTTTGTTCCTTGTAACTATGTTTCTTCAGTGTAGAAGATGTTTAGAGATCAACCTTAACTAAACTGAATATAATAGCAAACAAACTTTTATTTTGGTGGTCTTCAGCTTTTAGACAAATCCTGTACATGGGATGTGGCTGCAGGCCCTTTGGATCTGTGTCTCCAACCAAAGCAGATGATATCAGTGTAACTCAGACTTCGAGTATTTCCATAAAGGATTCATGAATACAGGAGGGAATAATCTGAGGTGAACATCTCTTGGTATAGATCTGAATATATTTCATATCACTGTGAGCAATACGCAGATGGCTCAGAAAATCGAGAAGAGAGGAATGTCGTTGAGAAATGTCTTGCTTCTTTGGCTCTGTGGACAATAACGATTGCATTTGCCCATATTCTCATTTAATTAGCAGATTGACAAAGCTGGGCACTAGAGGACTTGAGTCCTTATTTACCCCCTCGTGGAAGCGTTTCACTTCCCAGGGAGGCTGAGAAATGCCAGCTGCCACCAGAGCCAGCGTGAGCAGAGGGTGCCCAACCTCCTGGTACACCAGGCAGGATCTTTCTTGGCTGCTTAACACAGAGTTAAATGCTGAACGTTCAACACGCCTTCCTTAGATGATGCTAGTCTATTTTTGAATTGACTCCTTTGAAGACCTATAGGTTAAGAGTGGGAAGGGAAATCGGTAATGGAGCAAAAATGACTGTGATTTAGAGATTGAATTGCACACAGCTTGAGCCATGCATCAGTATAATGAGATTCAGTCTTGTTTGGTTACAAGCGCTGGAGACAGAAGCAGAAAATGTGATCCACCAAGTCAGCTCTCAGGAAATGAGAAACAATAGAGTGAGGAAATCAGATTTCAAACTGCAGGGATATATTTATCGAGTTTTCCTTAGAATTTTCACAGAGCTTTTTGGCGTTCCTTGTGCAGCTTTTTTTTTTTTTTTCCAGTATTTTTTCGGTCAGCCGACATATGGCTGGAGGATTAGATCACCGCAAAGCACTGTTATTTGTGACCCATTTGCTAATGCAGGGCTGGGGTCACCGAGAAGAGACGAATGTACTTGTCATTGTTCAGCGCTTCTCGAGTGCTGTTCCTGTTGTCGGTCACGCTGCGGCCAGACATTTGGAACAAACTCATTAGCTAATTAGTGGTGCACTCAGCCCCACGTGGCAGCAGTTGCTGTGTGGGTGATGTTCACGTTGTGGCTGCGGAATGGGCCCTTCTGGGGCTCCCTGGCTAAGCTCAGAGGGCAGCTGTGGCCAGGGGGAGGCTGTGCCTGCCTCGTCTCTGCTGGGAGAGCCTCCTGCGTGTCTGGCATCACACTGCAGCTCCTCTCCTCGTCTTTCTGCTCCTTGCAACGCAAAGGGCCCTTTACTCCCACTCACTGCCTCCATCTGCCTTCTCCATGCGGACTGCTCCGCTGCTGTAGCAGTTACTGGGGAGACGCCACGGTTATCGGCGTCTGATGCTGAACTCATTTTGCAAATAGTGGCCTTGAACTCTGGCTCTGCCAACAGGGCTGAAATGTGTGCTGCGAGCAACTTGATAGAGTGCCATGGGTCAACATGCAAGGTGTGGTACAGGCTGCTGGAAGAGGACAGGACTGGGATGGAAAGCTTGCTATGCTAGCTCCTGGGTTTAGAGTCGCAGGCTGAGCAGCAGCAGCTGGCTGTGGCTAACATACCCAATCTGCTGCAGTGTTTCTGCACCACTGCGATGTCCTTGGGACCACCAGAAGGAATCATCCCACTGCAGCCTGTGCAAATCTCTCCTGGCGCAGCTGTAGCGATCTGGGGAGCCTGGCCAGCCTAACATGAACACAATTTGTTATTACACTTGTGTTAACACCTTAATAAAAAATCCTTCATTTCACTTGGGCAGCTTGTTTTGCCTGTACTGAGTGGCTCCATCAAGTTGACAGAAAATACAGTTTTGTTGATGCAGGTGTGCCAGCTGCTGGAGCTCTTTGCTGGGTTCGTTTACTTGTACACTTGAGCTGCAGACACAGCCCAGGAGATGCCTGGGATGGAGCTGGAAGCAGAGAGGAAGCTCACACCTGTTTCTGAGCCTTGTTTGTCCAGAGCTGGGAGGAAGGCAGCAGGAACGCTCTTATTCTGCACATTTTATTTCAGACAAGAGCTTTCTTCTTATTCTTCAGAGCTGTCAGCACCTAATCGTTAGGATTAATGAAAACACACAGAAACATTAGGTTCCCATCACTGCTGTTTTTTCTGAAGACAAAAAGAGGGGGAAGCGTTCTTTCAGCTCCTGCTGATAGCGTCAGATGCTTGCAGATGCTTTATTTTTTCACCCAGGATTTCACTCTGCTCAGCTCCCCCAGCCCGAGGTTAGCAGCTAAGCCAGCATCGCAGCTAGCTGCGGAAGACGCGGCTTCCCAGCGACCAGATGGTATTCAGAGCATTTGGACTCGCAGCGTTTCTAAAGCAAGTTGCTTTCAACGCAGCTTACTCCATGCTTTGCTGCAGTCCACGTTCTTCTGTATTTAAACCTCTATCTGCCTCAGATTGAGGTCAGTGGGAATTTTGCTGCTGGCTCTGAGGGAGAAGGGCTGGGCTTTAAGTTTGCGGCACTTCCTTTCCCTTGGAAAGCGATACCCTATAAACCGGAGTTTGCTCCGTTTCCTTTGCTTTCCCATGTTTTAACAAGGCAAAATTGCTCAGGAATTTGGGTTCTGCTGACCAGCAGTGCTACCTGGAGCCAGCTGCCTCCCGGCCTGCAATGTCTCCAGAACAGCCACGTCCCATTTCCTCAAATTGTCTCAGGGCTTTATGATAGGAAGAAACACTCAGAGAACTGCGGGGAGACCGCTGACCTCCTCCAACCCACGGCCCCGGGTGCTGCTTCCCCAGAAAGGGAGGAACGTGAGCAGCCACCACTTGGCTCCCAGCACCATGGCCACTCCTGTCAGTTTAATGCCGTTCCCCTCATCCTATCACTATCTGCCTGTGCAAAAAACTCGTCTCCATCTTTTCTACCATATCCTTTTAAATGCTGGAAGGCAGTAATGGGGTCTGCCTGGAGCTCACTCTCCTCACAGTTGGTGTTCTGGTGCTTTTTCCCCATCAGAATCCCCAAGTCCTTTTCCACAGGGCTCTCCCACCCAGTTTTGCCACCTAAATCCAAAAATGCCGTTATTTTACACCACGCCATTTGGCATTAGGAGGAGAGTGGGGGAAGAGTGGCAAACGTGGATGGTTGGAAGCGATGGCGGCTGCTTTGGCCACCTCCTGAGGGGAAGGAAATGTCCGCCCCCAGAGCAAGAGGGAGTGGGGTGGGGGTCGCGGGCTGAGGGTGGCTGTGAGGAGAAGGGGATGCGGGACCGCCATGGCCGTAAGGGGAAGAGACTGAGGGCGGCTGTGAGGAG
>WBMW01006028.1:186434-242473 GCA_013396635.1 Penelope pileata
GGGGCGGCCGCTGTGCGCGGGGGGACAGCGGGGCAGCACCCGCGCGGGGCCGGGGCGGCCTTTGTTGTCTCGGTGGGGCTGATAGCAACAGTTATCTGCCATGATGGCAGCGCGGCTGCGGGCGGGGGGCACTTCCCGGAGCCGGGAGGAGGACGGCGGTGCGTTGGGGGAGCGGAGTCCGCCCGGGGAACGGTTCCAGGAACCGCCGGGGCGGTGCGGAGAGCCCCGGGCCCGGCCCGGCCCGGCCCTCCCCGCTCTGCTCCGCTCGGGCCCAGCGGCGGACGGAGCGTTTCCATCTCTTCATTTCAGGTTTCTTTGGTTCGTTTGATTTAAGGTTTCTTTTTGTCATCCCCTGCCTGCGGTACGTTGGGTGCTACGGGTCGGGTTTGGGCTGTGCGGAGGGTGCTGCGTGAGTCGTCATCGTCAGGAATTAGGTTTAAGCAGGAATTATTACAGGCTGCCAACAATGAGCCTTTCCCGTTGGAAAGGCGCAGTGCTCACAGTTATTTATCTCGGCTTCATTCACCCACGGGGCGTGCAGCTCTGTTCCCCCTTCTCCTTCCATATCCCCGAGCCAGAAAGCAGAGCTATATTGAAAACAGCCACACATCAAATGCTTCTTATTCCCTGATTCATGGAGGAAGCAGCCCCACGGTGCTGCGCTGCGGATGTCGCAGGCTGGAGCCGACCCCGGGAGCTCCCATTGCAAACCAGGCCATGGCGTTCTGCTCCCCGCTGCTGGATGGGGACGCCGAGCTCTTGCGTAATTCCGTGTTGCTTTGTGCAAGGCAAGGTCAGAGCAAACCGGATGGCGAAGGTTTGGAATAGGAAAGGTTAGAATTTTTTTTTTGGTTGAGATATAAAACGTAGCGTAGAGATATCTCCAGCAAAATGCGGCCTGTTTGGGAAGTGCTCCTCAATGTGTTTGTCTTGGCTGGTTCCCAGAGGCACTATTTTCAAACAACCCTGTGTATAGTGCTTCCTTGTGAGGGATCAGAACTTGTGATCAATTTTCTCTTGCAAACTGGAGGTCACGGCAGACAAACCAGACAGAATCCCGGAGATAATCTGCTCTCTATATTAAATATTTAACTGCGTTATCAGAAATCACCAAGTACAAATGAACCATGAGTGTGCATTCCTGGAGACAGATTCTGATAAGGCTGAGCTGACTGTGAGTTCCACTTCAGGAAGTTTGACTTAGTGGTGCTGATTGCAACTTCCTTGATGTCACAGAGCAGCTCTGCAGCATCATCCTGCTGCGACGACCGCTCTGCGTGGGGCAGCAGCTCCTCGTGCCTTCTGACCAATGAAAAATCACTTTTAAAAAAATAAAGTTTAAAAGAGATACTTGCAGGGTGGATTTCTTGTTTTAGGAGGGAAAAAAAAAAAGCTACTCCTTAAGGGGGAAAAAAAAAAAAAAAAAGACTAGATAGTCTTGGGTGATGTGTTGGTAAGAGAAATCCTGCCTGGAAGTCACCAGGTGGTCCCATCCCGGTGGCACAGAGCCCTGAGCCCTGGCTGCTGGGTGCCTGTGGTGATGCTGTGACGTTTTCCACGTCCACTATTCTTGCAGTCACTTTTAATGAGCAGTTGGTGACCATCTGATGTCCAGTGCGAGCAGGGCTGTGTGATGCAGTGAGCAGAAATGGACTGTGCTGGTACCGACCGCCCCATTATTTAAATAACTGGTTAATCATGCTAATTTCATTCCAGCTGTCAGCCATTTGATTGCTGTAAAAACTTGGAGCTCTTCAGAAGCCTCCGATCTTGGATTGCTGCTGTGAAATGCCAAAGGCCTAATTTGTTACTTCTTAAAAATGCTGATAGTCTTGATAGAGAAATTGGCTTTTTTTTTCCCCCAGAAGAATCATTAAATTTTAATCTATCTTAGGAGAAATATCTTGCTGTAATCTATCTTAGGAGAAATGTCTTGTTGTAATCTATCTTAGGAGAAATATCTTGCTGTATAGTTACGATATTCATCATGTTGCTCTTATGTAGGATGGGGAAATGGCTGTTGGTTTTGTCTGGTCTAGCAGAACATAAGACATTGTAAAATCTTTGTGTAATAACTGGTGCTCAGGAAGCAACTTTCTGCCCTTCCAGCGCCATGTTTGCAGAGCACTAAATTGCCTCTTGGGATCTTGCTAATAGAAAATGAAAAGTGTCTGGTTTATGTGAACGCCTGTAATGTTCTTTTTCCACTTTGTCTCGCTCTGATCTGCGCGGGGAAAGTATTGAAATGTACCAGTATCCTGCTGTCTTAAGTGCTTCAAAGAGCAGCGGTTTTTTGTGTGTTTCAGTAGGCTGGCTGCTCATTAAGGAAGCAGGAGACTCTGTGGAGGAGAACAACACGGATGCTGTCCTCTGGAAGAAAACCTTCTGTGCCTAATTGCAGGTCTGCCAGCGCCGGCGTGCTTTGGTTCGGTTCCATACCGGTGTGTGCTGAATGGCAGGCCTTAAAAATCTCAGAATTAATCAGTTTTGGTGGCTGGTATAGGATTGTTTTCCTATTCCGTGGGATGAAGAGTGAATGTAGAATGCTTGTGTAACAGAAGAAGTGAATTTGGAGGCTGTAGGCACCAGGGTGGGTCTGGAACTGGCTGGCTGTAGTGGCTGAGCCTCATGGTGAGCGATGTGGGAGGAGAAAGTTGCAGACAAGCTGGGATTGCTTATTTACCAGCTGGCAAATAACAATTCTGTCTTGGGTTTTCAGCTTTGGGTTTTGGTTGGTGTTGCAGTGGTGGCCTAAACTGTGCTGAGGCAGAATAGTTTGTAAGAGATTAGAAATTGTGGGCAGTTTTTAAGGAGGAGGTAGATGAAATTGCTGAGGCCGAGCTCCTTCAGACTGCACTGTGTCTGGTCAGAGTTACCAGTGGGGCTCGATGCGTATAAATATCTCATGATGGCATTTCTGGGAGTGGTTGTACAATAAGAAAACGAATTTAGAAGTATTTTGTGTTTTCTAGTCCCAGTGCCGTTGGCAGCTGGGAATGTTTACCTGAATTTAGTTTTTAGTTCATCTTGATATGTTTTTATATGGAAATATTACTCGAGAATTTTCATTGGAGCAATACTTTGTTTAGTGAAATGCTTTTCTCCTTTAGAGATAACTATTAGCTGATTTTTTTTTGTACATTTACGAAAACTGAGCTTACAAACAGATCCCAGCAGCGATGCCCTGCCCTGCGTTAATTGTTAATAGCGTGTCTGTCTGTCCTCGTGTCACCCAGGGCTGTTGACATGAGCACCTCTAACTACTTCTTCCCAGCTTGTGCTCGAGGTCGGGCTCAGCCCGCTCGGTGCCGTGCCCTTGGCTCTTTCCAGGTGGGAGATGGGAGCAGGTCCCAGGGTGCAGCCCATCCTGTGTCCCCTCCTTACCCATAGGGTGTTGTGGTGGAGGTGGCTGCATCAGGTTCTCCAAAATCTCAGATGCAGTCGTTCCCTTGTCCTGCTGCTTGCAATTAATTTTCATTTTGGTTAATAGCTCTCCTTCCCCAGTTAGGAATATAGCTCCCCGAGCTGTCTGGAGTAATTAGTGGGAATTCTGGTGCGAGACCTTCTGATACACGCAGCTCTCTTCCGCCCTGTTGACTGCTCCTGTCTCTCCTCCAAGTGCTGTTTTATTAATGTAGCCTACAGTTGCTGAGTCTTCAGTCATGTAGCAGGATAATAAATACCAAATTTACAGGGCACGGCAAGTGGAACGGTTCTGGGGGGTGATCCAGACCAGAGAGCACTTGGCTGCAGTCTGTACAAACCCATCCTTTGTCGTTGAGGCTTCTAACTCCATGATGCACTTTCTTGCCCTCCTAATTACCTTGCACTTTGCACACATACACCCATTTTATTGCTTATTTAAATAGATGTCCTAGTTCCTGTCTCTGGTAGGGTCATGTACGTGTTCCCCATGGCTCAGATTTGATCACCTTTAGACCCAATATTTTGTCGTGTGCTTTTTTTCTGATGGAAATTTCTATTCTTAGCCCTTACAGTAGAATATTGATCTGTGAATCATTTAGTTTTTTATGCTTACAACATATCACTTAACAATAGTTTTACAAATTAACTAATTTTTTTTTTCTTAAATCTTACAGCTGTTTACCAGTTTAAAAATATGCTGGGAGCCTTACCTGGAGATGTTCCATGTCGAGTCCACAAGATAGAAATCAGAATAGCCTTCTGGGTGGTTCACTGTAGCAGCAGGTAACCTCATGGCCAGTTTCTGGGCCTGTTTTGCCAGAAGTGACCACTTCCAGGTGGGCAGAGCAGTCTGAGGGTCATGGGTAAAACGCCTTGTCTGTTCCTCTAGAGAAATTCAGTTTCCAAAAATTGAGTTAACCTCACTTGTAGGGACGTTCCTGCAGCTCTGAAGATGTCCCTTACGTAAGGTAACGTCTCCAAAATCAGGCTGGTGGTTTTCAGTATTTAAGGAGCAGGAGCCCAGGCAGAGTGAGCTCTGTTCTGTTGGGTTGGGTTCTGCCCTGGAGAGATCCCACCACTACGCTGCGCCCACGCCAGCTGGGAGCATGAGCGTGGGTGGCAGAGGTGCTGATGATGTTAGGGATGTTTTTCTTCTTTGCTCAGTTTGAAATCACATTAATTTCTAGACTTAACGTCAATTTAGTAGTTTCTGAACCTCTGCAAGGGCAGTGGTCTTTTCATAGCTTTGCTAGAACAAAGAGATCTTAAGAATCTTAATAGAGACTCCTATAATCTTATTACAACTGCTCCTGGCTGTTTAAATCACTTCCTTGTACTTAAATAACAATCTGTCACCAGCTATTTCTTGATTGTAGTTTTTGTCAGATGCAATTTATCCCCCTCTGTGTTTTTGTTATGGTTTTTTTTTTTTTCTGATTGTGCAACCCTTAGGTTGGCGAGCAGTTTCTTTCCCCAGCAGTTCTTCTGACTTCTCTGGGACTAATGGCATGAGTAATTGCTCACTGGTGGAAGGGTTGTGCGGTTCACAAATAAGACCTTTGTTTGTAGGACCTCATGGACAAAACCCACAAAAATAATTGGTGTACGGTTCTGATATTCCTTAGGGAAAGGCAAAACAAAGTATTTTTGAAGGCAGCTTCCTCCCCTGAGATGCTGGCACCAAAGACTCCCTCAGACATCTTTCCTTGCAGATAAGAAACCAGTACTGGAGGGGCTAGTTGTGTGTTGCTGACTGGTGAGCTCTCGAGCAGTGTTTTGGTTTGACCATTTTTCTGATTTTTATTTTTTTTAAGCAGTAAGGATTTTCTCAGTCAATTCTGTTGACCCAGTTGCTGGTGCTGCTGCCTTTCCACTACGATTCAGCTCTGAAGAGGGATGAGACTTGTGACAGCAGCAGTAAGACACAATGGTTGATCCAGCCTTTTCCTAACCCTATAAAATCAGCAAAAACTTAAGATCGTTAATTAATCCTCATCCTTCAGTTCTCAGTGGGGCTGTTTTAATGTGCCTGCCCGCTCGCTGATCGAAGGACAGTGTCCTTGGCCACTGTCATGTGGTATAGGTAAGGGAAAGCACTCAAATCATTATTTGAAAAACAGAATCTCAATGCTTTTAATTATTCAGTTAGCTAATTAATCAGTGAAACGTTGCCATTTGGTGACATTGCTGGAGCATGAGGAGTAATGTCTGTTTGGGGAGAGAGCTGAATCCTCCATTTCCAGCAGCATTCAGCTCCAGGGAAGATCTGGTGGATCTTTACAACACTCCTGCCCAATGATTTCATCATTGGATAAAACCTCTCCGTGCAATAACCATTTGAAAGCATCAGAGTTGCATCTGTTATCTGATAAAATATTTGCACATCTTGGCTTATTGCATGGTTTTGTGATTGTTTCTTGTAATGCTATGTTTCTTGTGGTGATTTTTTTTTTTTTAAAGAGCTTGTAATGCTTATTGATGATAAGTGTTGCTGTGTTGTTGCCACTGTTGTTGAGCAAAGCTTCTGTAAGTTATACTTTGCCAACCAATTTGGGGGAGTGCATCTCAGAAAGTAAAGATGGTGCCTCTGTTGGGATGTGTTTCGATAAACTGTAAGTGACACCAAGTGCTCTCCTTGTTACAAATACACAAGCACAGATTGGAAATCAATATTTAATATTGCAGGTGTAGTTCTTGAGAACGTAATTTTGTCCTGTTAGGTTCTTAAAGCAGAAATCTCTGTGCTGCTCAGGGGAACAGGAAGGCTGTCCTTGCATTGGGCTACAATTATGCAGCCCACTTTTTTAGTGCTTTTTCATCAAAACAGCTGCTTGCTGAGGATGTTTTTTAAAGATTGGTGCTTGGGTGACATGTCTAAAGGATACTTGTGTTTGTGTGTTTACTGGCTCTCTTGGGAAGAGTTAAGGAAGTAACAGGCGGAAATGTTTGTATTAGGTTTTGTTGTTTTTTTTTTTTTTTAAGAGTTCTTGAATTTTAGGGAAACTGAAGAATGAATGCTTTTGTAACAGCAGAATCACTTTGGAACTTTTATTGCAGAGAAGCACTGAGGTATATAATTAAAGGATGTGAGTGAGGGTTTTTTCAGTCTGCTGAACTGCTTCAGTGCTGCGTTTCAGCTTCACCCGTGGCTGACCCCGTTGTGGAGCAGGGGCACACTCACATGCCTGACTCTGTACATTTCACTTCATGCTGAATAATCTTTTGCCTAGCCCGCTGCTTTAAGCACCCTGAGTAGTCTAATTGACATTTCCGTCTCTACCTTCCAACTAAGAGCATCTGCTTAGTTTTAATTTCATCATAGCACAAATACATGGTGCCTCCAAGAGAGAGCTTACAGATGCTTCTGGAGGCAGAACGTGGTCTGGGTCTGCAGCGTGTAACTCTGAGAAGTGCTCTGCGTGGGGGCGGTTCCGTGCTGACGTTGCAGGCTGCTGAAGCCCTGGAGATGGAAAGAAGGGCAGGATTGTTTTGTTGCATCATTCTATCATTTTTAATATGCTTCCTGGGGGGGTTTCTGTTCTGAGTTTATGGCTGGCATCATGCAAAGCACAGAGCATGTGCTTCGTTAGGGCACGAGGGGTCTGTGCTGGTCCCTGCAGTCAGTGCTGAATGCAGCACGTGGGTTTTTGGTGCTGCTGGCTTCCCAGGTGTGAGTGAAGGAAACGTGCTTGAACATCCTGAGTGCAGCAGTGTCTTTGTTATGTGCGTGCCGGCACAAAATTGTGTCTGGATGCCTTGGGACAGAGCCAGAGTTTTCATCATCTTCTTTTTTTTTTTTCTTTTTTGTTAGCTTGGGTAGTGTGTATAATGTATAGTGGCTTTTCCTGTCTCTGGAAATGCTGATTTTTCGTTTTATTTTAAGAAGGGATTTCTTTTTTTCTAATTCAGAAGAAAAATAAACTTCAAAGGAGGAGGAAAATCTGTGCTTATTTTGCTTTTCTTTCGGTTTGTGCCTTATAGAAAGGCTTAAATATGCCATCAGGACTTACCCTGTGCTTCCCTCACAACCTCAGAGCGTGGGACCTGGGCAGAGGAAGGTGGGTGGTGTCCTGGGGTGCTGAGCCCCATGGGGTGTGCAGGGTGTGCTCCTCGTGGGTCCCTTCCAGCTCAGGGTTCTGTGATTCCATGACTCCAAATGCCATGAAGCTTGTGCTCTGCAAAGCTCAGCTTGTGTTTTGCCAAAAGTGCTATTTGAACAGTTTTAATGTAATACAGTGTCTTTCCCGTTTTCTCCTTTCATGGGAAACCAGAGTACAAGAGAACTGAGCACCGCCTGCTGCTTGCATGCTAACCAGATGCAAATAGAGTCCCCTCCCTCACTATTGCATCCTCCCTCCTCGCTGCTTGCTGCATTGTTTTGATTAAAGCAGTTCCATGGCCAACTCCCAGCCTGGAGGGCAGGTGAGAGGAAAAATCCCTGATTGCAGCTCAGCTATTAACATATCTTTTGGAGTTGGTAATGTCATGGTTTGCAGAAAACAAGGTTTCAGGAGCTTCAGAGAGCAGAGGGCTGTCAGAAAGGCAAACATCAAAGTGGAAAGAAAAGAGGAGTTTATTTAAAATATAGTAAAAAGACTTAAAACATTCATTCTGACCTATGAGAGCTATTAAAAATTTAAAAAAAAGTCTTTGAAGCTAAGCATTAAAGATTTAATAGTATTAATTGAATTAAGCCGTGGGAGTTAAGGATATGTAGACACATGTGTAAGGGTATGTGTGCTAACCATTGCCTGTGTTAAGGAAGCTGAGTTGCTGAGTGCTGAGTTAATTGTGCTCGGTTTATAAAGGCTGCCTTAACAAAACACTTCTTATTCTTGGCCTTAATTAGAGTGGATGCCATTATAACTGAAAGTGTAAACAGCAGTGCAGTGTACTCGCTATCATGTTAGAGGCTGCTGTGAGGCAGAGCAGACCCGGCTGGCACACCTGGACAAGGCCCAACAAGCAAGGTAGTTTCTGATGTGTGCTTCCAAGGTCGTTTTGTTTTTTTTATTAAGTCTGATTTTTATTTTTATTTTCCTTTCACTGTTATGGGAACAGTGCCTTAATGCTGCTCTACCCAGTAGTGATGTGGTTCCTCCTAGCTGTGGTGCTTTGCCTGTGCTCCTGGCTGGGGTATGGGCTTTGTGGCAGTCCTGCTTTCACGTTTGCCAGCAATTTTCTCCAACGACCAACTGATCTGGGGAGCTGCTAGCTTGTCGTGTGTTTAGAGCTTAGCACTGTTGGGAATGCTTTTTGCTGGAAGGAGGTGATCCCTCCCTGGCTTTGTCAGTAGGTAACAAGGGAAAATAGGAGTCAGGGCTGTGGCACAGTTGCAGTAGCCTGGTGTTGAGGGAACAGTGCATGTTTTTTATTTTTATTTTCCTTTATAAACTGAGAACTCTGTGTTAAAGACATGACTGACTCCAGGGCTAACAAGCAGGGGTAAGCCAGGTCCATATGTTGTTCGCAGGAAAATGAGCAATGAAAGCTCCCTTGCAAGCATCCAGGTGGCCTGGCTGAGGCAGCTGATGTCCAGGGGAGAGCAGGAGCACCCAGATTTCATTGGCATGGAAATACCACGTGTGGAGACACCACCAACCTCGTCAAGAGGGATAACGGGATCGAGGGGGATCTTAATACTTTCCTTTTCCCTCCTTCAGGAAGGTGGTTGCTGGCAGCATGAGGCAGGTTGTTTGAGCTCTCCTTGCTGCAAATGTAGTTACTAAATGATTCAGCACAGTGCCCTGCCCACGTGTTTCAGCAGTATTGATGAATTCATTACCCTTCTGTTAGCTGATGGATGTTAATGGGCTAGAATTTCTTCTGTGCATTTGGGCTCGATGGAACGCGCTCAGAAAAAAAAAAATTAGAAAATGGAGTGGGTGAGTTTTCAAGTCACTTTCTTGTTCTGTTTATAAATCTGAAGAGAGAGACTGCTTTTAATAATTTGCATTAAGACAGTGGTTAAAAGAAGAATCCACAGGGCAGTGCAGGCAGCCATGGGATATGCAGATAGGAATATAACACAGTGAATTTTCTTGAAAAACAAAACAAAAACCAGCAACAAAAACCATGTTTCAAGTTATAATTGTCTGTGTCTGAAGTATCAGAGGCTTTGGCGTTTGTGTTACATGTGATAAGTGTTGCCCTCTGCCTTTGGGACTCCTTGCAGGTTACATGAAGTCCTGAGGGCCTGTGGGGAATTGCTAGATTCAGAGCATCAAAGCTGAGGGGATGTAACGTGCTCTGCAAGAAAATGACCTTTAATAATGAAACAGGCACAGATGCTTTTTAGTAACAAGTCTTTGTCATCCTCTTTGAGAAGAGCAAGCTAACTCCCACTCAAATCGTTTTCCATCTAAGTGTCCAGAATAGCTGAGGGAGTAGGCAGAATATTGGTGCTGTAGGATAGAGTCAGAAACCTGGAGGAATCATTGTGATGACAGCTGAAAATTGGTGCCTGTCTGCAGGGGAGAATGTGGGATTCACCGGCGTCTTCAAGCCAGAAAATTCCACAATAATCAACAAAATGAGAATAAAGATAACAAATAATTGCATGTGGGAATAGGAGGATCCTTATTAATGTCTGAATGAAGCAAGCAGAAAGTTTTAAATAGCACAATAAGGAAAAATCAAGGAGTCCTTATATGAAGCGGGTTGATTTCCTGCTGTCTTCCAGTGATTCACTTCCATCAAAGATAAATTTAAGCATGTAGGTCAAAGTCAGGAGCTGAGGCAGCACAGACCACGACTGGCTGCGTTTGAGTGCTGTTTCCTGGTAAGCATCACCCAGCCTAAGCCCAGGCTGCAGATAGAGGAGCAGCAGCAGGTATTTGAAATGTATTTGGGAAAATGAGACTGTACAGTGTGAAAAGATAAGGAGGAAGAAGAGGGACAGCTGAACAGCTGCTACAGGACAGATAGCTAAAACCAGCCTGTAAGAAGGGCAGGACCAAGATCTTATGATGGGAGCCAGTTTTGAAAAGCTAGAGGACAGAATTATTTTTCTGTGGCTGTCTTCAACTTGAAACAAAAGGAACAAGTCCTACAGTTACGGGCAGCTAGGTGGTAAAAGGAGACTTCCCAGTCCGCCCACTGCTTGCAGTTCTTACAGCCACCTGCTGAAGGTAAGTCCCAGATCAGACTGCATGTGCCAACCTGTGCCAGCCAGTTGGGCTTCCACGGTGCAGCGTTAACCTTTTGCCTCATGAAATGTAGCTATAGATTGCTGTTGAAATGAATATTGCTTCCCTTGTTTGTACTTCAAAGTAACCAGAATGACCTTGGGGCAAAGGGATTGGGTGGTTGGGTGACCCAATTGGATTTTTGGCCAAGAATTTCCTGCCGGGAGAATTTTAGGATATAAATTTCCCACTTTTGAATTTTATTGCAACTTAAGCAGTCATGAGCATACAACTGCATGTAGCTTAATTTCTGAGGGTTAAAGTAACCTCATGTTCTCAGGATGTTATGGTTAAGAGCATGCGTTGATGTTTCCAGAGCAGGGAGGCACAGCACTCGAAGTTACACCCTGTGCACGGGCACTGCTGAGTGTAGCTAAGATATGAAATCCGCCACCTGCTTCTTTACAGCCTTGTCATTTGTGTTGGCAGCCAGTACACTTAAACATTTAACTCAAAAAAAAAAAAAAAAATGGTGTTGTGGATGTCTGAACAGTTATGGCTTTGCAGATCTCCTTGTTTCTCGACCAGTTCTTTTCATTAGAAATTCATGCTGCAAAGTAGAAGTAGTAATTAGTCTCCCAGCTTCTAGCTGTAGTAACATGGGGGGTTAAACCGATGTTTTCCCTAATCTGTGTCATGATGAGTATTTGCCTTTGGCCTATTGGATTTATTAATGTGGTTGCATGGCTGTGGTGTGTGGGTGGCTGGGAGAAACTGCTCATGGTGACGTCTGCTTCGTAGTAATGAAGTGCAAACTGAATTGAGCTAATGAAATCTTTGTGCAATGTAAGGAGCAAGTACCTTCCCAAAATACCAAGTCTGGTGGGTAACTGCAAACATATAGGAATATAGTTGTTCTTGTCAGTTGAATTCTTAAATTATGATGGTATCAAGAGCTGAGAATGTAGCTAAGGTTTTGCAGTCCTGCAGACTTCTCCGCTGGGTGATTGGCAGCTGCTGCGGTGACTGAGCTGATCCTCCAGGGCTCTGAGCTGGGTGAAGGGGTGATGGCTTCCTCGTGGCCACTGCTGTCACCCAGTAAGCAGCCTAAGTGCCAGGGCTGGGCTTCTCTAATCAGTAATCATCTAAGACAACATCATCTGGCAAGAAGATCAGATCTCTTTCTCCTCCCTTCCAAAATGAAAATATGAAAAGAGAGAAACGTCTCCCACTGCCCTTAATTCAGTTGAAAATGCTCTTGAGCATACCTGGCAAACTGAACGTATTTCTGATTGTTGCCTTTTTTTAAGGCATGCATTGGCCAATTGTTTTTTCTTCTCTATTTGTGAAAGTAAAAGATGAAGTGCTTTCATTCAAGTAGGTAATCCCCAGAGAACAAATTCCTGTTGAGAGTTTGGGTAGGTATTTTTGCTGCTGTGTTGGATTAATTTGCATTTAGAATGTCTGGTTCAGTGTGTAATGCCTTGACCTTATGCTGTTTTGTAATTCTGCAATATTCTGCTACTCATTACACACCCAGGGCTTGTTGTATTACCAGTGGAAAATAGACTGTGGTCTGCTGCATGAAATGAAGCTGGTACTGTCGATGACACTTGACCTAGCCATAGAAGGAGGAATGTGTGATATTTAAAGAGATGTTGTCAAAGCCTGTCATCCTAAAATTAGACCTCCGGTGTCTGTCAGATTTGGATCATTTGCAGTGATCTGTGTGGCTCTGGCAGAGGCAGAACTTCAGAGCATCTCTGGGGCTGCCCAGCCAACAACTCCAGCTGTGTGATGGGCTGCCAAGGTGGATGTGAGCGATGCAGGACCACGTGCTGGTGGGTGCAGGCAGGGCTGCTGGGCTCTCAGCTGTGTGATAGAGATCCCCAAGTTTCTGCTCTGTGCTCCCCTTTCTGTAGGGTGAGGAACGAGCTGAGCTCTCCACTGGGCTCTGGTACTGCCCTCCTAATTGAAGGGGGCTTGTAGTAAGGAAAGGTCTTATGGAGAAAAGGCAAATGAAGGCACGTTTGTGTCTGTAAAGCTGATCTGTTGCTAAGTGGCTGTGCAGGCTGGACTTGGTTTATCTCTGCAATTCTGAGGCACAACTGAGAAATCAGTGCAGGATCTAACCTTAGGCTTCATGAATATGCATGGTTTGAAGGAGAGTATCTTTCAGCATTAACTCTTTAAATAAAGACATCCCTTGGCCACCTGCTGTCTGTGAAAGCTGGGCTTGTTCTCTCATTTGTAAAAGGGGGTGGAAAGCTTCCAAAGCTCTGAATTTTGAAACCATTTCCTTTTCTCAGAAATGACACTGAGGGGAGGACAAGCGTTTAAACTGTGTGAAATGGAAATGAAACCTTTCTTCTGGAGTTAACCCTGTTCTCCAAACCATTTGCCAATCTGTGTTTGCAATTCATTTCCTAAATAAGCCAAGGTGAAGGAAGGGCATTGATGGTAATTTCAGCGTCTTCATTTTACTGCTTTATTCACATGAATTGCTGTTTTCTCTGCTGTATAATAGCAAGAGAGAGCTAGGAAGTGTGCTGCTTGTTGGCGTGCAGTTGCCCCTCTTCCTGTTTGGTTTTGGGAACAGGGCTGGTATTACAGCAGGGTGCTGGTTTTGGGAACAGGGCTGGTATTACAGCAGGGTGCTGGTTTGGGGAACAGGGCTGGTATTACAGCAGGGTGCTGGTTTTAGGAACAGGGTTGGTATTACAGCAGGGTGCTGGTTTGGGGAACAGGGCTGGTATTACAGCAGGATGTTCTGCTGTGGGCAGTGCAGTGGTGTCCTTTGGTTGTGGAGTTGTTCTGTAAGAATGACTTCTGAGTAGGAAAACAGCGCGTGAAAGAATGAACTGAGATTGAGAATTTCTTTAGCAGTGTGGGATCCAATGCGAGAAAAATGTCTTTGCTGTCATTTTTTTGAGGGTTATTGTATGCCTGAATGCTACATAAGGGCTCGTGCTCCCTTTATTTATCAGTGAGTTCTGGTTCCTATGTGTGGCCAAGAAGGCTTTTTGAAAGCACTGCAATTCTGGCTTTGTGCACATAACAAGCTACCATAAGAAAACCAGGATGGGAATTTACAGTGCCAGGTGATGCAAATCCTTTTTCTTTGCCATAAATAGAAGCAGGCTGCTTGTTATGGCTGGGGATGTGTTGTGGGCAGCTGTGTGCAGGTGTGCTTTGAGTTTCTGTCTCTGAGCTCTCCCTTACTCAGCATCTGGCAGCACTTTCCTTCTGCTTCTTGCAGCCTGCTGGGAGGCACCCAGCTGTACCCCAGGGATCTCTCCTTGCACCCCAAGAGCAAAGAGGGCTGCTCTGTGGGTCGGTGGGTGCTCAGATGTCAGAGGTAAAGCTGTGTGCCCCACATTGCTGCCCTGCTGGGAGCTGCTGCAGCTCAGTGTTTGCTGGTGGTGCCCAGCCAAAGCTCTTTGCAGAACTGCGTCGTAGGGTGAAAGCTTGCGGTTACCTTTCCATGTGGTTTGTGAAAAGGAGGGGGGGAGGTTTCTAATGTACATTAAGATGATTGTAGTGACTGCCTGAAAATCACGAGATAACTGAATTAGGAGCTTGGAAGAAATATAAGTTTTTATGCATAAGTTAGATTGGAGGTTTCCTGTATATAGTGTAATACACAATACATTTTTAGTGCCAATTTCTGGCAAGCTCGTTGTATTTCATGTTAATGTTCACAGTTTTGATTGCCCACTTGATGTGAAAGGCTTGTCATAACTTTGTGGTCCGTCCCTAGCTGGGCTCTGTGTGCATTTATTTACCTGCAGCTCGCAGGGAAGGGCGTGTTATCAGTGGAGACAGACCCAGGTCTGAGCTCTGCATTCCTGAGATCTGAGCGGGTTCTGCTCCAAGTCTGTGTATAGGTGGGTTTGTGCAGCTCTTCCTTTGAACTGAGTTTATTAAGGACTTTGTGGCTTGGCCTCATTTCTCTGTTAGTCTCAGCAAATTAAATATGGTTTCCTCACACAGATTTCATTTTGTGAATTTAATCTCTTGTGAGAGAGCTGCTGAGAAGTCCAGTCAAGAATTCCTTCTGTCTGCACATTATGTCTAAAAAAGTACCATGAGAATTCATCAGGATTATTTGTGTAATGAAATTATTGGGATAGGGAAAAGGAAATTAGGTATTGCCCTCCTGGTTACCCTCAACAGCACAGGGGGCTTTACTTTGTCGTCTCCAGAAATGTGTATTTCCTTCTCCAGCTAAAGAGGGCCCAGGGGAGGGCAGGTTTGGAAGGCTCACCTAAGCTGAGCAAAGCCAAGGTTCCCCCTTTTCCCTCTGCTTAACCTTTCAAAGCCGTGTGCTCGAGCTGAGCGTGCTTCTCCTGCTGTTAGCTGGGAACTGTGGCCCCAAACACCGGCTCTGGCTGGGTCTGGCTTTCTGCTGGCCTTGCAACACTGCTGTTAAAAATGCAAACTCGGATTTTTGCTGAAGCTGCAAGTGCATTGTGTTTCCTTGTGGTTTGTTGTGGGATGGCAATCCACCGCAGTCGCTGAAAAGTCTGAGCTTTCTGCGTTAAGTATTTCTGTGTAAGTATTTGGTCGTGCATTAGAAATGGTTCCTTGCTTCCATGCAGTGGGGATGTTCAACTGTCTGAGCTCTTTACCCATAGCAGAGGCTGTCAGGGTGTTCCACAGCGTGTCAGAATTGAGCAGAAAGCTTCTTTCGTGTGCTGTGGAAGCAGAGAATTTGTAAAGCAGATACTGAAAGGCTGCAGGGTTACTGCTGCTGCCAAAATAGTTTCAAATGTTACAGCTGGAAGGTTCAGGGGGAGAAAACACAACAACCAACCGTCCTCCTTCCACCCCCATCACCCTCTGGTTTTTTAATAGAATAAAATGGTTCGTTATAAATTGTCTTTAGTGGGTTAGGAGCAGAATGGGATGGGAAAGTGCGTGTCTTTGCACCAAGAAAGGGAAGAAAGTGACGCTGATCTGATTCACATTAAATGCATGTGTTCATGAATCGAAGACATGAAGGTTTTTGGGTCTGTTAGAGAACAACATGTGAAATGTTTAATTTTCTGGAAGATTTGCTCTGCTGCTGGCTTGCCAAAGCTCTGCCCTGTGCCAGTGTACTGCCTTCCCCAGCAGCTTCACTCCAGCAAAGCTGCTGCATTGCTGAGGTTGTGAGGCATGGGACCTTGGGCACACGTGTGCATTCCCCCTCTCTAGTTTTTGGGGTGAAGCTTCACTTCTAAATAATAAATATAAAATAGTAAGCATAGTATTAAATGCTAAATATAAACCTGAGCATTTCTCAGGTCTGAGGTTCTTTTCAAACCGTTCCTGTACTCGTTGAGGCCGTGACTTGTTTTCTCATTCCCACTTACAGCAAATCACAAATGCTTTTCCTTCGTGGAGCTGCAGCGTGGGGAGCGCAGCGGGGCTGCATCGCACCTCCCTCCCTCCACGTGCCTGCCTGAGGGCCTCAGCACTCAGGTTTCTCCCCAGTGCTTCTGGTTGGGCTGGGCAGCTGTGAAGGCTCTTCCCCTTTAGATGCTGTTTCTCAGAGCTGACAGCTTCGTGGTGTTGGATCTCTTTTCCCCAGCACTGGGGTGCTTTGGCCCTTCTTGCTGCCGTGCAGCGGTGCGGTCCGAGCAGCTCGCTGGCTCAGCAGGAGGCAAAGCCGTGATGCTTTTCTGCTGGGACTCGAGGTGATGGGTTTTGCTGTGCTGTTGTCTGACGGCTGGATGTGATGTGTGGGTGATAGAGGGGAGCAGCAGTGGGCTGGGGGCCACTGGTTTTGGTGGACATGTCCACATGGACAGTCCATGTGCCCACCTGTGTTGTGACTGATTATTTGGCTAGACTTACTCCGTGGGCCAAAGCTGGTTATTTAGGACCAGGGTATGTTTCCCTGGACTGCAAAGTGTACCTTTCTGTATATCTGCTGTGATATTGAAGTGATGTTTTAAAAGCTGTAAAGTTGTAACAAGTAATGAAACACACTTTTCTTTTCCTCTCTCCTGGAGGTACATGGAGCTGAGGCTTTTACACAAGCTGGTTGTGTAGTGCACTCTAAAAATATTTTGGTAAGGGCTCTCATCCCTGGCCTTGAAAGAAACAAAATTCTCATAAGATGAGGGTGCTTTCCACAGTTGTACAGCTGGTTAGAAGACAGGAAATGGGGTTAGGAGTCAGTGGTTGGTTCTCACAGCAAAGGGCTATTTCCAGGGAAGTGTCCTGCCAGAGTCAGTGCTCCCTCCTCCAGATCACTGCTAAGGAATGAGGTGACCAAACTGAAACAAAGAGTTAAATTTGAAACAAATCTTGAATAATTGAAAGCAGTGGAGAAAGACTGAGATCTTTTGAGTGGTAAAATGGCAGAGATAGCCTCAGTGCATTTGCACAGGGAGCAGTGACCCCAGATACACGTGCACGGGTTAATTTTGTTCATTGGTGCCTCCCCTTTTGAGGGTAATACACCATGGGGCAAGCAGGAGGGTGAGTGAGCCAGCAGCTCACAGCTGAGTTTTAAATAGTGGGGAAAACACTGAGTTGATGCAGTTTATTTGAAGTTCAGCATTAATTTTCCATGATAATAGTTTTTTACTCTGCCAAAACTTAGCTTTAGTGGAACAGAATACCAGGTAGTGTAACTCACTGGGCTCACTCTGCCATCCCTTCACCCCGCTGGTTCCTGGGAAGGTTTCTGTGCCTTTGTGCCCAGAGCCATTGCATGGCTGCCTGCTGGCCACCCTGACACTTAATTCTGCTTTCATTTTAAAGGGCATGATAATAACTTGAAGAATGAGAACAGCGTTAGGAATGAAATCCGTGCTTTGCTTCTCTCCCATATCTTCTGTCCGTGACCCAGTGGCTTCTTCTGAGTGTTTGGAGAGATGTTAGAGGACATCTGAAGTATGCAGTCTCTATTAATGTGGCAAGTACCATTACAGAGTCAATGCTCAGTGTTCAAACAACTGGCGAATGTCAAAGACTTCTGACTATGGTAATGTCAGAGCAAAATCTGCCAGTTTACTCGAGTAAGATATTCTAAAGCTTAATAGGCCGCTGTTTACTTGAGACAATGCCATTAATAAAAGAACTGAAGCAGGTTTCCAGCCCCAGAGCTCGTCCTTGGGTTTCTTGCCGGTCATTTTGGTTTTACAGTTCTATTTTCATATAATTAAAAATTCTTCTGTGCTGTGTGAAAGACATGCGGAGCAGAAACGGTGGGTCTGATGACTGCTGTCAAATGCACAAAGGAAATGCATTTGGAAAAAAAAATTTCCCCTGTAATCTGCTTAGCATTAAAGGTCACCTTGAGCTGAGTGCATCGTTCTGGTGTT
This sequence comes from Penelope pileata, assembly GCA_013396635.1. Taxonomy (NCBI): domain Eukaryota; kingdom Metazoa; phylum Chordata; class Aves; order Galliformes; family Cracidae; genus Penelope; species Penelope pileata. The sequence continues at coordinate 204,307 of WBMW01006028.1, forward strand.
CAGATCTCCTCTCTGGGCCTCGAGTGAATGCAGAGCACGGCTCAGGGTCTCTGCCCTGACCTGGGTGCTCTCTGCATTTGTCCAGGGCCTCGGAAATCGCTTGGTTAACTTGCAGGAAGCTCTCTTGGTCTCTTAGTACCCACGTTGCTGCAGCAATGGGAGCAGACTGCAACTGTCATCTCTAGTGTGATTTCCCATAAACTCTACAAGCTAGCATTGTCTTCCTGTAATTAAAAATTCTAGGTAATTTGTTTCGTGGACTTTGGTTTGTTTTTCAGATTTTGCCTTTACATCAGCACAGTTATTTTCTCACTTCTGCGTTGTTCAGCAGCTCAGATGTTATGGGGCTGTGATGTTGGTTTACAGGGTGACTATCCAGCAGTGTAACTTCCCGGTAGTTGCTCTGCCCATTGCTCTTGGGGTGAGAAGAGCAAGTTGTTTCCAAACTGGGATGTCCTGAAGAAATGTAGAGAGAAAATTCACCACTCAACTCTAACAGAATTTCTCAGAAGTGTATGCAGACTGCTTTCCCAATAGGAATAACTGAGGACGTAACTAATGTGCTTTGTTTTCTTTTCTTTCTCAGGTCATGATTTTCGTTTTCTCGTGTCGTTTTCTTGAGGAGAGGAAATGATTGTAGTGGAACTTCTTACAGATAAGCCACAGATACGGAGTCTTCGTAGTTCAGAAACGTTCATAGAAGAGCAGATATAGCCCTTTTTTGTTTGTGTTCTAGAGTCTGTCTCACTAAAAAGGGAAATAAAAATGACGACTTCGTCCATTAGACGGCAGATGAAGAACATTGTGAACAATTACTCCGAGGCCGAAATCAAAGTCCGGGAAGCGACCTCCAACGACCCATGGGGGCCCTCCAGTTCGCTGATGACTGAAATAGCAGATCTGACCTACAATGTTGTGGCCTTCTCTGAAATTATGAGCATGATCTGGAAACGGCTCAATGACCACGGCAAGAACTGGCGACACGTGTACAAGGCCCTTACTCTGTTAGATTACCTGATTAAAACTGGCTCTGAGAGAGTGGCACAGCAGTGTAAAGAGAATATTTTTGCTATCCAGACGTTGAAAGATTTTCAGTATATCGATCGAGATGGTAAAGACCAGGGCATCAACGTGAGGGAGAAATCCAAGCAGCTCGTGTCTCTGCTGAAGGACGACGAGCGACTGAAGACGGAGAGGGCCCAGGCACTGAAGACCAAAGAACGCATGGCTCAGGTGGCCACCGGGGTGGGCAGCAACCAGATCACCTTCGGTCGGGGCTCCAGTCAGCCCAACTTGTCCACCAGCTACTCGGAGCAAGAGTATGGCAAGTCTGGAGGCTCCCCAGCATCCTACCATGGCTGTAAGTACAGGCAAACACACGGAAAGCTTTCTTCTTCCTTCTTTTTCTTTCTTCTAATATTTTTCTATTTGAGATATTTTGTATTCTGATTTACCATGAGAAAAGAGTGTAAATGGTGCCTTCTAGAAGGGTGACCCCAATGGGCTAATCGCAAGGGCTGGGTCCTTGCAGGGCTGCTGTGGCTCTAAGGTCACTTTGGGTGGCTGGGTGGATGTTGGTTCTGGAGGGGATGCATGTGTTGACATAACTCAACTTCAAAAGCAGTTGTTTACTGCCAGGCAACGGAGGTAGCATTGTGGAGCAGCTTTTGTCAATATGATCCAATGTTTGATGTGATAGGTCCTCAGTCTCAGGAGGGAGATGGTTAATTGATTTTTTTTATTTCTAATTTTGAAAGGGTTGCTTGAAATTTTTGTATTTTTTCTTTTTTTTTTTTTTCCTTTTAAATATAACTGGGAAAAAAAATAGGAATACTGAGTTTGTCCTGGATCATTTTGCTAGATGGTTTAAGTTGCTCCTCTTTTATTATAGGAAGAGTATTGGTATTTAACTTCCTTTATTGCTTTTATTGCTTGCTCAGCTGTTCTTAGACTAGCAGCACTGTGAATATGTCAGTATTTAAATATTTATACGATCGACATTCAGTTTGCAAATATCAGTACTAAGTATTTTATTCTTAAAAAACAACGACAAAACGAAAGTATGCTGATGTGGGAAGAATGGATTCTTTATACCAGTGCTTGGGGGAACTCCCCGTCACGTTAGGAAGAGGCCTGAGTTGGCACTGACTCCTTCTTCATATAAGTAATGATCTGATGAAAGCTGCTTTGGCTGAAATGTCAGTGGTTGTGGTCGAATTCTGAAGGAAAATCTTTTCTTTAAATGAATGCTGATAGTGTGCGGGGGGCTGTAACCGAGCCAGTGTGGGGAATCCACTGAGCAGCAGTTTGATGAATCTCCAGTTTGTCATGGCCTGCATCCCAACTCGTGTCTCAGATGGTGCCTACGGGAGCGGTGGCAGCACCCCGTCGTGTTCTGCTGGGTTTTGTGGAAGGCAGTAGGAAGCCAGCAGGACAGATTGAGCTGGGACGAAGAATGTCTCAGCCTAATAAGGGCTGTCGAGGAGAAGCAGGAAAAAGTTGCATTTTTCCACAGGGAAATGCTTTTAGGACACAGGATTAGAAACAAAGTTCATGAAGATATCCAGGTATGAGAATTTCTGGTTTTGTCTCTGATTTTAACAGTGCAATAACAAATATTTTAGTTCTTTTACCATAATACTTCCTCATTGATTCAATATGAATTTTTAAAGAATATATATATTTTTGTCACTGCCATAATGTTTTTTTTTCTTTTCTGTAGACCTCATTTATCTACCTTAAAAATTCTCCAAAACTAAGGAGAGAGCTTGAAATATTGTTGTTTTTAACATCTGCTGATGGACTGAAGTTACAGCCACCAGGGTTTGCTGAGCACACCTCTGGTTTGTCCCCCACTGTTATTTCTTCATCAGCTCTGCTTTAATTGGTGCACGTAACCCGTGTTTGTCACGTTCAGCGCTGCCAGAGGCTCCCAACTACTTTTCACAGCGAGGATTGAGCAATGCAGGGTGTGTTTCTGCCTTGTTATTCCTTGGACATTTGAGGAATTTTGATGGGGGACCAAGCAGCAAGCTTGGTTGTTCTTTCAGTACTGAGCTGCTGGATGTTCTCATCCTGCCTGTTGCTTTGCTGCACATCTCTATTTGCAGGATTGTTTCTGAGATAATGATTTCTGAACCTTTTTTCTTCTTCCCTCATGTACCTAAGGAGCTTTAGAAATCTCAGGCTTTTATTATTTTTTTCCCCCTGTAGACTCTTCCTCTGTTGCAGACTCTCCTGTACGAAGGCATCTAGATTTAATTGTAATATCTTTCATAATCTGTAGCATGAGATTTGCCTCTAAGAGAATGTATACTTGTTCTTGCTAAGTATTTAGCATGTTTTGTTAGTATTTGAATAGCTGGGGAGAGTAAGGGCCCTTTTACCAGCATAGCTGAGTGAAATATTTCATCCAAGTGTTTTGGTGTTAGCAGATTTCACCTTGTTTAGTGCTGGATGCAATGGATGGGATGGGATCGCAGATTTTGGGTGTTCTCAGCTGAATGCATTCTCCTTGTTTGAAAAGATTGTGCTTGGCTACAAAAACCTTGTTTTCAGTGCTTTTGTGCAGAAGAAATCTGAGCTGGCTGAAGGTGCAGGACAGATCACAGGGGGAACAAGTAACTTGCAGAGGGTGACCTGTCAAGCTTTACATGAGGGATCTTTCCCCTCCTGTCAGTTACTAAATGGGCCATGTTGGAGGGGTCAGTGGACCATTTTTTGTTTGATTTCTTCAGAATGTTGGGGTAGCTCCACTGCACAGTATTGGCTAAATATTGCAGTGCCCTGCCTGCTGTTCTCCAGCTTCTCCAGCGTGCATGTAGGCTTGTGTCTGCAGTGTGTATCTGATTTGTGTTTTGTATTTGATGTTGAGCTAGAGGGTTTTGTTTTGGTAGGGTTGTTCCAAATTACCCTTCTGGAAAAATAAAATAATACTGATGGTCTGTGTAGTATAAGGGGATTCAAGGTAGGAAAAGATCTCTGGAGGGGTTTACCATTGTCCCTTAATGCTGCAGGCAAGGCACACCGGTGGATAAGGACATTTTCCCCTCTTCCTTGCAGATATTTTCCTCTCACTTCCAGCAGTCTGCTAGAAACAGTGGGAAATGAAACGATGAAGCATGGTCGTTTTCATTAAAATCCTTTCCCCCAAAGCTTTGCCTTAACGACTTCATTGGCCCTGAATATCTTAGTGCTGTAAAGCTCACGTAATTCTGGGAATGCATTATGGCATATGATCATTACTGACTATCGATGTAGTCATTAGCAAAAACACAGTAATACTTTTACAATCATAGCCTTGTGATGTGCAGATGGAAGCCGTGAGAGATGCTCTACAGCTGCAAGCACAAAAGCCTCCTCCCAACCTCCATCTTTGTCAGCGCTTCCTGACGTGCTGGGGCCAAGTGGTGGGTTTAAGTTAGGGGCTGTTGGTGGTCAGATTAGGAACTATGAAATATCCCATGGCAGAATACGTAAAAGTTACATATTTTCTTTTGGAAAATGTCTAAATTATGTGAAGCTGCATGAAATCTGCTATCAGGTGTTTTGTTTCAATCTAAGGGAATGTAGGGGAATGGTGCTGAAACTGACCTGGCTGGGGAGAGGAAGGGATAGAAGGGCAATATTGGAAAGGTTTGGGAGCAAATAGTGCCTCACCCCTCTTCTGGCTTTGTGTCTAAATATTCTCATTATGTTTGTCACCCGAGTTTGAGGGCTGCAGCCTCTTGTTTCTCCCCGCATTGCATCTGTGGCTGCCAGCGATCCCTCAGATAGGATTCTGGTGCTTTATATAGAGCTCTAAGCCCAAACGTGGGGCTGCTGCAGGCCTGGGAGTGCCTTGCTAGAACTCTTGCTCTCCACGGAAGCCTTCATCTGGTGCCTCTCTTTTTAGGGTGCTCTTTCAGCAGAGTCTCACTGCAGGGATGTGCTGGAGCCTCCAACATGACAGCAGCAGAGCCCACAGCCTCACTTTGGAAGGATCCCTGTAAAACACCAGTCCTCCCCTGTATGATTTCACATCTTAAAGCCAAGTTTGTGGAAGCCCTGCTTTTTTGAGACGTTCTGTCGTGCTGTGCCTGAGCCAGGAGCTGGGTTAGTTCAGGTTGGACACATCCTTTCCTTGGGCCATCTGCTGCCTTGCTCTGGGTTGCGTTAGAAATGCAGCTGAGCGGGGCTGGTGCGCGTTCTGCTGTCCTGATCTCACACAGCCGGGGCAGAGCCGGGGCAGAGCAGCGTGCCCGGCGTGACCTGGTTTCATGGAGCTCCCTGCCCGGAGGTACACTGCTTGGCTGGGGAGCCAGAGCCATCCTGCAGCCAGCCTGGGTGGAACAGCACTGACAGAAGGTGGACTGCAAAGGGCTGTTACGGATCTGGTGAAATGCCAAGTCTGTTTAACCTCATGTGTAAAGGTATTGGGAGCAATCTTTTTAACTGAAATGATGAGTTTTAATATTACCAGCAATTATTCACATCAGGTTGAGTCAGGATTTAAAAGCAGGTTTGTGAAGCATCAGCAAGCTTGTGTTCACTCAGCTGTTTCAGCCGTGTCTCCCTTTTTCTGCAGAGCAGAAAATAGTTCAGAAGTCACTAATTCAGGTGTGAAATGACAAAATTCAGAAGGCTCTGTTTTTAAAGTTTCCTTACAACCTGCTTTGCAGCCTTGCAGGTTGGCTTATACCTCCACTGAGTCGGGGAGCATCTGGTGCATCATCCAGCAGTGGATGGAGTGAGCTGTGGGGGTAAGCCTGTAGCTGGAGGTGTTGCAATAGGGCTGGCAGGCTCCTGTGTTTCTGTCAGGCATCACCTGACAACTTGATTGCATCCTCTCATCATCCCTGTGTTTTCTTGGGGCTCTGAGTAAACGTGGGAGGTGGCTGTGGTGTAACCAGGCTTCTGTAGTTAAAATAAATGACCTGCATTTATTTAGGTGAGTCTGTGGAGGTGAGTGTAGCGATCATCTGTGAGAAAAAATACTCTTTAAAGTAAACCTTAAGGGTTTGGTCAGTGTTCAATGAAATTTCCAAGTGCTCTGTCTGCTTCAGTGGAAGTCACCCAGTAAGGATCAGCTCCCCCATGTCACATCAGTAGGTGCTGTTAATTCCTGTTTTGTGTTTGAGAGATCTCTTCAGTTCCCCATGGGAATGGATTTTGCACAGTTCCTGCCAGGTGTGCCTCCCTCCTGCAGGAGACTGAGAGGGGCTTCCCGGGGCAGGGTGAGGCTCCACTGGGTGCACAGTGGCAATGCAAAGCCCATCACCAAGCACACGCTTCGGGATACAAGTACCCACTGTCATTTTCATGCTGGGACTGATTTCGTCATTCACGTAAACAGCAACTCTGCTTTGTAGCTGTGTACCGTGCATTTACTTTAACTCACTGCTTAAGCAAACCTTTGGGCATCTCCAGAGATCTTTTAATACAGCCAAAAAGCAGAAAATTACCAATAAATACGTACAGAAGACGTCACAGCCTGTGCTGGAGACAGATGGTGCAGCAGAATCCTGCGTTAGTGATTAACCAGGGTTGGAAATGCCTTCCCTGTGCTGCATCCCCCCGACAGCTGCTGCGGGGCACCGAGGGGAGCCCCCGCCTCGGAATTCTCGGAGCAGCCCCAAAGCGGGGCTGGGCGGGTCAGGATTGATCTATTGAGTCCCATCTTACATAAACATCTGAGTTAACTGTCATGTGCTGGGGGATAAGGAATTCTTTGTGTCATACTGTCGCTGAGGCAATAACCTTTATGCCAGATCCTTGCAAGGAAAAAGTGACTGTGGGATGTGGTGGGCACCGAAGGGCAGTCCTGGTGCAGAGTGACTTGAGAGGTGATGCTGCTGGATGAAACATGCCTGGTGACTACCAAGAGCAGTGTGCTCCATGTCCTGCAATCCTTTTTTCAAAATAACATGCCGTCTGCTGTTTAATGTAGGTGGTTTTACAACCACATCACAAGTTTTAATGTAAAATGGCAAAGTTCTGTCGATGCTTTTAACCTGAGGCCCAGGGACAAGTTTGTTTTAAGGAATCCATTTTGTGTGTTTCTAAAGCCGTTCTACCATCAGCTGCTTGCTTGTTGTGGAATGCAGTTATGTCAGCAGAGGTGAAAAACTCCTGTGCCCAGTGCCCACGACGTCCCCTTCTCCAGCACTGGTTACAGAAGCTGAAGGCACCTTCCTGACCTGCTCCAGAGCCACCTGCTCCCAGGGGACCCTGCTGTGTCCCTCTGGTGTACACATCCCCCTCTGCTTGGAGTCTTCCCTCTGTAATTCCTGCTGGAAAACTGCTTCTTGGGGGTCACCCATTTCTATATCAAGTTTATTCCTGGTTATTTTATATCATTACTTCCTGCCCCTTCGTCTTGCACAGCTTTTTTCACTCCGTAGTGTTGGCAAACGTATTTAGCAGCTGTAATCTGCTCCATCTCTTTGCAAAGATAAACATAGTAAAATATTCTCTGTGCTCAGAAGGGGAAGCATCTTCACACCATTCTGTTATGAAATCATCAGTGTAGGGTTTGTGTGGCTGGAATTGCATTTGGTATGTTAGATGAATTCTGAGTAATGCTTGCAGTGGTGCTAATACTGCTGACAGCTGTGTTAAGCTGCTGCTGGCAGTTACCGGGTGCTTGGGCACTAAACAAAGTTCTTTGCACCTCAGTTGCTTCATGTTGATGCCCCCAATTTGCAGAAGATTGTCATCAACTTGTTTTTCTTTCCCCATATTGTCCCATTTTTGTTCCCCTCTGTCATCAGTTTTTTACGTTCTGGTTTCTCCCTCTCCTGTGACACTGCTTCTTTGCATGATCTTGGCATTTTCCCATGATCTCCTACATTTTGTTGGTTACATAATTTTTTTTAGTTGATCTTACAGCCAGCTGCTGAAAAAGTGTTAGCAGCCTTCCTTGGGGACAGGAGGTGTGATGCAAGCTCTTCTGCAGCTGCTTTGTGACCTCTGTTGGGTCTTGCACTGACCTCTCTGTAACGGTGCTGTCCCATTTAGCATCGTCCATACAGGGTAACCTCTGCTTTTCTTGACTTAAAAATTCAGGGAAAGTTCTGAGTTGTTCTGTCAAGCACTGCCTTTGGTAACCTCCTGTTGAGTTTTATCCTCTTTTTATTTCTCTTTATTTTTGTGTTTGAGAATATTCAGACTTCACAAACACTTTCAGGCCATACCTTTTCCTGCTGTCAGACATCCTGCTCTCTGATGTCCTTTTTGTTCCTACCTGAGGTCTCTAATAGCCCAAATAATATATGGGAGAGGCTGTCCGTGGCTGCTGGGGCAGAAAGGACTCGTGAAGCAGCCTAAATTTAGGTACTTCATATGAGAAAGAGTTTGAAAAAGCAATAGAATTGAGGTATGAGGAACACATTCATCAGCGAGCTCATCTGGTTGGCTTGGAGGGACCAGCACAGCGTGGAGGAATCGAGTTTTTGGGGCTAAGTTTGTCCCTTTGGGAGCGGGATGGGGTGGGATGGGCACTGGGTGCAGCTTCCTCCATGCTCATGGGTGAGTGTGTGGTGGTCACTTCCTACCTGGTGTCATATTGGCTTAAAGGCTGGGGACAGACAAGGCTGGGAGTTGTTGGGAGGGTTAAAGTAGTGACTGAAAAAGTGGTTTTGAAATTGCAGTTTGGCAATGTAATTTTTATTTACCCAGCTAACCCCTGAAGAAGGAGCCTGATTTCTATGTGCTTGACATCCTGGTTTAAAAATGTGGTTCTGGTTTGTTAAACATTAATATACATTTTGCAAAACTGCAGTTACTGTTCCAGCCAGTAAATACAAACTTCCTTGCTGAAATAAGGTAAAATTTTGGTTTTAAATAATCTGGGTGCTAGAAAATTATCTGAGTGAGTATGCAAGGTGTTTAAGTACTGCATGGCAATAAATGTGTTTGGAGCTGTCCCATTGGGATGGGGCTTTCTGCATGCAGCTGTAGTGAAAACATCAGTACAGGCTGGTTTATGTGTGGAGGAGTGGTCTGTTTTAGCTGCCAGCTGAGAAATGTTCTGTTTCCTGGGGGTGGGGAAGGATTACCAGCTAGTTGTTGACTAACAGCCTTCACCCAAGGGAAGACCAGCCAACAAGAGAAGCAAACAGTGCCTCCAACCTATATAACAAACTTTTTTTAACATAGAGCGATAAAGTATTTTTGTGAATTTCGGGGCTGAATAGCTGGTTTGTTTGTCTCAGAGCCTGCTTAGCAGCTCAGAGTAGTTCTTTATCTGTCCCATTTAAGACTGTATTATTTTACAGAAAAGTGGGTGGTATCCAGTTTTAGCCTGGTGTTGGCCAACCACCAGCAAATTGTTACTGACCTTAGAAGATGCAAGAAATACCAAGAAATGTTCCTTGAAGGACTGGTCCTGTGCCCCCAGTCAGTGACTGTACCCCCAGAGCTCTGCTGTGCTGGGCTGGGGTCTGAGCCTTCCTCGTGGTCAGCGTGTCGGTGTCGTGATCCTGCAGTCCCACGAGCACAAAAAGCCTTTGTTTCCCAGCAGCATTTTTCCTTTAAAGCAACTGAACTGCCTTGTGGATTTCTCCCTTCTAAATTTCTCTGGCCTGCTGCCCTCGGCGGAGCGCTGAGGGCTCAGCTTTGGAAGCAGCTCTGTCCCCACGGCCCGGGGCTGCCTGCGGTGCTCCTGCTGCCCTCGGACCTCGGAGGAGGGTGTGTGAACGTGGGGTGATGTAGCAAGACAAGAGATCAAACCTGTTCTGTCTTTTAGTCATTTAACATTTAAATTTTGCTGCTTTGTCTCCCAACAGCTACGTCCCCTCGAGTTTCCTCCGAGCTGGAGCAGGCACGGCCGCAGACCAGCGGGGAGGAGGAGCTGCAGCTGCAGCTGGCGCTGGCCATGAGCAGGGAGGTGGCGGAGCAGGTCAGTGCCCGTGTAGGTTTCCCACGTCTCCACACTTTCATAGTTTCAGCTACATGCCTCTCTCTTTGCAATGGCAGCTTGGCTTTGCTCCAGGTGGAATAGAGGGAGAGGAAAAAAAAAAAAAAAGGCCATTTTGGAAGATGTTGCTCTTTTATTCTTTTTTTGTTTGCTTATTGTTCTTTTAAATCTTCTTTTTTGAAGTAGCTATGGCCTTCATGCTGTTGGGACTAGTGGAAGATGAGAGTCGCTTTGCAAGAAGACTTTGTTGTGTGGGAAGATGTTAATCATCACTCTGCTGAAGGTGTTTTCAGTTGGGAAGAGCTGAAAACATGACTAGTCCTGAAAGCCTTCATTAATGGGGCCAGCATATGAAATGCCAGTGAATTCTGATTATAATGAAATTTTGAATGATCTGTTAATTTGGTAAGATTGTCTGGAACAGAAGGGTGATGTAACACACAGAGCTGGACTATATAAATAACTCATTCTAAAATCATGTAGCTCCTAAACTATCACTCTGGTTATGCTATGGTAATTCTTAAGAGGTTCATTCTGAATTTGAAGTGCTGTAATTGTGGATTCAGTTGACTGCATATAGAACAAAGCTGTTGAATCTCAGCTGTGAGTGAAGATTCAGGTCTGCCATGCTGAGTGTCCATCGTGTTTTTAAAGGCTTCTGAGCCCAGTGCAGTGTGTGTTCCACACCAGGATCTCTGTGCTTTGAAAGGGAAGCTGCCACCCTGTAAACTTTGTCATTATTAAGCAATGAAGTTAAAGAAGATAAGAATCGGAATTTATCAGTTCAAGTAGCTTAAAAAACAATGAGGGAAATGCCAGTTGGGGAACTAGTCAACTTTTGAAAGACCTGGTGCAAGCAGAAATATTTACAATAGTTGGATCTACCGCAAACACGGTAGCTGACAGATCTGAAAAACGTACAGAATAGGTGTGGAGTTGGCTAGATTGGGTCACTTGGAGTTCTTTATAGATGGAACAGATGCGTCAGATGTGGAGGGAAGCTGACAAAAGCCAGCAAAATGTACAAAGACCGTAACGATAAAGATGGGATATTTACTTTCTTTAAATTCAGTAGTGTTTCTAGCATTGTAACTATATTTTTTGTACAGAACATTTCATTTATAGCTTTCCCATAAGAAGTAAACCAACACGAGGGTAAATTTCAATCAGCAAAATGGATGTTATAATGATGACACAGTTACACTGCTGGCACAGGGTCAGGTTGCTCCTGAGCTCTGTTTGAGCGCAGTGGGAATCTCAGGAGTTCTCTGCTCCCGTTGGGTTACATACGAGGTGCAGGCAGCGAGCCCGGCCGTGCTGCATGGGCTGTCCTGGCAGCAGGGCTGGATGCCTCTGGGAGCAGGCAGCACAGTCTTAGGCTCATGGTCTATATCAACAGTGTTGATTTCCTTTGCAGGAGGAGCGCCTCAGACGCGGAGATGATCTGAGATTACAGATGGCTCTGGAGGAGAGTCGCAGAGACACAATTAAAATTCCCAAAAAGAAGGAGGTAGTGCCTTCAACTAAGAAATTCCTGGTTCCGCTGCCAAAAGCTGAAATACAGTAACACAAAATAGCTTAATACTGAGCTCTTTTATGCTTTTGGGATTGCTTTGTTATATAGCTTAAAGATTCTTCCACGCGGGTTAACTTTCAAAGTACTAGTCAATGCAGGTGTGTAAAAGGAAAAGAAAAAAAAAATGCTGCTTCACTCATGGGTGTGTGCTTCAGGTTGGTTATGCTGTTGATTAAAGCTCAGATTGTTTCTGCCCTCAGCATACAACTTTGTTGGACCTAATGGATGCCCTGCCCTCATCGGCACCGGCCCCGCAGAAATCAGAGCCCTGGGGACCTCCTGCTGTTGCAAACCAAACTGATCCCTGGGGAGGATCCACAGCTGCAGCTACTGCCTCTGACCCATGGCAATCCTTTGGTAAGAATGAGCTCTGCCAGAAGGAATGTTTATCTTAAAAGTGCTTGTTTTTTGCTGTTGAGCTTTTCCAGGTTTCTCGATAACAGTGCGCAGTGTCATGCTTGATAACAGCAGTGCATCAGACATCTTGGTTGTTTCCTGTGTTCTAGAATTAACATTCCTCAAACTCATTTTCAAGCAGAAACAAGTGAAAGCTGCAATCCTTTCCTGCTTTTTTAAGCAGCTGAGATTTTATGTGCGCATTTTGAATCCTAAGAAAGGGGAGAAGAGTGAAGCTTTTGTCTTCTCTCTATGCAGCAAAAACAACTCATCTCATCCTGGGGGGATGCTCGTGCTTTGATTGCTGGTTGTGTCCAGTGTCATGGTTGCAGGCTCTTGCCAGCATTTAATATAACACTTGAGCAGGATGCTATGGCTTGGAAGGCCATAGCTCTGAATTGCCAAGTCTTGCTCCTAGGGAAATGGGATGTGTATACCATCAGAATGAAGTGGACTGAATCGTTTAAATGGAGTTTTTTTTTTTTTTATACTAAAGAAAAATTGAAGTGACTCTTTCAAGTAGTCTCAGTGTTTTACAAACTTGTGAAGCTAAAATCATGGAATTTATTTCTGAAATGAAAGATCCAGTGCTTCACAGGTTAAAGGGCAATAATTCCAGATTTTACGTCCTTGCTTTTGTTTGTGCTTCTTATGTGCCTATGCAGTGTGCTGTTTTCTAGGTTAGCCAAAGTCTGTTTAAGGAGTACTCCTTTGCTTTAGGAAGCTGATGTAGAGAATTTAACATCTGCTGTGAGGAGCCATCACATCTGTGGAATTGGAGTTGGATCTATTTTTTTGGTTGGCTTTGGAATTCTTTATTTTCTGAGGACGCAGCATGTTCTTGTGCAGCAGGACATTTCTTCCTGAAGACAAACAGCTTCACTTGGTCAGTTTTGCTTCAGGCTGGTGTTTCCAGGATCTCTGCTGTATTGTGCTGCAAAGTTGTTCTCGTTAGGAGTCAGCGTGCTTCCCTCTGCAGTCCTCATGGCCATTTTGAAGTTTAATACTGAAGTGCTTCTGTTGATTTTTTGGCATTAAAGGCACCCACATAGCTGCGAGGACAACTGCAGTTCATTGTTTAAGTGTAATCTGTGACAACTATGGTGATAAACAGCAAGCACAAAATTGGACCAAGTCAAAATTTTGAGCCCTAACATAATGGTAATTCAGTGTAATTTTCCATGATTAAAGAACAAACAAAACCCACCTCCCTCAAACCTCGTGCTCGATATATCACCCTCTGACAAGGTTTGCCTTGCACTGGTTGCAGCTGTAGCGTTTCCTCTCCGTGGCTCTGACTTTATTAACGCCGTATAACAACCCCTTGTTCCAGCTTGCTGGTTACTTGGCTCCCAGGGGTAGTCTTGAAGATGTGAGATTTATGAATTTGAGTGCTAATAAAAGAGTGAGTCATTACACTGTATTTCTCAAATCCTGCTTGTGCTTTGGCATTTCAGTGGAGATAATGGAAGCTAAGGGAAGGTGTCTTCCTGAGTGCTCTAATTTTGTGAGCTCTCTTTATGAAGGAAAAGACTTTTTTGAAAGCTTCCGTTTATGGGAAGCTCTGTCATTAGCATTTCTTGTGTGGCATTGCTTGTAACTCAGCACTGAAGGCAGATGAAGGAAATCTAAGTGCTAGAAAGAGAATAGTTGGATTTCTTTGGAACATTTCAGCGTTTCCTGGTCTGAAGCTGCAGCAACACCGTGCTGCCTTTCGATGAAACAAAGACCAACACTGCAAATCAGTTTGTGCCGGTGTGTGTAGTGCAGAATTGGTTTTTGAGAATATTGTGTTGCCAAGTATGTACTTTTAAAATATAAAACAATATTCATTTGTGATGTGAAACCCACAAGTTGGTTTGACATTAGGTGTGTACTGCATGGGTAATTCTGTTCTCCTCTTGGATTATAGAGATGTTTTCAGTAATTAAACCATGAGTGGTCGAAGCTTCATTGGAAAGGAAACGTGTTTCCATATGCTATCTGAATTGATCACCTTGGAGTGGCACAGGATGTGTGTTTCAAGTAGTAGTTTTGCAGTCCTGCACTTGGGTGGCTGGGCAGGGGCAGTGGGGATGGGCACTGCAGGAACAAAGCATAAGCGATGCCCTCCAGGAGGGCCCTGCCCCACTCCAAATCTTGGAATGGAATTTGCTTCCATGGTCCCAGGGTTTCATAAGCTCAAACAATGTCATGTGGTTGAAGAAGTGGTCACCTAAACTGAAGGGCAAGAAATTAGTAGGGTGGAAAGGAAGAAGAAGAAACTGCCTGGAAGTAATGTATCTCTTATCCCTGTCTGGCCTTAATTTGTCATTTTACTCAAGGAAGCCCTAAGACTGTGCAAGGCCTGTTGACTTGGAAGCAGTTTGGTGATCTCAACTTGTAGGAGTGAAGAATTGTTAATATCTTCCAATAAAAATGGGAATCCTGAACATACAGGCATTGGGTTAAAAATATATATATATGTAGAAGGGGATATCATTGGACATCTTGGACTTGTGTCAGGAGGCGTGCTTACAAATGAGGATTAAAAGAAAGCACAACCAGCAAGGGAAGCTGATGATTTTTTTATAAAGTGACTTCTCTGTGGAAAAGAATTTGAAATCTGCATCTTGCAGATTTCTTTGTCCAAGTCTTAGTGTTGTATATTTCATATCTTTCACAAAGGCTTTTTAGAAACCTTCTATGAATTCATAAACATCCCCTAGGTTGTAGATCACTAAGTCAGATATTTTCTGCTGCAATGGCAAGTTCTGCAGTGAAAGCATGTTTCTTTTCTTGTTGGAACTGCAGATTTTCTAAATTCAGTTTCACATGGGAGCTTAGTATTATTTATGTCTTCCACAGAATTTAGTTTGCTTGTTTTTTCTGCATGTGTAATATAGATGCTGAGACTTTAGTGGTATTCCTAATGTTGAATTGCTTCATCTTTCTGTGTTTAGCATTAATGGGCTCATAAGAGTTAGATCTCCTAGGAAGGCTTTCCAAGGTGAACCTATACTGACTTGTGTTCCTGGTGGCTTTTTTTGCAGGTGCCAAACCAGCTGCTTCCGTTGACCCTTGGGCAGCACCAGCAGGATCTGCAACTCAGTCTCTGTCCAAAAATGTTGACCCTTGGGCTCCTGCTCAGCCATCTTCTACTGCAGCAAAATCTTCGGTGGATCCTTGGGGACCAGCACCTGCAAACAAACCCCTCTCTACTTCTGGTGAGAAATTGTCTTGTTCCATGTCCAATTTGTTGTGTAAAAAATGAAATCTGAATGATTTTTTTTCTTTTTCCTGCATTGGTGGTTTAAAAAGTTGTGCTGAACAATTTGCAGTATTGGTCTGTAAAATAAATGGGAGTTGCAATAGCAAGCAGCAAGAAGAACTTCAGATGTGATTAACTTAGAGCTCTGAGTTTGTGCTGCTTCTTTCTTCATGCTCTCTCTTACATTCTCCTATCAGTATGTGTGGATGCGTGCTGAGCTGTTATGACTGCTGCTGCCGTTGCATTTTTAAATGAGTTTCATTTTTAATTAGACAAGGACTTAATTTCTGGAAATGAATGTTGCTATAATTTTACCTTTCATCATGATAAATAGCTGTGCAGATGGATGTCTCTGCAGACAGAGATTGGCAGGTTAAGCAGCTCCACACTCTGAGGAGATTTTTAGAGGTGCAAATGAAGGTTTGTTACTTCAGACTGTGGGTGTCAAATCTGTCCCTAAACTGCTGTGCAGCAAGATCAAGAAGGTGCTGATGTAATTGTCTATTCATGCTCTGTAACTAATGCAGCCTTGATGAGTCTTAGTACCTGGTATTTTCATATTGGCACCATGGCTAAACACATCCTAAATGCATTTTCTGCCAGTCATTCATCCCAGTACATAATAAGCAAAGGAGTCACAAAGTGGATGTTGTGAAAAGTTGTCTGATCTGCTTTTGTCTTGGCAAAGGACAATGACTGGATCATTATGGGAATGATTGTTTAGCTATGGTGATCATTCTTCTTGTTAAGTGTTATTATTGTTGTACAGAATCTTCACTTGTTCTCTTTTTTTGTCTTTGTGTGCTCTTCATGCAGCTAAGAGTCTGCACCTTTGTTTGCTTGACATGTATTTAAGGTTAAAGATAAATAAAAAGAAGGATAAATATTTCAATGAAAACCGAAAAAAAAGCAAATGTCAAAGCTTTTCAGTAGTGTAATTACTGTTCATGTAGGTGTGGTTTTTCTTCCTCCATTTTGAGGCCAGGGTGTGTCCACATTTTGGAGATGTTTTGTTTTCATTTGTTGCAAGTTGTGGCCAAGCTTTAGTGCCTCAGCCAACAGAACCTTGCCATCTCAATAGACCTTTTCTGTTGCATTCCTACACCTTCTAAGTCAAATCTTAGTTATGGTACAGTGACAATACGTTGGTCTTTAGAAGCATATTCAGAAGTGTGTTATACTTGAGGGTTGATTAACGTGCTCCATAGTTCAGGCTGTAAAATCATTGCTGTCTCTTCCTCCACAGCAATATGTGCCTGCCTGGGCTTCTCTCTAAGTGCACACAATAAAAACCCAGCACTCTAAGGTGTGCCTTACATTGTGCTGGACAAGCACATTGCTATGAATCATTCAGCTAATACAGTAAGGACAATTCTCTGGCATTATCCTGCTCCTTCATAAGGGTGTAGGAGCTCTCAGGCAGATCTGAACTGCTGCCCTGGGACCTGACAGTGGCTGCCTGGTAACACAAATGGGTTAGAAATTGCTTTTGGTAGGGTCAGACGTGTGATGCAATCAAAGATCTGCTAATGACAGGGCTCTCTTGTTGTTTTGAGCAGGAAGTACATCTTTTGACCTCTTCAGTAATTTGAATGGTACAGTTAAAGATGATTTTTCTGAATTTGACACACTTCGAACTTCCAAAAAGCCAGGTATGAATCAAATTCTTAGCATGCAGACAATTTGGATATAGTCTCAACAGGAAATGTTTTCGTTCTTAAATTTTATTTTAAAAAAAGCAAAACAACATTGCCTTTCACAAAAGCAAACATTAAAGCTGATGAGAATGCATCAGTAAAAGCTTTTTGTTAAAATTTTGGCCTGTGCATGAACTCATGGGGAGCTGGCTTCTGGTGTTGCGAGCCACAGAATTTTACTGTGCAACCTTTTGCTGTGTTGACCCAGAAATTTGTTTGATTTCATGAATCCAGCATGTACTTGGAGTATGGCTTATGCTCGGAGAGTCAAACAGAACTGTTGACTGAATTCCTCAGATATGTGAGTTACAGTGTGTAACAATGGTAGGAAAATGAGGAAATATGCTTCTGTGAATGCTTTAATGTATTTTTTTTTTTAATTTGGTCATTACTCACTAAATAAAAACTGCCAGACCTTAACACACGAGTGCTTTGACACTGTGCACTTTCAGGAGGATTCTGCCTGAAAGGCTGGCGACTGACTCAAATCTGGGCTAGGCTTCTTTCACACAAAGAGAAAACCTGGGCGGAATCTCCTTAGGAAGGGTGCAACAATGGTGTGCTGCAAGGGCAGAAGCCAGGCTTTTGAGTGTCTTTTCCTTGGAAACTCTTAGTTGCAACATAGTTACAGAACATTCATCAAGGCAAATCAGGCAGGATCTTCTGAAGAGCTCTGCAACTCTTACTGTAGCTGCTTCATACTCTTCTGAATAACCTGTAAAGTGTATCTGCTTGCATGCAAAGGGTGTGTGTGAACTGGAACATGTAAATGTGGCTTATACAAATGTTACATTTTAAAATATTTTCCTTGTCAGAGACATCAGGGTTTTCTTTGCTTGATTCTGTAGATCAATGAGATAAGTTTTGTTTTTCTCTTTGTGTTGTTACAGCTGAATCAGGTTCCACTTTGCCATCCCAGCATAGCGGTACCACAAGTCCTGATCTCTTTGATTCCCAACACTCAAGCATGACATCAGGCAAACAAAGCGCAGCTCGGAAAACCCCCGAGTCTTTTCTGGGCCCCAATGCTGCTCTGGTGAACCTGGATTCCCTGGTGTCTAAGCCACCGCAACCTGTAACTTCACTGAATCCATTCTTGGCACCAGGTCTGTTTCTGCACATTCCTTCAGTCTTTTATTTTTATCTTTTCTTTCTTATGATAAAACTGTGCATAACTCAGTCCCATTTGGTTTAACATAAGCCAGTTTTGGCTTGTTTTTTTTTTTGATTACTTCAGCCAGCAGATCATGACTGAGAGCAAGAGGGTGGGACAGCATGGTTTCTAGGCGTGCTGCTGTTGAAAGCCCACAGTTTGTACCCTTGTGTCTGCAGCTGATCTGTTTGGGGTAGCTTTGTTCAAGCAGATTTTCTTCTACTTTTGCACTTGCTCTCTCAGAAGGATGTGAGTTAGAAGAAGCCTTTTGGTTATTAAAAATGGCTGAGCTAAAACTGACTGGTTGTCAGAACAGGTAAGATGTTCACATGTGCCACCAGAGAATCCCTTGGGAAGGTAATAGGGTTCTTGTGGCAAGGGCTTTTCCTTCTGCTCAGGCAAATTAGCATCTCTCACTCCAACCTGAAGTTCCAAATAGCAAACTGCTGTATATTTTCATGGGTTGCTGGTTAAGCTGTCTTTAAACTCTCAGTGTGTCCCTGTTCTAAGTGAACCTTTACTTAGACCGGACTTAGAAGGTGGCACTAAACACTTGGAAGATGTATGTATTTTTAAAAGCTGTTCATCTCCACTGAAATTTGTGTGACACTAGGCTGGTGAAATACTTCAGAATGGTATTTCAGTATCTATTTTCTTCACTTTTCCAATAGGGGAAAAAAAAAAGGAGAGTTTATTAAACTCCTTGAATGAGAAAAAAGCAATGAAGAGCCTTGGCAATGCTTAACCAGAGGAAATCTGTGCATCTGCCATTACCAGTTGCTACAAAAAGTTTATAAGGGATCACTGGGCCATCCAAATAACACTCTGCATATATGGTAAAAGGAATCTGTAGTGTTGGCAGCAGCCCAAAAGACCTCAAATGCTGGAAAAGTTATTCTCTGCTTTTTCTAGCACCGCTGTAATTCGGAAACAACTTGTTTACTTTATGAATTCTTGTCAAAACTCGGTGCCAAAAACATGTACAGCTTCTAAATGGAGCTGACTGGAAGAGATCCTTAAGATCTGCACAGATCTGCAGTAGCTAGATTGCAGAAAGGGAGTACAAATAGCCTTTCTGAGGCAAATTTTAAGGTGTTGTTTTTGTTTTAAATAATTAATGTCGTAGGTAGTCATGTTCCAGACTGTCCAATGTAGAGCCTGTCGCTCCTGTGACTGTCATCAAAAGTGGAAGCTGTCAGTCAGTAAATGAATGTTCTGTAGTGTGGATGGGTTGGATGAAATGGTCTGCATTTGTGCACCAGTGCAGCTCCAGTCTGCTGAATGGCATCCACACAGGTTTTTCCAGTGGGTGATTTGGGGTTGGGAGTACGTGCAGAAGGTTCATTCTTTGCTGGAAATGATCTCCAAGACATTTATGGAGGTGCGATCTTCTTCCCTCTTCCCCCTTCTCTCAAAACCAGGTGCAGCTACAGCACCGACTCCAATCAACCCCTTCCAAGTGAATCAGCCTCAGCCACTCACTCTAAATCAGATGAGAGCAAGTCCTGTGATGGGAACCAGTCCTTCTTTCAGTGCCGTGCCACCAATAAGCATGGAGCCAATACCTCTGTCTTCCATGGCCCCAGTGCCTGTGGGAATGGCACCGATACCAGCTATGGGCACTGTGGCCTCCATCACAAGGATGGGCCAGGGGATGAACGTGAGCATTGCAGGATCAATGACCCAACCTCTTCACAGTACAGGAATCCCGCCGTCAGCGTCCCAGTCTACAAATACAACTAACCCTTTCCTCCTATAAAGACCCAATTAAAGGAACTTTCTTTTCATAGCGTTTCCAGGCTGAAGTCTTTACAGCGAAACGAACGTGGCCTGTGTGGACTGAACGGTGTGTAAGAGACTTGGAAGTAGATTTGCAGTTTACAGTTATGATCTTTGAAGAGTTGTCTCTACTTACCAGTTAATCTAAATCTAGTCTTTGCTACAGATGGTACCTTACTTTGGCTTGTTGAGCATTATGTGAAATGTTCAGACTTTTCACCAAAGTTAGATTCTGCCCATTTTGTTACTTTGTTAATCATTTCAATACACTTTCTAGGGAGAACCTGCCATTTTAAACTCCGTTGGCTATTTTGTAGATGTCAGATGATGTGCTGGATCCTGAAATTACTATTTACCCGCATCTGTCACTTCTTATGCCCATACGATAGACCTGAGATTCAGAGTGCTAGTGAATGTTTTGCACATAACTACACACAGTTCTAGACTGTTGGTTCACCCATAGTCCTTACTCTTAGAGGAGAACGATCCGGAGGGCCCAGGTGGCTGGGTTTTATGCATTAAACATTGCAACGCAAAATCGCACTGCTTTCCTATCAGAGGTGTGGCCGAGAAAGCAAGCTTGTCTCAAAAGGAAAAAAAAAAAAAGAAAAAGCAGACAAAAAACCCAAGAACATTCTCAAGTTGTCGAGTATAACGTGTGCTGTTGTATGCAGTGTTGAATTTGTACACTACTCTAAGGACTCCTGAGGAACTCTCTGTGAGTGGCATGCTGCACTCGTGCTGGGTGAGTGTCCTGCTCTGTGCTTGTCCAGTACCAGCTTCGTTTGGAAGTTATCACGTGTATCTTGTTTTTATTTGACTTACAATGTGAGTTGAAAGAAAAAAAAAAAAAAAGAAATACAGTGGGACAACTTTGAATTCAGTTTCACCGGGGCAAGCTTTAAAACTAATTCAGGCTTAACCTTGCTATATGCAGTTACTCTTGTATACTTTTGCACATATTTTGTTTAGTACAGTTTCATATTTGAGTTTGCAGAGTTACCTGATAGTCCTTTTTTTGCTAATTTTTATAATGTGGTTCTTATTTAACTGTCTGGTTTTGATAGATTTATCAAGTCTGGCTGAAAAATTAAGATATTGGCAAATGTCATTTTTATGGTTTTAATGCCCTCTTATTTATGGTTTTAGCTCTTTGTTTCTGTAAAGAGAGTTTAAAAGGGAAGATTAACACTAAAATATTTTACTTTTAAATGAAGTATTCATAATGCAGATCAAAACAAATTCTCGTGACTAATTATTTTTAGATGAATTTGAGCATAACGTGATTTACGACTACATTAAAAAGAACAAACACTAAAGTCGCCTTTCCCTTGGTTTGTTCCCCTTTTCCCACCACCCACATGGACAGACGTTAGCCTTCACGAAGACCAGAAGAGAGGCTGTTTTTTTTCTTCGTGTAATACTTCTTGATGTTAAAAAATCCTAACGTAAAACCCAGCTCGTTAATCGCACCGACTAATTCTCCTTAACGAAAGGCGCGCTCCATGTTAATAACCGGTTCCATTTGCAGTTGCTCCCTGTAAGCTGAACTCTGCCTTTTAACTTGCATGTCTGGACTCTTGGGCACTAAAGCACGCTCGGGTTTCAGTCCTTGTCTCTGGGGTGAGCCTGGGCTGCTCGGAGGCCGCGGTGCTCTGAGCTCTGCTTGCACAGCACGTGCAGAATGCGTGAAAGGGAGGTCCCAGTGCTTGCTGCTGCCTCGAGGGCATCTCCAGATGAACTGATGCATCTTGGTGGCCTTTCCCGAATTAGAAGCAAAAACAAAAAGCTGGAAGAGATGGCCAGAGTTGTGTGTCTTGGTGTGATGGTGCTGTGTGGGACAGCCTTAGGGTCGCGTGCGGTGGAGGGAAGGGCTGGCTGTCGTGGGAGGCACCGGGTTGGATCTCGTGGGTAGGGGAGGCTGGGAGACGATCAGACCTGGGGTACAGTCACAGAGTTAGCTGTGTAGGTCAGTGTAGCTCTATTAGTGTATGGAATGCTAAATGTGTGGATGTGTCTATGCAGATTGTTCTATCCTCTTGATGCTAATGAACTTGCAAGTAGGATTCAGAATATTCATCTGCTCTTGTTGTGATGGAGGAGGAAGAAGGATTACTGTCCACACCCAGTACGTCTTTTAAACAAAAAGAAAACACAAGAACCATTCATGTTGCCTTTCAGAATTAAGGAAAAAATACTTTACTTTTTGTTGTTGCTGAAGTTATTGAAAAGTGTAGACCAGGAAGGGTGTGATTCTTGCAGATGGGGGGGAAAAGCGCTTTCCAGTGGATCTGTGGCAAGATTTATCCTTCATTATTTTTCCAATTTAATTTTCTCAACGGTGAAATGGAGGTCACTTGCTGTTTTTCCCTTAGTCAGTCACTTGGGACTGTTGGATGGGGCATTATCCGTTCGGCCAAGCAGCTCTCATCACATCCTCTCATTAAACACTAGGTAGCTGTTTCCCCAGGCCAGATGGGGTTGACAGTAAGTCCTTACAATCATAACGTCACCCGTAGTTCGGGGTAACGGTCTGTCACCGTGAGCTGATAAAAAGGTGCTGTGGGTCTGGTGGGGAGCCCTGGCTTAATGAAACTGCTGGGTGGCAAATTGTTGCTTCCACCATCCGCTCCTGCAAGAGCTCTGCTGCTGTCCCACCAAGCAGGGGTGGCAACAGCAACCCATGGCAAGGTGCTGCAGGGCCGGGGTGCCTGCACCTCGCTGGTGCCACGCCAGTGGCACTGAGCGGTGGCTTCTGCCCCTGCCTGTGGCAGCTCCAGCTGTGCCCAGGTGGGCAAATCGATTTCCTGATCATTTATCTGCTACCCAGAAGAATCCTTCCCCCTCCCAGCTCTTCTTTGCATGGGGGACACAGCTGCATCCCATCCGCTCTGGCGTATTTCTCCAAACGCGTTCCCCTCTTCCCCTTCTTTTCTCACTCGCAGGTATTAAAAAGTGCTTTTGATTTTTTTNTTGTAAAAAAAAAAAATAATTAAAAAAAAAAAAAAATCTTGGCGCGATTTTAAACCCAAAATAAGCTCAGTTATTTATTCAGTTTTATACTATATAGAAACTAAACTACATCAAGGGGACAGGGAAGGAAAACCATGGTGGGTTGTGGTGTTTACAGTCTTTTTGAAGTCCCGTAGCAAAGGCAACTATTGTTATCCATCTTCCCTTTTGCTGTTACAGTTTCTAACGTGTACTGTATGTATTAATATTGCACAGATCGTGGAGAAATATATGGTTTATTTTTCACAGCAGAATCTCACGAGACTCGCTTCCTTTACGAGTGTTACGATTTAAATATTTACCAAACTGTTTTCATAATCCCGGGAGCCGGCTGCTTTTTATGAATTTGTGCTGACTATTGACATTATTTACTGTATAAATAATTTATCATTTGTACTATTGTATCATAACGTCTGTATCTTTGTGTCATTTTTTTTTTTTCCCGAGCGATGTCACAAGTGTGATATTTAACAATGCCATCAGAACAGTGGAAAGACAAAGGGGTTTGTAGGTGACTGGTCAGAATTAAAACTGTATTGCTTATATTCCAGACGTGTTGCTTTTTGGAGACTCTGCCTAGTGTTCGTATCCTGTTCAGAAACTGTTGCTGCCACGCTTGATTTAGTTTTCAAGGACCTTGATGGATTGGTTGAGATGAAGGTTTGTGCGACGAGTCCTAGGCTCTGGGGGAAATCTAACGGTTGTTGAGAGTAATGCTTCTTGTACATTGTCAATGTGATTTCTTCGATGAATTCATCACTTTCCTGGGGCAGGCCTGCTCTTGCTATGAGAAAGGAGGGTTTCTTATAGATCACTTAAATCAGATTCAGCTGAGACCTTACTAACTCAATAAAAATGAAGACTTGTTGTGTTGCAGGTGGCTGGATTGCTTCTTTAAACCACATTACCGTTCCGACAGCGTTTCTGGAGGGACGATCAGCTGCTTCCTCTGCAGAGGCTTCAGTGTCTGTGTCGAGACAAAGTCTGGGGAGACCCTGGCTGGTGGAATAAGGGTTGGGGGAGCAGTGACAAAATGCCTCGTGGAGCCCTGGCCTCCTGCTCTGCAGTCCTTCAGCGTTGCCCTTCCTGCAGCCTGGGCTCTGCCCTGTCCATCGAGCCTGCCTGCAGCTGGGAGGTGATCTCAGCTTCTCATTCGGGATGGCTTGCATGGAAGGCACTTCACGATCAGATTATTCCTAGAGCTGCCTCTCCAGAGCCATCCAGGTTTCCTGGAGCTGTGCTTTGCTGGTCAGACTGATCAGGAATCCAACGCTTCGTTCCTGGTGCTGAAGCTGCAGTGGTGCTGGAGAGCTGGCAGTGGGAAGGCACCAGGGCTGTGCAGGGCTGTGTTTCAGATGTGTGGCACAGGGCTTGCTGTGGGCGTTCACCAACCCACTGCTTCCATGCCGCTCCAGTTTCCCTGGAGAGCGGGTTCGCCTCCGGTCAGCTCTTTAATTCATTTTGCTTCTGTGTTGGGGCGTGAAAGGAAAAGAGAAAACCCTCTGTTGCCACAGATGACAGCCAGATACCTTCTGGTTTTTGTACCTCTCCTTTTTCCAGGAGGATGTTTTGCAGCTCGCGTCCTGCGCAGGGCCGTTCCCCTCTGTGTTATCATTGCTCCTCTGGCCATTCCCTTCTGTACTGCTTCACTGTTCCATTCTGCCTGCTTGAAATTGCTCTTTTATTTTTTTTTTTCTTGAAATAAAGCTGCTTGCCACAGGAAAGATTTAGGAAAGGCTCGAAGTGAAAGCTTTTGTGCTGACTTTCCAATAGCCCTAAGGAGGAGCCGGGTGCTGCAGCCTGTTGGGAGCCGCAGGGGCAGCGCTGGTGGAGCTGCAGGGAGAGATTGCAGCTGTGCCTTCCTCTGGCCTTGGGCAGGCTGCCTCCTCCCTGCCCCCGCCTTCCTCTTCCTCTCCTATGAAGCGAGGTGCTATTTGCCTGCTTTGGGGAGGAAAAGGGCTGTCTGGATAGAGCACTGTCTGGAGGCTTGCTCTCCCAGCGTTGCCAAGGATTTCTGCTGAGTGCGCTGCGTTTCTTGCCGCTGCCTCTGTGTGGGTCCTGGGTTGAGTGGTGCGAGCTCTGCTCTTCCACTTGTTGTCAGCGAACTGGGGGAAAAGCACGGAGCCAGCTCCGGCTCTGGCAGCACTTCTGCAGCTGCCCCCAGCCTGCCTTTCTGAGAACCAAACCTGAATTACGCAGCCCCTCGTGCTAAGAACTTCCGCTTTGTAAAGGCTGGAGCTATTGTCCGCCTTCCAGGTAACGGCCTCTCTGTGTCAGGAAGCGGGACACCAACGAGCATTGATTGGTGTGAAGAGAGCAGCTGGGTTTGGAGCTCAGGGTTACAGACAGCTGAGAGCCAGTGCTGTACACGGCAGCAGCAATCCTGTCCTAGTGCCTTGTGTCAATCGATCATACCCTCCAATTATTGAAGAGTCAGGCTTTCAGTGATTAGAAATACCCCTCCCTGTTCCCTCTGGTGCCTTAAACCTTCCTGCTGATTACCTGTTAGGGTGGCTAATTAGCAGCAGTGTGGTGATCAATAGGGGATTGGCAGCCTACCAGTGTAACACAGCCAGGGGTTTGCAGAGGCTGAAGCAGAGCATGGCACCTTCCAGGTGTCACAGTGGGGTGGGAACGCGGATCCTGTAGGAATCAGTGGGGTCTCTGGTTTTCATTAAGGGCTTTTTGGGTGGGGAATGGAAGTCAGTGGGGTGGCCAAGCTGAAGGGAACCAGGTTGGACTTGGGGTAACAGTGTATGGCCTGAGAGACCTGGGACTGGCTGGGGTTGTGTTGGGTGATGGTATTTTAGTTTGATTTTCTTTAATGCCTTCATCAGCAAGTCTGGCACTAAATGTAGTGATATTCTCCAAGGTGAATTTGGGTATTTAAATATCTTGACCTGAATAGAGGTATAAAAATAGAAGCCTGCAGCAGTTAGATGCTCCTGCTAATCTTCCCGCTGAAGGGCGAGAGACCAAACTGTCTGCATCCAGCCAGGAAAGCCTCCTGTTGTACCACAGCCTCTGCCCTGGCTTCGGTGGCCAAAGGATGCTTCCTCATTATCCTGCTCCTTCACCAGCACTGCTGCCAGGAAGCACTCGTCAGCTTGCAAGCCTTTTGTTTTCAGGTGGAGGTAATTTGTAGCTGCTGCAATAGTGCTGTTGCAAAACAGCCTCAGCAGCCCGAGGACAGAGGCAGCTCCTGGAGCCCTCCCTGATGTGCTTCTCTGCATTGTCCGGTGGCTCCTGGTGCTGGCAGGATTTGTGCTGGGATGATGGGCAGTAGCAGGGCAGCTGGCACCATTGCACCGAGCAGTTTTCTATGTAGGAAGGACTCAGGTGTCCCTCAAACAGTCTCGTTAGCTAACTTATTAGCAATCTCTAACATCCTCCTAAAAGCTCAGAACTGCCACCAGAGGGCAGAAGCTGATGCTGCTGTTTCTGGTTTTGGCAGAAAGAGCCGCAACTACCAGGTCTGAAAGGGTTTCCAAACAATTTTCCTGACGGCTTTTTTTCCCAAGTCACTGTTCAGACCACGTCCTTTGCTGCTTCCTCCTAGGGCAGCTTCCACGCTGGTGCAGGAAAGTTCTCCCACGAGGCAACAGGGACAGCTGATCCATCTCTCTTGAGCCCTTTCCACAGGGAGATTGTTTCCAGGTGATGTTTGGGAGCTGTGTGTGGAGCAGCAGGAGCATCCATCCTCCCTGATATTTTTGGTATTGCCTGCCTCGTAGGAACACTGGGGAACTGTGTTGGGGTCCACAAAGTCAACAAAAATCCCCCACGTGCATCATCAGTGCTGTGTCCATTCCAACAGCTGGAGCACCAGCACTCGCATCCCCACCACCTGCAGAGCAGCAGAACACGAGTTCCAGATAAAGAGTTTTTCCTGCTTATCTGGAATTAGCGGGTTAATGGCCAGTTTCACTGTCTGGGAGAGATTTAAGCGTCACGGAACAGAGGCTGCAGAGAGCTGACAGCCTCGACCCACCGTCTGTGTTACAATGGAACCTCAGTCCAGGGTTGGAGGAAAAGGGAGAGGATTAACTTGTACATGAGTAGGGTGGAAACAGCTGCCTGGAGCGTGGAGGAAAGGAAATTACTTTGGGCCTCTGCTTGACCAAGACTTGTTTTTCCCTGGGTTTTGGCTGTTAGGAAGGCATGGGTTCTTTAACCTTTCCTATATTAACAGTAACTGCAATGAACACTTGCAGGTCATAAATCCCTGCCTTATTCATGTCAGCCACAGCGTTGTGTCTCTTTTTATTCTTTTGTTATGAGAGCTGAGATCCTCTCCAGCGTGAAACAGCTGCAAATGTGCTCAGAACAGAGTCAAGAAAAAAAATGGAGACAGTAGGCACAATGCCCTAATAAAGCAGGTAGCAGTGTGGGATCAGCTTGGAGTCGCATGGTCTCTGCCATAATTCTTATTTGGGATTTCTTTGAGCATTGCTTTTCATTGTGTGGCTTTATTTTTTTATTTTTTTAACCATTTTTTCTGAGGGTCCCTGCCCCTTCGCTGTGAGTGGTGAAGCTGTGCACACACTGGTGTTGGTCAGTGGCACAAGTAGCGCCCTGCAAAGCTGTGTGCAGATAAACTCACTGCACCCCTCTGGGCATGAAGTTTGGACTTTTATCTGGGTTTCACAGTATGTCTTTATGGCTAGAATCTGTGTTGTGCAGTTTTGCTCTAACTGGAATGGGAGCAGGTAACTGTGCTCAGTGGAAAAGAGATTTAAGCAGTGGCAGGTTTAATGTTTGCGTGGTGCAGGTCTTTCAGAGACGGATATTTATGCTGCTACTGTAGACAACTGCTTCTGAAATACTCTTAAAAAGGAAACAAAATTCCTTGCATCTTTTCAGAGCCAACAGGAAATACTTATTAATATTGATTCCAGCATGACTCAGTTGGGAGAATCCAACCCTTGCCAAAACAACTGGTGGATCAGCTTACTGCAAGTGTAAAACCAATAAAAACACGACAGGATAAAAGCAAAGAGATGAAAGCAGCTCTGTAACTGTGTTTGGAGAAGTGTTTCTGAATACAAAAGATGCTAAGGCTCACAATTCCAGCATTATCCTTTCAGAAATTATATTTACGTGGTGACACCGCTCAGTGTGAAGTAACCACATCCAACCGGATGCTTCACGTGGTAGCTGTGGTGGAGGCTCTGCAGTTCACCACTGTGGATCATTCTTTGTAGTTCTACAGTTTCAAGGTCCTGGTAGCTCACTTACAGGGTGGTATCGTGCTAAGTCCTTCTCACAGACATCTCTTGGTAGTTGCATTCAAACACAAGCGATTACGTGCCCAAATGTAAACAAGAAAATGACTCAGCAATTAGTGACTTCACTGTGGCATACACTTTTCTCTGTGGTACCTGTAAGAACAGCAGATCTTGGATGATTCAGGGCTTAGAAACATCCATGCTGCCACAAACAAATAAAAACCCTAGGCAGCAGAAAGACAGACACAAAAATATTTAGACAATTGGGTTTATTCAGCCTGAAAGAAGAGCACTGCCACCAGCTTACAGGAGGATTCAGTGAAAGGCCATGGAAAGACAGCAGAAGAGAAGCTGTTGAGACTGAAGCCCAGCTTTGTGCCCTCATGCTGAAGACATTTGAGAGTAACAAATTAGCTTTGGAGCATCTGTCACACACTAATAACAAGTAACATTGTTTGGGTCGTTCTCTGAGGTTATG
Source organism: Penelope pileata (assembly GCA_013396635.1). Classification (NCBI taxonomy): domain Eukaryota; kingdom Metazoa; phylum Chordata; class Aves; order Galliformes; family Cracidae; genus Penelope; species Penelope pileata. The sequence goes on from WBMW01006028.1 coordinate 232,774, forward strand.
CAAGGGGAAAACCTCATTATAGCAAACACGAACATCACGCTGTTGCTTTGTTGCTGCCTTTCTTCTGATGAGGAAAACAGCTAAGGCAAGTCATGCTTTGTGACCTGTGCAAATGCACATTTTCCCTGCACACATTCTCTCTTCTTTGAACCCATACTGCCACAACAATGTGTGATCTGAGTAATTACATCGCCAGGAGGCTGTTGAAATTGTTGCAGGTTAAAATCTCAGCTAGCCAAAGCGTCCAACATCAAGATCTGGAGGGAGCTACTTCAGGAGATGGGGCCCTTTCTGCTGCTCCTGACCATCCTGCACAGCACCGTGCCTCTGGCAGCTAACAGGACTTGCAGCTAAATACAGTACACACAGTTGTGTGTACTAAGCCTGTGTAATTTCATTTCAGATCCTTCTCTAAGGCTTATTTTCTAGTCAATAGCTGCACTTAAAATTCAATTATTTGTTCTATCAGAAGTTAAAAGCATGCAGCAAGCACATATTTAACACCATGCTCTCTTTAACTCCTGTAAAATAAATTGCTTTTTCTTTTTTTTTTCCCCTCCTGAAGCTTGAAATAGAATCTGGAAATGAAAGAGTCATCATCTTGTTCTTAAATGCAAAATCCCAGGTTGCTCCACTGAAAAATGTGGAAGGGTTTGTTTCTGCAGTGCACAAACTGTTTTATTTAGTTGCATGAACTCTGGGTGCTACGTGGGGTTATAAAGATGCCTGCTGTTGCTTCTGCAGAGAGGAGTGTGTTTCACTGGAACATTTCCATAACCCTTCTTTTTGGGGAGCTACAGTCATTTCAATTTCCCATTTCTACCACAAAATTATTAGCAAAAAGAACTGGCACTGCACTAACATTTTAAACAAAGGAAATCTATTACAACCACAAACCTTCCTATTCTTGAAGTACGTGAAAAGTGTAAAAAAGGGCTGTACTAAAAATACTTTGTTGCAGGTCTTCTTTTGAGAAAGGCTGATATTACACATAAAAAACGCTAAAAGTAGATCTGACAACATAAATTCATATGATTTTTCAGCCTGTACCTTCTGAAGGAATTACATTCTAGGTCATTACTCCAAAGCCTCATGGGCTTGTGTTTCTTTTAGAATGAAGGTCGCAGGTGAAATGTTCTCAGTCAGATACTCATTTTCCATTTGAAGGGAAAAAAATACTCATCCAAAGTTCTTAACTTGTGTATGTACCTTCAGCCATCTCACTGCGGAGTTCAGTGCCTCCTTTCTGTACCAGGCACCAGCGGGGGGTTCTGCATGTCGCTTGGGCTCACGTCGTAGCCCAGCTTCTTCATATCTTTGGTCACAACGTTGAAGGAAATGGTCACAAAGCCTTGAGATCGCACCCTCGTTACTGGAAGAAATAAGACACGAATAACGCTGGTTAAGAGCGAATTTTGAGTCATTTTGGAACTCTCCCCCTATCTGGGTAGGATGGTTTTCCAACAGGAGAAATGGCTGGCTGAGCTGTGGCCTGCTGTCATGCCAGAGTTTCAGGCAGGAGCTCCTGGGGCCTCACCTTCTCTTCCTTCTCCCCGTGCCACCACTTTGGGGTCAGTAAATTCTGGACGTCTGCCTGTGAACCAGCTTGAAAAAGAAAACAGAAAATAAATAATGAGATACGATCAGTAAAAGAATTCAGGTACCAGACTGCTGTTTTTTTTCAAACCAACATTCAAAGCAACAACGACGAGTTCGACGAGCAGACAGTTAACGCGTTGTAAGCAAGCTGTTAAAAATGCACACAGCTGGAAATGTGGCTTTATTACAGAACTCAAAACTGTCAGGGTATGATGGAAAGGGTACACACGTGCACCAGTGAGTAGCTGGGCAGACAGCGGTGAATAAGAGCACAGACTTGAAAAATAAGCAGTCTTTAATCATTACCTTGTGAACTTCTGCAGCCTGGATGTAGACTCTGGAACAAACATAGGAATGGTTCTCTCGTGCCTAAAACAAACACGAGAGGTACAGACCTAAAGCAGAGAACCCAAGGGCACAGGCCAGGCTTCTTATGCAGGCACCAGGATTCAGACACGTTGGAACACTGAACACCTCAAAGATGCTTTCACAAATAAAGCGTCTGCCTGTGTTGGAAGGGCACAACTTAAACCATTGTCAGTGGCAGGAGTGAAAGCTTTGGGTGTGCTGAGAGCGATGGGGAGAGCTAACGTGCTGCTTTTCGTACTTGGGCTGACTTCAGGCCAGTCCTTTATTTTATGGAATGCCAAAATCCTACAGGATTACCAAAAATGATTTGATTATAGGGGATTACTACTAAAATATTCGTGTTCTTTGAGACAAAGGGGATGTGATGAGCAGATGCAGGGACATTTCTGTCCCTGGTAGAACTCAGTAACTTAGAAACGAATCTCTTTCAGCTCTGAAGGATGTCAGGGTTGTCACCTCACCTTCCAGGCGTGAAGGGAACGTGAACAGCTCCGTAGCCTCTGACCACGTCGTTCCCAAAGAAATCGGGTCCGTAGACGCTCACCACGATCTGTGGCCCTGCAAGAGAGGGGCAGTGAGCCAGGAGCCTCCCTGGGGAGCCAGCTCCCCTCCCCAGCACCCACAGCCGAAGGGGTTGGTGCTCTTGAAGGTGATGTCGATGGGGAAGTTCCAGACGAAGGTGGTGGGCGCCATGGCGCTGCGGGAGGTGATCTGGGAGATGCCCTCCTCCAGGCCCTGCGGGGAGAAGCGCTGTCAGCCGGGGCCCTGCTGTGGCCTCGGGCTGTGCTGCGGGGCGCAGTGGGGCTCACAGCTGAGGGGACCCAGTCCTGGCCGTAGACGAAGCAGAACTTGCAGTAGAGGTCGTCAAACCCGGGGAACTGCGGGAGAGAAGGGTCGCGTCAGGGGGGCCGGGCCCGCGTCACGGAGACCGGGCCTCACGGACCAGGGATGAGCAGGGGCCGCGTTAGGAACCGAGGACCGGTGCACGGCCTCTCTCCCACCCCTCCGAGCCCCGCCGCGCTCACCTGCCCGCTCTCGATCTGCCCGTTCACAGCCACCATGAAGACGCTGGGGCTGCCGGCGGCCGCCATGGCGCCGGGGCCTTGCTCTCGGCCGTTGCCAAGGGTACGGACGGCGCGGCGGAAGGGTCAAACTTCCTCGAGTCCGGAGCTTCGCGGAGCCGCTGGGCGGGGCGGGGGGCTCCGCCTTTACCAAACGCCATCAAATCGCTCCCAAACGCGGGCAGCTGAGCCGAGGCGGGCAGTGCCGCTCCCCTCCCTCAGCCCAGCGCTGCTCATTGCCCCCACAGCCTCCTGAGCGCCCATCTCCTCCTCCACCTTAACCCACGCCATACGTTGGATTTTACACACGTTTATTTCACAACATTTGCATCTCTCGGCCCTCGCGAGCTCTGGCTGAGGCGTTCCCAGAGGCTGCAGCCGGGCCGTGGCCGCTAGGTGCTGCTGCCGGCCGGGGCTGGGCCGCGGGCCGTGCGCCCAGCGCTCCGGGGCGGCCAGGCGGGGTCAGAGCCCCAGGGATCGTCCCGAGGTGTCGGAGGGTTTGGTTCGGGGCTGTGGGGTGTGGTTGTGTCCCCGGCCTGATGGCAGCGAGCTGTGCTCCTGGGCTGTCACCTGGCTGCAGCGCCCTGTGAGGGGAGGAACCAGCGGGGCTGCCATGGGGACCGATGTTGTGCGGGCATTTCGTGCCTCTTCCCGGAGCTGGGGTGTTCCCACGCATCCTCTGCCAACATCCATTTCCACCCCATTTTTCGGGTTATATCTGAGATTTTCTTTCCAACCTTCAGCAAACGAAACTTCACCCGCAGAAGAATGGGACAGCAGCAGGAGGGATGGCAGCAATGGCCGAGCTGCTCTCCTTCCTCTCCTGCCCCTCAGCGATGCCTCAGAGAAAAGCATTTATTCCAGCTGGGAGCTGCCAGGGAGACAAACCAAGCAGCTCCCCACCAGCTGCCCACTGCAGCGAGCAAAGCCATTTCATTAACGCTTCTCTTGTTGTTTTTCTTGGCTACCAGCTGCCCCAGACCTCGCTGGGAGCCAGTGCGAGGGTTTTTGCATGCCGGGGCAGTGGTGCATGGTGGCTGGAGCAGCTGATGCCAGCCCCGGGGGGGTTCCCCACCGCACAGGGAAGGCAGCGGGGTTGCTCCACAGTTCTGAGCTCCTGGAGGGCCGCCGTCCTTCCCCCTCCCTCCTGACGTGCCAGTCTTGTTCTAATTAGCCACAATTTTAATCTTTATGAGTAGAATGAAATCCAAGGCAAGGAAACATTTTTTAACCCTGCTGTAAAACTTAATTAACGATCCATCGGAGAGTTCCATTGCCAAGCTGAACGAAAGCACGTGGAGCAGGGCGATTCCAGGGGGTTGGGTGACGGTGCTGCCATCTCCCTCGGCCAAATCAAACCCTCGCTTCTTCCTCCAGCCCTGCCCCATCCTGTCCCTGCTCCCTGCATGGGGCACTCTGAGGGCATTCGCTGCCTTCTCATCTCCTAGAGGCACAGAATGGCTGGGTTGGAAGGGACCTCGAAGGCCATCTGGTTCCAACCCCCTGCCACGAGGTTGCCAGCCATGGTCAGACAGCTCAGGGCCCCCTCCAGCCTGGCCTCAAACACCCCCAGGGATGGGGCATCCACGGCCTCTCTGGCAGAGGCTGCACATGGCACGTCCCTGCTCTGGAGGGACATCAGTGTTGCTTTAGCACCGACCTCTGTGCACCAGGTGTTAAACAACTATGGAAATTATATTTTTTTCATTTCCAGGCACAGCCAGGGGTTGGAAAAATCCCTGGCGACTCCCCCTAGAGCATCCTTGTGGGAAGAGCAAGGAGAAAACGGCGTGGCAGGAGGCGAGGTGCAGCGAGAGGAAGGCAGGAGGAGGCTGTGCAGCCCTTCTCTGCCACACACAGGGTCTGTACAGGCCCATGGGTGCTGACTTATTGTGAGGCAGCATTTCCTAATTGCAATAGTGGAGCCCTTGGTGCAAGCAGCAGGTGCTGCCCACCTGAGGGTGCTTTGCATCGGTGCTGGGAGGTGATGCTCAGCCAGCAGGCACGCTGTCCCCATCATGTCCCAGAACAATTAAACCAACCCCGGGGCTGATTCACTGCTTCCAACAGGCGCTCGGGGAAGGTGGGGTGAGACAAAAAACAACAACACAGCGGCACAACAGAAAAGCTTAATTTTAACCCCAAATATTTACACTCAACACCTGCTCAGTGGCCAGCGAAATGCATTTTATAACGTCATTAATCTGCAGTAAACTGGTTTCGTTTTTAAAAAGTGTTTGCACAAAGCTGCCAGCCTGACTCACCCCTGCCTGTTTCCTCTCTGCGAGGCTGCAGGTGCTCCCTGCCCCTGGTCTCAGCCTCGTGCTGCTGTCGGCGGAGCTCTCCCATCTGCTGCCCCAACCAAACAACGCGGAGCTGCGTGGAGAAGCCTGAGCTCAGAGAGCGATCCTGCTGCTGTAATTCTTGCCGAGTTTATTTACCCAGAGGTTTGTTTTGTGCAGAAGTAATTGCACAGGGACAGGTGCTGTGAGCTGCTGTGTTACAGGGCTGGGTGCCAGGAGCCAGCCAGGAAACCAGGGCTGTGCCAGGAGGGTCCCCACACCCCGGGACTTTGCCCTTCCTAACGCGATGCCACGTGGGAGCACAGGGAGCCATCCACAGCCCGAGCATGTTTTACCAATATCCCCCTGGAGCAGAACAGCACAGCAAAAAGCCCAAGCAGAAATGTCAATATCCAGTGTTCTGCCACCCCCGCCTCGTTATACCGGGTAATTTATGGGGCTGGGGTCCGGCTCTGACAGCAGCCGCAGAGCATCGCTGCGTGCCAATGGGCTGTGAGATGGGCCGTCTTCTATTAAGAATTAATTTGTACTGGAACTTGTTACCGCTCGTGAGCTTTTTTTTTTTTTTTTTNNNTTTGATGAATGAGGGAGATTAATTAGTGCCTCCATCTGAGCCAGCTGGAATAAATTAACGTGGCAGAAGGACCGGAGGAGCTGCATCCTGGCAGGGCGAAGGGAGGGCTGGGGCTGCCCGTGTTTGCAGCACTGCTGCACGAGGGCTGAGAGCTGGAGCTGCTGCAGGGCCCAGAGGAGTGCAGCAGATATCCGTGCTGGGCTGATTCATGAAGATACACGGAGATATCGGCCCCTCGGCCCGTGCTGCTGATGGCTGTGGCCCTGGTGGGATGCAGCAGAATCCCTAACGAAGGCCCCGTCAGGAAGAAGCGCTGGTCGCAGCCATTAAAACACAGCCATGTGTTTAACGCTCGGTTGATAAGGTCGAATGGACGAAGTCGATTTGATCGTTCAGCCTAGGAAAGCTTGTACAAATACCAAGTGCTTATCAGTAGTTGTGCAACCTCTGCGACCTTGCAGCGCTGGCAGATCACAGCTGTGTGTAATCGCACTGCAGGTGGGCTCATAGCTGTGTCATTTTCACTTTTGTTCTCTCCTCAGCCCAGCAATCTCACCTCGATGCCATCTGAGACTCAGCCTCACCGCAGAGGCATCCGAAGGCACTCTGTGGTGGTTTCTGCTGTCCCAGCCCAGCTCGGTGCTGCTCGGTGCCCTGTGCTCAGGCTGCAGTGAGGAGCGGAGGGGCAGAGTGGGGCTGACAAGCGGATGCTGCTGAGTGGTCGTTAAAGGTGCAAAGCAGAAATCGATGGGGTTAAATAGCAGCGATTTACGTTGAGCCGGGGCTTTCCGCTTCTGATCTTCAGCAGTGCCGCCCTCGCAGCTGCCCTGGAAACTGCTGAGCGCTGTGGGGATGCGGTCAGCAGAAAATCAGCCCTGGGCTCTGCGCTGTTGGTTATGGCCACGACTGGGGCTGTGCTTCCATGTGAGCTGTGGGGCTCGGGGATGCCATTTCCCGGCTGCAGGAGCTGCTGCTGCTGTTCTGGTGCTGTCCCAGCTCAGGCCCTGCTATCGGCGCTGTCACCGCGCAGCTCCCGGGGACACCAAGGCGAACTCCTTCCCATCCTCACATCTGTGTCCTTCCAGATGTTTCCCTGAGGAAAGAAGGGCCGGGAAGACTCAGGGATGGTTTCCCACGGTGGCACTGCTGGGTGCTCAGAGGACATCGTGGGGGATGGTGTCCCCCCCACAGCCGTCACCGAGTGTCCCTGGGCTGTGGCATCCCTGGGCACAGAGCAGAGGAGCCGGGCATCGCTCAGCACACACAGGGGAACACGAGGAATCGCTCCTCTGAGCTAACTGACTGCGGCTGATGTGCCAGTGACAGCCACGGCCGCGTCCATAAAGGGAAAAGCCACGAGGCCCCGGGTGGCTTTTGCCCTCCGAGTGCAGCCGTGTCCCAGCGCTCCCATGGCCGTGTCCTCAGAAGCCCTCTCACACTGTGAGATTTCCTCCAGGGCGATTTCTCGCTCCTAGACCCAGAGCACCCCAAGGGTTTCTCCTCTCTGGGACCCCCTGGGCTCTCCAGGCTGCCCTGGCCCCGCAGGTCCTGGCAGGAGCTCACGCACATCAGTTAGGCCATGTCTCAGTGCCCAGCACTGTCGTGGGATGGACGCTGTGGCCCAGCCCTGGTGAGCTGCCTGCACATCAGCCGAGCTCCGAAACAAGAAATAAAGGGTTATTTTGCTCTGCTGTCCTCACCTGAGGTGTTCCATACCTGTGGTGCTCATCGGGACAGTGAGGACCCACGGCACATCCTCCCTGTGCTGCCAACAAACCACCTGGGCCGATATTTCCATGGTCGATCGTGTGTCATTGCTGGGGTTTTGCCCATGGGATGTCCCTGTGGTGGGGACAAACCCTGGGAAAAGGCCGATTCCCAGAGCAGCCCAACCCCAAGGCTCCCAAAGCCACCCCCGGGCTGCAGCCGTGGGCAGGGAATGCTGCAGAGCACCCGCAGAGCCCCACACCTCTGCAGCACAGCGCTCTGAGCTAGGGCTGTTGCTGTTAATAGCCCAGTAAAGAACATGTGTGCCAAAAGCCCGCTACCAGCAGCAGTTCCTGCCTCACATGGGCTTTTAGTTCCTTGGCTGGAACCCTGTGGGTAGCGGGTGGGCTGCCTGGGGACACCTCTGCCCTCGCTTCTTTATAAGGGAGATGGTGCAAGACACAACCCCCCAGCACTCACTGTGTGCTCTGGGTGCTCTCCATCCCGTTCCACTGTCCCGCTGTCAGGGAGCCTCACCCTGACCCAGGCTGGGTGGCAGAGCATCGTCACCGGCACCTCTCTCCTTTCACTCCCTTCGCATTTTAGCCATCATAAAATAAAACAGCCCCGTGGCCGCTTTTTGGCCTCCTGGAGGCTCATTTACTATGCTCCAAGCCGTGGTTCCTGCTGCAAACTAAAACCTTTGGCACTGGATCCCCATACCCCCAACAGCCGTCTCCTGTATGGGCACACAGCTCACGTAGGAGAGCCCATCCGCTGTGCTGCAGAGCCGAGAGCTGGGAAGCACTGGGGCTGCGGGGGCAAAGCGGGGCTTTGCAGCCACACCTCCATCCCCCGCCGGGGTCCCCACCGGTGCCACCACCCCGGTACCCCCGGCTGCGGGGCTCTGGGTGCTGCTTCTCCAGCAGAGCTCAGCTCAGCGCCGATCCTCTCCTCTGCTGCAGCAAAAGGACTCCACCACCGTCCCCAGAGCACTGTTCACAATTACCTGGATGGTGCTTTTCTGGAATTCCCCACTATCCCAACGACGAGCAATAGCTGCAGTGCTCCTCACCGGGTCCCGACGGCCGTGGCACAGCAGCAGCAGCACAGGGGCCCTGGGCAGCTCACAAAGTCAGGCCAAGCTTCCAGTTTATACAGTTTAATACATGTGAAACAAGATACATTTCCTTTTGAGTAATGAATGCATAAATAACAGAAGATATATGTGAATGCATAAATATGAGGTGGCATGGAACGAACCAAACAAAAACGGTCATTTTAATTTTTTTGTTTTGTTTTGTTTTGTTTTTCCTGCCTGTCGTTTTGCTGCTGGTGCCCAGCGCTCGGGCTGCTGGACTCAGTGCTGCTCCTACCCAACACCGGCTCCGTGGCGAAGCTGTCCTGCGGCGAGGGCCTGGGTGAAGAGTGGGAAAGGGGCAGGGGATGGAGGCTAAAAACGAAAAGTCAACCCCAAAACTGAAAAAAAAAACAAAAAAAAACCAACAAAAAAAGTGGCGTTGACAGGGGATTTGAATTGCCCAAGAGGCTTCTGAACTGGGCAGAGGAAGTGGGTGCGGTTGTGTGGTTGGATGTCAGGAAAAATTCCTTTTCCAAAGAGTGGTCAACACCGGCACGGGCCCGGGGTCACCGTCCCTGGGGGTGCTGAAGAACCGTGGAGATGTGGCACTTGGGGACACGGTTTGGTGGCCATGGTGGGGATGGGTTGGGGTTGGACTCGGTGGTCTCAGAGGGCTTTTCCAACCTTGATGACTCTGATCCTCTGATGTTACGACTCTGTGAATGGGAGAGGTCAGAGCTACCACCGGGACCTCCATGTTGTTCTGCGAGGAGGAGGAGAAGCCATCCCTAAACGCTCAGAGGCCATCACCCCAACAGCTCTGCACCTCTACAGACTGTATCGACAATTTACTTCCAACTGCAGTAAACAAAATACATTTCTTAAATAATTTACTATTTATTTTCGTCTTTTTTTAATCTCTGTAAATTTAATTTTCCTTTTTTTTTTTTGGCTTTTTTTTTTTTTAATGCGAGAAAATTTTGGCCCGTTCGTTCAGATTATTTCG
>WBMW01006028.1:242483-323988 GCA_013396635.1 Penelope pileata
AGATTATTGCGAAAGTTAACCTGAATATCCGTAAAAAAAGGAAAAAAAAAAAAAAAAAAAAAGCAGAAGGACAATCGTACAGACAAGAATGAATAACTTATTATTGCACTGGCTACCGTTCAGTAGTGATTTGGTTTTTCTCTGTCGTTAGGACAACCCCTAAAGGACGAAAGGAAAACGAGAGACGGCGAAAGCATCGGCGGCGAGAGGAAGCTGCTGGGGTGACGGCGGAGGGAGGGGATGGGGACAAAGGGAAGCAAAGAAAGAGGAGAAACAGTTGGAAAACGGATGGCCGGAATAATCAGTTCCACAGAAAACCCAAGGAAACACCACCCGGTCGCGGAGTCACACGTAATGCAAAAAACAGGATCGTTTCTCTATAAAAATATGTGCATTATGAAGAAGAGAGTTTTTGTGGGTACATTTTTTTGTCTTTTTCCTTGTTTTGTATCTCACAAATACATTATTTCTATTTATATAGCTGCTGATATACAGACAATGTACAGCTCCCATCTCCGGGGCGCTCCCACGTGACATCGCTAAAAGGTGCCTTGAAAAAGTTGAGCATCTTTTTTTTTTAAAAAAAAACAACAAAACCCAAAGAGAACCCCCAGACCCCTCCGCTGCCACCCGGGTCAATGTGACCGAGGGCGGCGGGGGGCCCGAAGCCACCCCCAGCCGGCTCCACCTTCCCTTTAGAAAAGCCCCCCCGCACCGCTCGCCGAACCCCCGCCCCGAAACCCGGCACCGCTCCGCCCCTTTGTTTGGTTTCTTAAATTATTATCAATTTTTTTTTTTTTAATATTTTCGTTTTTTGCAAACCTCCACAGCGCTTAAGAACAAGTGACTGCGAGAAAGGAAAAACGAGAGCGCGGCCACGCACCGCGGCCCTGCAGTCCCTTCGGTGTGGACCCCCACCTCGGTGTCAAGCCCTTGAGACCCCCCCGGCCCCCCTCCCAGACAGCTATACTGGCTCATCGACGTCTTCCTCTGTGGCGACAGTCCCCAGCTCCTGCGTCTGGAGGGGGCTCTTGGCAACGCTGAGGAGCTCTTTGCTTTTCTCGGCGTTGCCCCGCTGAGTTTTTAAGGGCTCCGACTTTTTCAGTTCGCAGTCCGGCGAGGACCGCCCGCTGTCCAGCAGATCCGAGAGGCTGCTCACGGAGCCGCCGTCCGACTGCTCGAAGGAGAAGCCGGGGATGGCGAGGAGCTGGCCCCGGCGCTCCGCTTTGCAGCCGGGCTCCAGGGGCTGCGCCTCCGCCGGCTCCGGGGCCTCGCGGTGCGCCGGGAACTCGCAGGACGGGGTCCTGCGGCGCAGGGTGCTGTTCTCAGAGGGTTTGGAGCGCGAGGCCGCCCCGCCGTCGTCCTCCATGGGAGGATCTATAGAAATGCAGGGCGGGCTCATCTTCTTCTTCCTCCGGGCTCCGTGGATGTACTCGGACTCCGGCTGGATGTGGGCAGGGGAAGCGCGGTCCTTGAAGCCGCAGTCCCCGTCGCTGACGGAGGGGCAGATCTCGATGGAGTGCCGCCTTTGGTCGTCCGCCCAGCTGGGCTTGGTGAGGAAGCCCTTGGTATCGATGCTGTAAAACTTCTTCAAGTCCCTCTCCTTGGTGCTGCCCGCGGCCAGGCTGCTTGTGCTGCAGTTCTTGAGCGGCACCGGCGATGGGGCCGGCGAGATGAAGGGCGAAGTGGAGCGGCTCCCGGCCTCCGAGCGCTCCCCCCAGTCTTTGGCTGAGCTGTTGATGTGGCGAACCTCCTCGTCGGCCAGGTCAGAGGGCTCCAGCAGGCAGCCCTGGGGGCCGGGGGGGCTCTCATCGGGGCTGGGGACCCCGCGTTGGCCGCAGGCATGTTTCCGAGCCAGCGATGGGTGCCGGCACAGGGAGGGTGGTGGGGAGTGCTGAGGGGAGCCCGGCAGGGAGGAGGCGGTGGGGTGGAGAGGGCTGGGGGTGAGGGTGCTCTGGGGGTGCTTTGGTGGCGGTGGAGTCTCTCCGGGCTCTGCTTGAAGGTTGTCCTTGGGGTCCGCCGTGTGCCCGTCTACCGAGTCCTTCCGCAGGGCCTCCTGCAAGGGGAGCAGAGAGATGGGGAGAGCCTGGGGGTCTGCCCAGTGGCACTTCTAGGGGTGAAATGTGGCACGTGGCAGAGCTGTTGGTGGGTGTATGCATCCCTCACCGTCCCGTTGTGCCCACCCCCATCAGACCATCGCCGTACAACAGCAGGACATTTGCAACCAGACCCAGGGCCTCAGTACGAAGGCCTTTTACCCACTGGGTCTTTCTGCACAGTCACGGTCTTGCTCTAAATTAGCACCAAACACTGAGTCAGTGCAGCCTGTGACACAGCACCGGACTGACCCCAGGCTTCTCACTGCAAAACTGAATTGGCCATCGAGTCCCCATGCTTTAGCAATTCCTCACTGGATCAGTGCATCCACAAAGGTGAAAATGGGTAAAAAGGGCCTTCCTCTGTGCATCACTTGCTGAGACCAGAATATATTAAACCTTTTTTGGGTGGTGAGGCCCCGTCCCAGGCTGCCCAGAGAGCTGTGGGTGCCCCATTGCTGGAGGTGTCCAAGGCCACGGATGGGCCCTGGGCAGCCTGAGCTGGGGGGCACCCTGAGCTGGGGGGCACCCAGCCCACGGCAGGGGTGGGGCTGGGGGGCTGTGAGGTCCCTTCCAACCCAACCATTCTATGGTTCTATGACAACAGAGCCAGAAACATTTTGTTCTAGAAAGGGGAGTGCTGCTCTCAGCTCCTGGCCTCTTACCTGCCTGCACAGCAGCTTGCTGAGAGTAGGAGACCGAGGGACGACGTGGGGGGGGAGGACCTTCCAGCGGTGCCGGCCCTCGCGGCCGGGAGAGCGCATGGCCAACTGGAGGGGCTCAGGGGGGACCCTCAGGGAGGAGCACGTCCCCACGGGCTGGGAGCGGATGGAGGTGATGGACCCTGGGAAACAGAGAGGGAACAGTCACCACTACTGCTGCGGTGAGGTCTGGGGGCCAACTTGGTGCCCAGAGGCTCCAGCTAAATCTCAGAGCATCTGGGCTGCACGTGGCTCTGCCCTCTCTGGGATATTGCCCATTATGAACTTTACACTCACAGCTTCGTTTTCTGTTTCAGGTAACAGAAATCTTCTCTTGCAGCTCCTGCAGTGCTCAGGGTGGTTGGCAGCTGCCAGGAGCACATGGCAGCAAATGAAGGGCAGCACTGGGCACCCAGCAGCACCCACCAGTGCCTGCCCCCCAGGCAGACCTTGGCTGGGTCCCATCCATGGCACGGAGGCTGCTCCATGTGCTGTGACAGTCCCTGAGCTCAGTACCGGGGTTCACTCTCCTCTCACAGGCTCCCACCCCCTGGCTGTGTCTAAAGGCATTCCCTCCTCCCCTGCCCCTTCCCGGTGCTGCTTTACTGCAGTTCTGCTTTGTTTGAAAGATCTTTTGCTTTTCTATTTTTCTGGCTGCAGGATTTATTGTGCTCATTAGCTTGAAACCCAGAGTCTGTTCCTACATTGCTGCTCCATGTTAAAAACACAGCTATCCATCACCTCAAGAGATCTCGCCCAGAGGTCAGGGAACTTGAACCTACAACAAAAGCCATCCAGACAGTTTGCAGTTGCATTTCAGAAAGAGATTTGTTGTTGGGAAGAAAGAAAACCTCTTGTTTAATCATTTTTCTTTTGGAGCTTTTCTCCAGAACACCTCGGAAGCAGCCGAGCACTGGGGTTCCCACCCCTCATCCTGCCCCACTTCTCCCTCTTTTGTTTTTGGGCTCTCCTGCAGGCAGAGTTTCAGTCTGAGTTGAACCATTCATGTGCTAATCCGAGCTTACAAAATGTTTTTTATGATGCAGAAAAATGTTGTCATAAAAAGTCTTTTACAAATACAGTCATAAAAACAAAACCCTACGCTTTCCTCCCCGTCCTTAGTTGGAATTTAATTCTGTTGGAAACTTTCCATCTACCTCTCATACTGAAAACCAAAAAGCTCTCTCAATGACATAGTCAGGAACACTGAAGGCATCCAAATATCTCTGGCTTTGTGCAGTTTTCTCCCGTTGTTCTAACAAATCAGAAAGCTTCTACGACCAAAACAACACAAGATCTGGTCATCTCACAAAATTTTCAGTCTGTAGACACTAAAACATTGGGAGAAGACATCCTTAACTAACGCTGAAAAGTCCATGAAAGCATAAATGCTCGTGGGAATCTCTGCACATGCTCAGTTTTACTTTCACTGTAACTTAAGGGGCTATGATTTAAATCACAGAGAAAGCAAGCCCCCGTCACAGCCACCATTTGAGTGTTCCTGGAGAGAAATCTGGGAAGGATGAAAAGTCCTTGGTCGGTTCTACCCACCCCTGTCAAAACCACAGCAGTTTTGTCCCAACATAAATCCTGATTTACACCCACTACAGAGATGAAAATCATCCCCAGTAGTCCAGCCATGAAACTCAACCTCTGTTTTCTTTGCTTAGCACAGAATTTGCAGGTGAAATAATAATAAATACTGAGCAGAGAACATGAACTGGTATCCAGACAGCTTGAGCAAACAGTTACTTCACTCAAGGAAATCGGAGCAGACCTTGCCAGGGTCTGCAACCCCACCGCTCGTCTCTCCGAGCACTTCTTGCATTTCCAACAACGCTGCACCAAAGGAAACCGGGCTGCTAAGAGCTGGGGAGCCACTCGAGCAGCACGTGTGCTTTTTGGGAGGTGGATATTTTCCTTCTTATCGATTTCCCCTTCAAACCAACTCACACAACAAAGAGAACGGCATTTTAGGGGAAATGGATTTGGATGCAGTTGGGTAAACGCAGACCCCAAGGCTCCATGTAACACACGATTCCCTGGCTGTGGGGTCTCTCCACAGGATTCACTGTAAGGCCACGGAGGCACAGGAGGGTGCTTTCTAATCTTTAGATTCCCAAAGAAACTCCTCCATCTGTGAACTCAATGTACTGTGCTGAAAGGATACTGCTCTGAGACCGGGGACGGCCTGAAACGGCCCTAAGGAGCTGCTCAGGAAGCAGCGCTGACATCGCCTGTTACTCCTGTTGGTTTTATGGATTCGTATTCCTGATGTCAGGGCTGATCACTTGAGATGAAATGTGCAGTTAATATCCTTTCCTCAGCTAGCAGCCCATCCTCTGCGCGTCCCACACTGCTTGGCAGCCCCACCTCTCCCCAAACACCCATCGAGAAAACGCGGTGACGTGATGAAAACACAGAACTGCAGCCCGTGGTGCAGCCACCATCCCACGATGGTCTTGGATCAACCAAAGCATCCCCTGGCCCAACAAACTCCGCACTGCTGGCATTTCCCCCATCCAACCACCCCACGTGTGCCCACGGCTTTGGCTAACGCCGCGCGAGGAGCAGAGCCCCCGGGCCATACCTCGCTGGGACTTGCAGGGATACGCCTCCATCTCCACTTCATGGAGGGGGAAGGGGGCTTTGGCTGGCATCACGGGCCGGAACATGTAGCTGTCGTTGGGCAGGGAGTGCATGCGGGAGACGGAGATCTTGCGGACGGTCAGGAGGTTCTGCGGGTCCTGCGGCCGCGGGCTGCCCGCGCCGCCCTGCAAGGCAAGAGACAGGGAAAGGGGTCACCCAGCAGCTGGGAGGATAGAGGCCGCCTTTTTGTTTGCAAACCTCGTGCAGGTGTTCCTGTCAGCATCTTACAGAGAGCCTGCAGCCCTGGGGACTGCAGCACAGCCGAGCTCTACCCATGGCCTGAGTGAAACGGTGCCGAGGAGCCACTGCGGGGCCGGTGCCTGGGCACAGCACAGCGCTGAAGGAGCGAGGCCCAGGAAAATGGGCCCCCCCCTCCAAACCCAGAGGAACCAGAGAGCCAGCATTTCTAGCCAGCGTTTCTCACACTGCTTGGCTCTGATTTTCCCAGGGGTGTTTTCAGGCAGCCATTTCCTGGTCCTGAAAGCCATTCTGGGACAGATGGAGAAAGTGGGGCAGTCCCCACTGCGTGGACCTGGGACCCTGTTTCTGGAAGTTGATACATTACCTCCCCAAACACACACAGACAGAGGCAGACATTAAACACACACCCACGGTAACACCACCACAGACCCTGCAGCCTCTCCCTACACCACTGGGGCACTGCTGACCCCAAAGGCGGCAGCTGCAGGGCAGGAGGGGACACCATGGCACCACGTGTGGGTGTGGAGCCCGTTCTGGGGCAGGAAAGGGCCTGACTGGAAGTGCCTGGATCGAGCCTGTCCCATCCACACCCTTCAACCCAACCCCTCGCTGCTTCTCTGAGGCCCTCTTCACTTCATCCACCATGCAGCCAATATCAGCCTGGGGTCTTGGGAAGCTTTATGGCCTCAGTCACTGTCCCTGCGGTGCTGGAAGAGCAGCAGTGCCATGACCTGGCCGAGAGAAGCAGCCCTGCAGCCTGGCCCCCAGCCCCAGGCCATGGCCCTCAACACTCCCCCCACAGTTCACCCCGTTATCTACAGCACGACGAATCCCTCTGGCTCTCTCTTAACATCAGCCTCCTGGTGACTGATGACTGAAAACATTTTCCCAGCTGCATGTCTTAAATTAAATGTGTTTTGCTTTGCTCCTCTGGGCTGTTTTCCCTCTGTGCTAGCAAAACCTGTGCTGAGATCCCGCTCTGGATAATTTGGAAGTCACCGAGGATCTCGTTAAAGCTGGTTTTCCATACATTCCTCATGAATTTCTTTCCTCGGATCCCAAAAGAGATGCATCCTGAGGCTGTTGACATCCCGGTGCCACAAGAACAAAAGGCTTCATCCTGTTGTCTCACTCCAACAGATGGATCATGGTATTTCTCTATTAAATCTCAGTTCAGCTCTAAGGGATCTTGTGTATCAGTCTTCTCTGGATGGGACACGTGGACAGAAATCTCCTCTTGACATAAACAAGTGCAGTTTTTAAGGTTTCAGCTACTGAGGCCCAATTGACTGAGGGACTTGGGCAAATTCCAAAAGGCTCCAAGCCACTGTAAGAAGTCCTTGAACTGTAAAACATGTGCAGGGAGTTTGTTGGCTCACACCTGGTGAGCTGCTCAGGGCAGCTGGGGAGGTTTGGAGCCACCCCACCAGCACTGCTCCTCCTCTTTGCTGGGAAGTGCCTGATGTGAGCTGGATCCCTGGAAATCAGCATGGCTCCTTCCAAACCCATAGAGCAGCAAAGGAAGACCCCAGGCACCCAATGGGGAGGTGCAGGGTGGGAGCCCACCCACTGTGGGATCCCTCTCAGACCAGCAGAAGGGCAATAAACGGACCACAGAGGGTTCTGGTGATGCAGCTTGGGTTAAGCATCTTGGAGGACTATTCCTTCATACTGCTCATCCCAAGCTCATCCTGCACAGGGAAAACCTGCTTAGTCTTCAAGAGCTTAATGTGAACCCAGAATTTGCTTGGGGATGCTGTGAGATGGTGCTTTGATTGTCATATAAAAATGGTCCAAGTCTGAAGCAGATAAATTCTCTATGGCCACTGCAAGGTCTCTGATGACAGTGGAAGTGCTCTCATTGCTGCATGCACAGCTTCATGGCAAAGTGCTACGCTGCATCTCCTCTTCCAGGCCTATTTGTGCTGCATGGCTGCAGCCCAGGCAGCAGCCCATTGGTTTAGGATGGGCACGTTCCAGGCTCAGCCCTGAGGTCTGAGGCAGGGTCACTCCTGTGGGAACATGCATTTGGTTCTGCACGGCCTGAGGAAGAGCACGTTGGAGTGGTACAGCAACTTCAGCTGGGGGAAAGGTCTCTAGGAGGCAGGATGAGTGAAGGAAGAGATGGGCAGATGTTCACCAGCCTGCTGTCATGCTGCTCTGCAGTGATGGACTGCCAGGGCAGATGACGTGCAGCAGCATGGGATGCTGTGCTCTTTCATGTGGGGTGGGAAACACAAGTGGGGCAGCTGCTCCTCTGCTCCCCAGGGCCTACAGAGGCTCCTCCGGCCACGTGGGGCTGATGGCATGGACCACCCCACTCTGAGGCTCCCAACATGGTCTGCTCACCTGCTGCTAAGCTAAAGCTGACTCCAGTTTTGAAGGAAAAAGACTGTAAGCAAAGAGCACCAGTGCAGCACCACAGCTCCAGTGCTTGCTGAAAGCCTCCCGGGTAAAGGTGCTGATCTACTCACACCTTGCTGCTTCCTCTGTGCTATAGCAGAAACAAGGTCTTATAGCCACAGCAAGAAAACCAAACTGGGCCGTGTTCTGTCCACAAACCAAGAAAGGACTCTGCCAGCCTCCAGCTCTCAACGCACTGTTAGAAGACAGACAGCTTACACATCATATCGCACAGCAAACGTGAGACTATTCCGACTAAAAAGAGCATTTCTGCGTGTCGCAGGCAAGGCACTGGCAGCCAGCTGGGACATCTCCCTGCCCAGCTCCTGCACACGCAAAGGCAGAACGAAGAAGGACAGAGGATGGAGTGACAGGGTGAGGGCTCAGCCCCGCGAGCTGCACAGCACCACAGCACAATGCCACAACGCAGAACAACGGCGCGGCGCCATTCACCTCAGCCTCGCGGCCCCGGGGGTGGTGGGAAGGTGTCAGGACATGGTGGGAAACAGAGCAGAAGGACGGGATTTCCATCATGGGAGTCTCAACCCCCTCCAGTGTGTCTGGGATGGCTAAAGACACGTTCTCACAGCTCAGCGCCTCCTTCAAATCAGGGAGATAAAAAGCATCAGTAGCAGAGCACGGCTGTCTCAGCGCTCCTACGCGTCTGCCCCGTGGTGTTTGTGCCCTATTTGCTGAGAGCAGGAAGGAAGAGAGAAGGAACTGTGGGCTGCACAAACTGGCAGGACACCATGGAGCATCTTGTAACACCTTCCAGTTTGCAACTGGAGCCTGGATGTGCCCTGATGTCCCCTGGTGAGAGAAGCAACATAGGTGTTTATGGTGCCTTCTCCTGCAGAAATCTCTATTAGAAACTGTATTTAAAGAGTGAATTCCCTATCGCTATGAAACTAAATTCCTTTTTACTCCACTTAATAGAGTCTGATGGATTTTACAAAAATCTAATTTAACGTAATTTAATCTCAAATCCCCCATTGATTTTGCAATAGATTTATTTGCGATCACGGTGACAAAGCAATTCTGTTTTCAGTCTTAACCATACGCTGCTGACATGGGATGGAACAGTTATCTCACAGCCCCTCCTTTATTTCCTCTAACGTTTGATTGCCTCATTTTTCTCGAGGACTAGAAAAATCAGAGAGCAGGAGTGTCTGGGAGAGCAGCCCCAGGAGCCCCAGCTTCTCGGTGGGGGCTCTGACAGCTCCCAGGCTCCAAGCTGGCCATGCCCTAAGCAGAGCAAGAGCCTCAATTTCCTTGAGGCTTCTCTAGAAATCACAGAATGGGACTAAAAAGAACCTGAGCAGGGTTTCTGTATCTGTGTGAAGGGAATTTATGCCATCCCTTTCACATGTGGCAGGGCCAGAGTGCCAGGACTTGATGAGATTGCTCCCTGGTACTGCTGCTTATGCTGCAATGACAAGGACTGATGCATTGCCTGAGGGAACAGGACAGGGATACGTGGCTTTGTGCTTCTAAACTTAAAATTCACGACCTCTGACCTTCAGCTCTCCCCCAGAACAGCCAGGACAGCCTGGAGAATGCTTCAAGTGGCCTTCCACCAACACTCTGAGTGAACCAAGCGAACCATTACCAGGGTTTGGTGCTTTGCCTGCGTTGCCGGCTCTGCCTTCGTGGTCTCCTGACGTCTGCAGGGAGCCCTGCTCTCCAGGGCACCTCCCCTGCTCCCACTGGTGGCTGAGGTGCTTGCTCCTCGGGACATCTCCAGCTCAATCTCAGCATCCATCTCAGCATCCTCCTTGGCCTCCTTGTTGCTCTCCTCCAAGTGCTTCATCAGCACGGCCACCACCACGTTGACCAGGACGAACTGCGCGATGAGGACAAAGGTGACGAAGTAGACGGGAGAGATGACGGGCAGGTAGCTGAGGCAGTGCTTGTCCTCCCGAGTGCACTCCCGGAGAGTGTCCTGCAAGGGAGCGAGAGGATGATGGTCTATGATTCTGTGATATCTCAATGATTCTATGATTCTACAGGGACAAGGCTTAGTGGTCTAGTGGGTAATCTTGGCGGTAGGTGGACGGTTGGACTAGATGATCTTGGCGGTTTATTCCAACCTTGATGATTCTATGATTCTAGGTGGGGGATTAACAGAGTCTGGGGCTCCAAATACAGAGATAATTTGATTTTCAGCCTTACAGAGGGCTGAAAAGCATACATGTAGTAACCTATCCAAGACACAAAGGCCTGTGGGTACAACCCAAATGAATGGAAGAAAATACAGACTTTGTTTACAAGGAGGAGGATTGTATTATGTCCCAAAAGAACAAGCAACAGAGCCCGTGGTTACTTCTCTCAGCCACAAGAACTGGCACAACTTTTCTGAAGAATAATACATATGTTAAAAATATGGAGTTCCAGGCTGAGCAAGACTCAGGCCAAATTATGCTTTGAAAATGCACTTGACTTTGAAATGGGAAAGTTTAATTTTGATTTTTAAAAAGGAAATCATCTTTGTTTTCACGCAAGAGGTGCCTAAATCTGTTAGAAATCTGTAGCCACGTATCTACAGAGAGAAGAAACAACTTAGATATTGCACCCACCTTCATGATACCGTTCCAGTTGTCCCCCGTTGACACCCTGAAGAGGGTGAGAAAGGCCATGCCAAAGTTGGTGAACGTTGCGTGCCGGCTCAGACCTTCGCAAGGATTTTCTTCGCTGCAGTCTGCAGGAGGAAGAGGTGGAAGCATGTCAGTGAAGCTGCATTGGCCAGTGCTCATTCGGAGCTGCCCCCATGCACCTTTGGCTGGGCTGTCTCAGCAGATACTGCCCTACTTGGTTCTTCTCTTGATTACGTTTCTTAACTTGATTATTTTTTCAGGGCATATGTACGGTATGTTTTATTTCTCTGCAATAAAATGGATTGATTTTACAATTTTTTTCCCCTGAGAGTTAATATACTAATGAATGCAAATTGTGCACACGAAATATCCCTCTTTCCATAAAACACAAGCTCATTCTATTTTCATGATGAAAGGCAGCAATGGCTCCCGCAAGGGAGTTTTGCCTAATAAGGCATTAATTTCAGAGGCAAATAAGAAGGAAAACAACAACAGCAAATAGAAAAATCCCACAAATGACCAGTCCTGGGGGAGTGAGCACTGACAATTCCTGCAGCTGACATGGACTGCAGTGACAGGGGTAAAAAGAAGTGCCAGTGCTTCTCAGGGCCAGGCAGGATGGGAAGCAGCGTGCTGGCTGCCTGCAGCTTGCCCCAGCCACCATCAGGGCTTGCCCAGTCCCTGCCCACGTGCTGGGGTCACCTGGGGGCTGGCATCGTGCGTGGAAACACAAAAAGGATTCAGCACAGCAGAAGGTGCCCCTGCAAATAAGACATTTTTCACCTTTGTGGCTGAATAAATACATATCCATATATCCAGACAAGTAATATAAAACACACAGTATTTCATTTGGGGTGGACAAAGAACTAATTTTTTTTCCAGAATCTGCAGAGACTGAAAAATAATTTGTCTTAGGTTGAAAGAAATATTCTGCTTTCAGGCATCTGTAATCTGAGCATAGGGCTGGACTCATAAAGGGGATTAATGGCAGCCATAAAATCACCGCGGAGGATGGGCCCTTCCGATGCTCCCTGGGATGCAGGCATTGCGAGGGCAGACACGTCTCCTTTGTGCAGCACGTTTACAGGCAGTCACTGCCTTGCCCTGCTGCCAGCTCAGCCACGTTTATTGTCTTTTCTCTGCCTGGTTTTGTTTTGAATAGTGGACACGTGCACCTTGAGCTGGAGGAATAAACGATGCTGCACCACCGGGAACCAGGGGACGCTTCCTGATTTATGCAGGGAGAGGAGGGTGATGCTGAGAAGAACAGACAGACAAGACTTGGGCAGTTGGAAGAGCAATGTCAGCCAAGTGCAGAAAACTAATGGAGTGTGGTGGAAGCTGTGAGGAGGGACATGTTTATGGTGGCACCACTCCAACGTGAATCTGACTGCCATCCAGCCCTGCAGACTCGTACGCTGTCTTAAGTAGCAAACTTCCATCTTTGTGAACATATCCATGCTAGACAATTATATTTAAACAGTAAACAGTTCCTCTGCAGCCAAGGGTGGTGTTGGACAAACCTCTAAATGTGTGTGTGTGTGTTGGGTAGGCTCTGTATTACATCCTCATGTGTCAGCTGTGACCCTGAGTGCAAGAGAAAGCTTTAATCTTCAGGCTGTGAGCTGCGAAGCTAAGGAAGGCCCAAGAATAAGAGAGAGAAGAAAGGAAACAGCTAGATACCAAATAAATATCAACCGGATGAAATCAATGGTGTCAGGCACATTACTCACCTAGCTTGCCAAACAATTCCACTCCCAGGGCAGCATAGATAAAAAACAGGAGCATAAAAAGTAGGCCAAGGTTCCCTACCTACACAAGGAGAAAGCAGAAGAAGGGTCAGGCAAGTTGAGGTCACAAATTAAATTGCTCCATCACATTTTAAATACAAAGCAAGAGAAGGACACTGGTGGCCAGAGGGTGTTCATCTCCCCTGGCTTCCAGCACCCCTGGGCTCCTTCCACAATTCTGCTTTAATAGACCCAGAGAAGGCTCCTGTGTGGGGGAAGGAGCTCCTGCATGCAAAGCAGCCTCTGGCTGCTGCCTCTCTATCCCACTGCCACTTACCTGGGCTGCTGGGCTCACTGTAACGTGGCCAGCCTGCAGCTGCAGCCTCGGTGCCACTCAGCACTGCACTTCAGACAGCGGTACTTTAACTGATCATGTGCTCTGGTTTGAGTTTTAAGGGCCTTTCCCTTCTGCTTTACAGGTTTGAGATTCTGAGCACTAACAAGACATGCATTGAGCCACAGGAGGAATTGCCTGCTTTTCAAAATCTTGCTGCCCTGGAGGGCTTTTGGAAAAGGAACACGTTCCACGAGGACGTGAAACTCTCCTAACCTTGCCAGAGACACTCACAGATATTTTCTCAGCAACAACTACCTCAATTTGAGCTTTCATTGTCTCAAAAGAAAAGCCTTATTGCACACACCAACCCTTGGGTGCAGGCACTGTGCAGTGTGAACACTGCGTGGTGTGCTGCTGCCAGGGATCAGCAAGCACTCGCAAAGAGGCTGAAGGGGATGGTAACAGCAGTGCAACGATGCTCAACTGAACGCAAGGTTATTAATAATAATGACATTACATTCATCTGCACTGGAATCAAAGCCTTTGAAACATCTCAAAGTGCAGACTATTAGTGATTCAGGCAGAGAACACGAAGGGCAGAGTGACCTGACCAGCCAACTACCTGCGTTTAGCTGCAGCTCACTCCGGCCACGTCTGTCTTTCCTGCCACTCTTAAATGCCTCGTGTCTATTGGGGTGTGATGGAGACAGAGCAACTGTTCCCCCATTAGACACGTGTCACAAGCTTCATTTTATCTCTAGGTAAAAACAAGCTGGTGGTGACACAGGGGGATTCACCATCTCCAAGAGAGCTTTCTTCTCGGAGGTGTTGCTGGATATTTTGACCATGCTGTTTAATTTCATCAGACAAATCATCACGATGATACCAGGTATTACCAAATTAACAGCTATCACTTATGAAGTAGTTTTTTTTGTTTTGTTTTGCTTGTTTCTACTGAAGAAACGGGAACAGTCAAATCATCCAGTGAAGACTGTAATTGCAATAAAGTCTAAACTGGCTACTGCACACAGAGCTTTGCAATTCCACTAACACTATTACCACACTCCAGGGAATAATAGAGATAATACAGTGATGTGGATGGCTGCTCTGGATTACTTCATTGCATGTATTTTGTTGCCTTCTGGAATAATGTTTTCTAGCTCAAGTCTGCTGTTCCACTGACAGTTTGTAAGACGTGAGGAGGTGCTCTGCAAAATGACTGCAAACCAGGAAACACAGAAAAACAGGCCCACGCATCCTGCCAGGGAGGCAAATGAGCAAATAATTAAAGAGGGGGGAAATAAAAGTGATAAACAAGTTTTCTAAGGTTGAATGTAAATTAAAGCCTGATGTTGTGGTGCTGCAGAAGAGGGTCTTGGACTTTTCTCAAAGCAGCCTATAAGCTGAAAATTTTATTGCTGTTTTAATGCTTAATAAATCAGCCTGTAAACTTTTGGCGTTGATGAAATTCCAAAGAATTTTGAGTAACATCGAACGTTATTACCAGGTTATCCATCAAAACTCCTATCTAACTGCCAACACACAAAGCACGGCAGCCTTGCACGTAGAAACACTGACAACTGGTAATTTTGAACCGAGCAGACATTTGCTCATAAACAAATTGCCATTTGTAAAGAAACCTGCAGATTTTTGAGGTCGTGACTAATCACATTGCTGAACCAATGTGTCTCACAAGTAGTCCTTCAAAGAGCACTCACTGGGTTGCTGTGTAGGCTTAAGGCATCACAACCACAGTAATGCTCTAAAAATGCTGAGAAGTGTTTGTAAGTGTGGAGTCCGCTGGTGTTTGAGGCTGCATCTGCCCTTGGCGGAGAGCAGTCACGGGGCAGTCACAAAGCTTGGCTGATGCAAAGCATCTCTTGGAAAGTGAGGGAAATCTGGCAGTGATGTGGAAATGTAGGCACAGGGAAGAGAGATGTGGGAGACAGCAGCAGGTGAAAGACCCTGGGATGGCTGATGGCCCCACCTTTACTGTTAACTCCATCCCACCCTGTATCTAGACATCCAGAGCTGCCCCAGGGTGTGAGCTAAGCAGCAGGTTGTTCCCCTGTGCACAAGAACACCTCTCCGCCCTGAACCAGCCCTGCAGATGTAACATCTGTGTGGATGTGTGCAGCAGCCCGTGGCTCCTGAGTTTGGATGGGGCAAGAGCTGCTCAGCAGCCCATGAACACCTGATGCTCGAGAGAAAGTGGCTGAGCAAAATGGTTTACCTCTTTCTTAGGTGCCTCAGCAAAACTGCTTGGTCTATTTGCGCAGCTTCTGGCTCTACTGAATCAGTAGAAGTCAGCGCCAGATTTAATATTTTGTCTGTCCTAGCCTGTGGCTTTCTGGCCTGTGCCTCTCAGAAAAGGAAAGGAAGGTCCTCTTGGGCCCATGGCCTTCACCAAGGCATGAGCACAGAGAAGGACCCCAGGCGTGTTCCCAGCGATGGGCTGGGGTGGAAGCAACGAGGTCAGCCAGCGGCTGCTGAGCAGTGCAGCCAGCAGCCTGCACGTGTCTGAGACCTTGAGTGAGTCATTCCCCTCCTGTAACTCAACGTACCCATTTCTAATACCCCTACGGATGGGTTATTAACGTCTCTAAAGCACTCTGAGATCTACTGAGACCAGACAAAAAAAAGACTGCACGTGAATCACGTAGCTGTGAGGAACGGGATGAGGCAGAAGCACATCCAGGCACTTTTCCCAGCATCCAAAGGCTGCAATGCCTGTGCTGGGCTCTCCATCAGGGACAGGGGTCCAGTTCTGGTAAGCAACCTCAGCTTTGGCAGCCAGTCACCCAGGCAGGCTCTGAAAAGTGGTTCTGCTCTAACAGCTCTGAACAGGTCAGCCCATGCTGTGTTTCTCCATCATACTCCCCCTGACTTGGGCTGGTGCCTTTGGCTGGGCAGAGAAAACTACAAATAACCCCTGTCTGTCAGCCAGGGGCTATCCATCATTTGCTGTGGTTCCTGTGCTGGGAGGAGGCTGGGGCCTGGAGGGAGTGAAGCAGAGATGAAGAACATCTTGGAGATGTTGTTGGTGTCCTTAAGTACCTCAGGGAAACCACGGGAGAAGATGCAGTCAATGGTGAATATTTGTGGTTCCTCCTGGACCCTCACTCCCTGGTATCCTGGCTGCCATCCTCTGCTGGCGAAAGCGTCTGTGTGCCTGGGGCAGGGGATGCTGTGGGGACAGGCAGAGCTCTCCATCCCACCCAGCAGAGCAGGGGGTCCCTGTGCAAGGAGCTTCACCATGGTGCATTCCAGCTGGATCTGTGGTCTACTATTGCAAAAGTCCTGGAATAACCCTGCTTAGCAGTGAGGAAAGCAACTCTGCTCCCCACACACCCTGCAAAACCCTTCTCTCACTGCTTCTGCGCGGTCTGGGGATGCTGTCTCTGCTTTAGCTACTGCAGACATCTCTGCCATCAGCTTTTTGCCTCTCCCTAAGTGGGGCTGCAGTAGCTAAGAACTACTGAATGTCCCATCACAGCCCAACTTCTGACCTATGCCAGTAAAAAGCCATTATCTGCAAGCACGGGGATGTAGAGAAACTACACCAGGCTGTGTCAGCTCGATACACAAGTGTTGTGCCTCCCAAGTGACAGCTGGGCTATGGGAGGTGTGATGCATGCTGCCCCCGGGCACAGGCCAGTCCTGCTGTCAGTGGGATAGAATGGATGAGGTCTGAGTTCTCCCGTTTCTCTGTTTCTCTCTGTATTAGATCACACTGCTACCAGTAAGGCCATGTTATTAATGCACTGATCACGTGCAACAAACAGGACAGCAGCCACCTGTAAACCATCACTCCTCTGCTGCTCTGTCAGCTGTGTGATGCTGCCCAAACCCCTCAACACCCGCTGGTCTCTGCTCTCCCTGCTCTGGGGGGAGGAGGCATTGATGAAATATTTGTCCTCTGCTGTCCCACTCCTGCAATGGCTGGCTGAGGCACACTGCGGATCTTCTTATGCCTCTTCCTGCTCTGACATCAGTTGTTTCTGCATCACTGGCCCACACCTTGGCATTTCAGTTGTCCACGCAGGTGATGCACACAGTTCCCTGGGATGCCTGTCAAGAGCAATTTCTCATAAAACGGAGCCTCTGCCAATCCTTGCCAAGGACATGAGTCCTCCTCAGCTTCCTTCCAGCACTCTTCAATCAAAGCAATAAGCTTGGAAGCAAGGAAACACAGGCTAATTTATACATTAGACCCAAGAGAAAATGGGCACATTTGCATGCTTGGAAAAGAGAAGCCATCTGTGTGAATCCTAGGACTAGTGGAAAGGGCCAGACAGACAAGCCTGAGGCTAAGATCACCTCTTTGGTGCAGACTCAAGGCCACCAGCTGAAATGAACGAGCTGTCCTCACTGCGTATCCACTGAGCCTCACAGATTTCTGCTTCTCTTCTCTGCTGACATCTCTCAGGCAGCTCTGCAAGGCTTTCCAGCGTGCAGCGTAACACACACATACCCCTCTTCCAGAACCAGAACCAGAAATGCCTGCTGGTAAGACATTTCTATTCTTGCTCTCTGAGCTTCACAGACACTGTGGGTACACTGTGGGTTTTCAGTATCCGGCAACAGCAGGCTATTGTGTGTGTCCCATAACTGCTGTCAGACAGTGCCAAAAAACATCTCCAAGAGCTACAGATAAGCCCCAAGAAGAGCTAAGCTCCCAGACAGGAGCAAACTATAGGCTGTCCTTCAGGGGACGGATAGGACGAGGAGTTCTTCACTATTTTCTTGGCACAGACTGTGTGTGGGGGGAGTTCCAAGGTTTGGAGACAAGGAGGAGGTATGCTGTACAGTCCTGCATTTAATTAATGAGCTGTCCATAGACCAAGTGAAAAAAAAGGAGGAGAAAGAACCCAGATTGTTTAAATAGAGGGACCAGATTTCACTCCTAGTCACAGGGGTGCAAATCAGGAGTCACTGTAACAGAATTAGAGTGGTGCAAATGAGCATCAGGAAAGAGAAGATAAAGCTCTTTTAGCTGTTCAATTGTGTTTTGTCATTCTGTAAATGTCTTTTTTGCTTTAGAATCAAACCCCTCAGTTATTTGCTGAAGCGAAATCATGGCACCAAAAAGGTCAATGGAAAAACCAACACCCTTCACTCCCTTTGTGTCTGCTGCTATTCCTGCTAACAAGACTTGATGGGAAAAGTCCACATTTTACTATTGTCGGCCCTGCAGAGCCAGGGTGGCAACTGGACTCGATTCCACTTTGTGCTCTGTCTGAACAACACTGGCAGCACAGCATTGGCTGCAGGTTTTCTTACTGGCAATCAATACCAGAAATGCTGTGCAGATCGAGCTGGGCTGCATGGTATGGGGGATCCACTGACACAATGAGCACCTTAACCCAGCCAAATGCAAAGTTACAGATCTGAGAGTCAGGTGCCGGCCACGATACAGAAGGGGTGAATTGTACTTTGGAAGGCAGGGGATGTGAAGGAGGCTAAAGGATTACCATCAAACAGGAGTCCTATGGAGCAGACATTGCTTACAAAACCAGTGCAGCCACCAGACATATAAGTGAGTGAGTAGCCAGCTGAAGCTTGAGTGGTATAATTCATCACATAGCCCTCATGGGGCCAGAGCTCATACAGAGGAAAAAACTTGAAACCCATCTTGAAAACCTGCTTCATACTGAAAGATTAAAGGAGTTCAGTGTTCCCCTGTTCGTGAGAGTGCAAGAGATTATTTTCTCTCTTACTACCTCCAAAACGGAGAAGTTCTAGAAGAAAAAAGCAAAGTAACATCCAATGAAAAAAACAAACTTGGCTCATTCAGACTAAAAACACCAGTTTTTTTTATCCCCTACTGGAAGATTGTATCTCATCAACAGAGGAGGGTTGATTCCCTAACACTTCCCATCCTTAAAACAAGGTGGGGTGGCTTTTAAGATATGCTGAAGTTCATCCCAGAGCTCTGGGGCTTGTATTATGCTAAGAGCTGCCCTCTGCTCTGGAAGATTTTGGTTACAGCACAGAACCAGCTGAATTGGCTCTGGCAATGTCTAAGTGATGAAGTCAGCACTGGTCATGCTAGCCCAGCTCTGTTTTTAGCTGTTCAGTTTAAAACAGTGAATCTATTTCAAGTTTACACCAGTGCAGCAGATTTTAGCCCTTCATGCTTTAGAGTCCATGACAGGTTTCTTTCATCCTCCAAAAGAGTACACCACGGGTCAGAGCTGAGGCTGACAGTGCCTTTCTAGGTGACCCTGGCCCCATTACTACTTCAACCTCTTGGTCAACCAGCTGTGAAATTGGAAAAAGGATTCCTATCTGAAAAGGAGATACTGCCTGAAGGCTGTAGAGGAGTGGGTAAAAAAGCCAGCACAGCACAAGCTCAGAGGGCCTATGGCAGGAATGTGATGACTGCTTCAAACTATCCCAAGCACTTGTTGGGGCTAAGAGGCCATGGAGATGGTGGACAAAGACGGTGCCATTTTGAGATCTTTCCCTGGCTGCTTTTTCTGTATCTCTTGCCTCTGCTTTTTTGCTCTCCTGTATTCCATCTCATTTTTTTTCAGACACTTGGTGAAGGAGAAGAGCTCTGCAGAGAAGTAGACAACAGGTTACTAGACAAGGAGGATGCAGCAGGGTAGGAAGTCCTCCTGCACTGAGAGCAGAAGCCCAAGGTCAGTCTGCATTCCAAGACCTTGCCTATTCTGTGACATCCTCAATCTTGGATCTAAATTATCGTGTCCCCCACGCCTGGGGATAGTTCATAGAATCACAGAATCCTTAGAGTTGGAAGGGACCTTTAAAGGCCATCTAGTCCAAGTGCCCTGCGATAGTTGCCTCACTAGGTGTTGACTCAAGCTCTCTCTGCTGCTGAATGAAATCAAGTAAGAAGCTGATGAAAGGGGTGCAAAAGAAAGAGAAAAAATGTGTAATGTAGAAACAATACCTTATTATTGTAAGCCCATAAATGGACATTCTACAAACACCAAAGAATTTTTCCCTTAATGAATAAACACGGAATTAATTTTTCTTGTCACTTATACACATTCAATGAGGATTTTCTGGCTGTGGTTTTAGGCTGCTAAATTAACTGGAGTAGGAACTCTTCCCCCACCTTTAAAACGGAAACTGTAGCTTTATGAAAATTGATCATTGTGGGAGAGGTCTCTCCAAACTTCCCTGCCCATCTTACGGATTTCACCGAAGGGCAAAGTGGCATTTTTATCTGCATCAGATCTGCTTGGAATATCCCTAGGGATTTCCCTGTACAAGAGACTTTGGTTTGAATGTTAACTGCAAAAACATCCCAAGGAAACAAAAAGCCTGGCCTGCAGCCACCCTATTGTTTGGGGGAAAGAAAAAACAAGAAGAGGGAGAAAATATTCTCTGTAATCACAATGCTTTGAAAAGAAAAATAATAGACACAAATCAAAAGCTTTCTTGACATGCCAAAACAGGGGTCAGGTTGGTAAATTCCACGCTTTAGTCCCAGCCAAGATGGAACTTTCCTTCACTGAAAAGGAGATCTGAATACCAAAGGGCAAATGTCTCAGATTAGAAACATCTTTATGGTAGCGATGAAAAGTAGACGGGCCTTTCCAAGAAAAAGAAATTCCCCTTGTTTCTCAGTTCATTTTGAATAGATCATGCACTCAGCAAGTAGCATAAAGAGCTATGTCTGGGTAATTAGACACTAGTTCTACCAGTTCCCTGCCTGATCCTTGAGGTCCTGGGACCCCATTTTGGCACTCACTTCTGAACAAAGCACAGCAGTTTCTGATCTCAGAACATCTTCACGCCATCTTGCACAGGGGTGAATGAGTCCACAAGAATCCAGAGATCCCTTCCTCACCTCCAGTGCTGCCTGGTATATATTCCTATATGAAATAGGAATGTGTCGGCAGCTGAACTCTAAAGACTGAAAGATTAGGAATTAGACCACCAAATCCACAAACTAGCAGAACACAACTTAAATAGCATAAGATTTTAGAAACATAGGAATCCTAAACTTCTTGCAATTCTTCTGATGTGCTTTAGATCCTTTTGAGAGAGGAGTACAAATCAGCAAAACTTCTTTCCTTCTTTTTTTCAAATAAATCGATCCATAAAGAAGGGGTCCCAGGAACTGAACACTTGAAGGATCCTATGAAGTATCATTAAGATCGGCAGAATCTTTGTTCCTCTTGCAGCTCATGAGAGCACAGTGATCTGAGACCCCACTTCAAGGTTTTAACACTCAGAAATGTCTCTGTCTTTGGCTTTCAAAGCCTGCAGCTCCTCTGTCAATACACGTCAATAAACATGGCTGTTCCTGTCTCACAAAGAAACGTGCTGAGCTGGAAGCTAAGCACTTCCAGTGCTTTCACCAATAGCTTTCTCTGTCTGTTCTGGTGTTTCCTGAACTCCCCAGTGAATTCTGTGTTTTAGAAGAGCTCTGCCTATGCTCTCTGTTAACTCTTTTTCCACCCTCTGTGTTCTCCCATCTAACACAGACTATGTGGGCAGGCTGCACTGTGCAAAACTCCTCTAGCAAGGTGCTGGTGGCAGCGAAGAAAGTTGATATCCTCCCTAAGTGGCTTCCAATGCCCACCAAACACCATGGCATAGAGCCATCCCCAGGCCCAGAAGGCACAGTCCACCATGGGGAACAAACTGGGTGTGGATGAAGTCTGGGGGCTTACCTGGGGAAGCGCTTGTACCACTGTGTCCAGGAGAGCTCGCATTCCAGTGGCCATTTTAAGCAGTTTCAGCACTACAATGAGAACCAAATCCTGGTAAGCAGGGCTGGGAAATCTCTCAAGAAAAACCCATAAAGGAAATCTAGCTTCAGGCCTTGTAAGTGAGGGTTCACGTCTCTCCTGCATTCATTCACACAGATGGCAAGCTCACCGCATCCTGGCAGGGCCCACAGAACATCTGAACACCCTGACTACACCCCACACCAACAAACGTTAACGACATTAGTAAAACAGACCCAAAGTCACAAAAGCTCCAGCATGCCCTAGCAAGAAAATGGGAGACTGATGGGGAGACGGTTCCTTGGGGAAAAGTATCATCTCAAGGTCTGATCCTCCACCACTGCTGATTCTCCACCAGTTTCTGATCTTGTCCAGTATCAGTACAAAAGGGCTGTGAGCCCAGAGACCAATCTGAAACACCTCTGGAATCACCCAGGAAACCCCACCTAGCTTGTGGAAGAATCAACATTCCATAGGCTTATCTCCTAACTGTTCTCAAACCAAACGGAAACAGCAGGACTAGAAGAACAAATGGCCAAACCGTTTCCTGACGTGTCTGGAGGGATGGCTGAAGACCTACGGAGCAGGCCGTACCTCTTGCTATTCTCAGCACCCGCATGATGCGTATTATTGTGGGATTGATAGGCAGGGCAGCATTCATCTCAATTTCCTCCAGTGTGATTCCCACAATTGATAAGAGGACTATGGCCAAATCCAGCTGATTCCACCTAACAGACAAAGAGAGGAAGGACAATTAAAAAAAAATAATTGTATCTTGTCAGACATCCATGAGTAGAGAATTAACTGCTAAAAACAATCACAAGCAAATTCCAAATGTCTCTCTGCTGTCATATCTGGGCCCATGATCTTTTATGTGGCATAAAACTACCTCACTGCAGCTGGCACAGACAGTCCTGAGCCACAAACTGCTGTTGGCTGGGATCCTATTCTGGGCAGTGCCACTGCCTACGTCCCAGTCCCTGTTGTCCCCTGGTATCCAGCTGGAGCCGGTTTCAGGGAGAAGATATTAGGCTAGATGGACCTTTGATGTGATGCAATACAGCTGCTCCCACGTTATGTCACCTGTTTCTTCAATTACTCCATGTGAGTATCTTCACTGATTTACAGCCTAACAATTGTTGAAGACCTTCCACACCAGCACAGAAAGATAGAAGAAACAGTGTGAAGAAATGGCATATCTTTCCAATGCAATTTCCCTATTAAGCAATATTGCTCATAGCTGCTTCCAGCTGTTCAGGCAGGGTAAAAATGAAGCATACAGGCTGGTTTTCTGGAAAAGTGTCTCATCTCACCCTGTTCCCCAGCAAGTTGCC
The DNA here is from genome assembly GCA_013396635.1 of Penelope pileata. Lineage (NCBI taxonomy): Eukaryota > Metazoa > Chordata > Aves > Galliformes > Cracidae > Penelope > Penelope pileata. The sequence continues at coordinate 265,240 of WBMW01006028.1, forward strand.
AGACCACAATGTGCTCTCACGCACATTTGCTTCTGGCTAAATGGCAGAATACGAACTGTAGGTCTCTGAAGCTGGGATGTGAAGGCAGTGGGACTGAACAAAACTATCTGTACCTTTGCCAAGGGCCTCTACAAAGCCAGCAGCCTACCAATGGTCTGGGTTGGTCCCCTGGTAAAACAGACTTGCCTGTGGGACTCTGTGAGTGTAGGTTGCCAAAACTATTTTTCTAAAGACTACACTGATGCCAACAGGTTTTCTGACCTCTAGGCTGAGCTGGTCAGATCTGACTGAGGCAGATAATGGCAGAAGGAAAGTGTCTAGAACTTTGTAAGATTTCCTGAATTCCTTCTGCAAAGCAGTACCAGCAGATCACAGGATTTTTAGTTCCTATACTATGAAGTTTGCACCCATGGAGAGACAGCCCTTTGCTCTTCTGGCACACAGCATGTGGCACTACTGTAGTGATGCTACATTTACTCTGCAGCTGGCTTTGAAACTGGGTCAGTACAGCTCTACCCCAATTACAAAGGAGTTCAAAATACTCTCACCTGTCCTTAAAGAACCTTCGAAAACCAAATGCCACCAACTTCAGAACTGCCTCGAAGACAAAAACTATGGTGAACACGTAGTTGCAGTACTTCAGGGCTTCATCCAGGGACTGAAAAGAGAGGCACCAGTTAAACCAACCAAGCTGTCCTTTCCTAGATACAGTACACAGGGACTGGCAGACACAAAGGTGGCATAAGCACAGAGATGTAAGAAGTAACGTCATAACAGATTGCAGAACTCTGTTACAAATCTGCAATAAATTACATAGGAAAACTCAAAGTATTAGACACGACCTCCATAAGCACTAATACTAGTTGTGCTAAAAACAATAATAGCCATCAGTCCTCCATCTTCACTACATAAATCGTTCAGGGTCTGGGGCAGAGAAAATTTTACCCCTTCCCCATCTACAGAAGTTCACTTTTTCTGCCCTGCCTTCATGGATGATTTCATTCCAGCACGACAATCCTTAAGACAATGGCTCTGATTTAAACACTCCGAAAAATATATGATGTTGGAGATGGATTAAACCTTGCCTTCTTGAAAAATGTTACATCTCTAGAGCTGGGCAAGCATATCCTTATTTGGTGCAATGTTCACTCTCTCTATAGAGCTGCTCTCGGAAGTCAGGAATCCACAGTGTTTATATTTCAAGATGATGAGTGTTTATAATGGATTTCATTGGAATTGGAGGCCAACAATAGCAAAGGAATCTTGCTTGGACCTTAGAACAGATAGCTGCAGAGTAAAACAGCTCTCTGGTCGAGTAGGGATTTGGAGAGAGGAGGGAGGAAAGGGGAATTTAGATAAATGTAGTATAGGCGTCTTACAATAAAAAATGACAACAATGAACTTCAAAACAGACACAATTGGAAATAAAATGCGTTAGAGGAGTAAAAGGCATTTTGCTTTGTTGACAGGTGAAGCCTCAGACCACAGGAAAGCTCTCCTCCTCCTATCTGTGATGGCTGTGCTTTGCTGACCCGAAATACATAGGATATGCACTGATTTTTTGGGAGCAGGAGCTGAAATTTTTTCAGATGTTGGAAATCCTCAGTGCACTACTCTCCCTACTTTTGTTCCTAAAACAAAATGGCAAACTTAAAAGAATGTGGTACTATTTTCTGTTTCATATAAAGCTCATTGCCCAGGCCCGAATTCTTGGACCATTTGTGACGGTTTGCATTCAGGTTTACACCACAGTGTTTTACATGAATGCAAAACAAGTATAAATACGATCTAATCTGGATAAATAACATTTACATGTGAAACAGACTCTTATGTAAAGGAATTATGGAGGCAGAACAGCATATAGTCTGCTGGTGTAAAACACACACATCACCCTGTGGCTTGGTGCCCCCCTGGCTCAGCTCCCAGGAGATGTTTGCAGGTTACCTGGCAGACTGTGCAATACTAAAACAGCAAACGCTAAGCCTAGAGCTCCACGAACAGTAATGCAATGGAAGGTTAATATAAGCAGCAAATGTACAGGCTATGTGATTTGTAGCAGGAGTTTGGAAAGAAGGATTTTATGATATGCAAAGAAGGGCTATACTTAGAATTGGTTTATTTCAAATTCACTGAAGAAAAGGAATGGTGCTTTGCATGCATTAGCTTCATTGTTATATCCATTAGCAGAATGTTCTAAAACTCTGGGCTGTTTTACAGTCTGAGAGTCAGTCAGAGGTGGGGTACATAGAGGAAATATTTGGACTGGTTTTTTCGTGGTAAAAGTTTAGTTCTGACCCCACACTGCTGTGTTTCACAGCCCACGCGCCGACAGACGGCTCTCACCTTTGGCTGGTTGTAGTGCTCCATCGACATAGTGATGACGTTGACTCCAATGATGAAGGTGATGAAGAGGTCGAGATAGTGGCTGGTGCAGAGGGTGTGAATGTATTTCCGTGCTGGGGAATAGTCAGCGTAGTAAGGCCTGCGCTGGGCTTCTGCACAAAAAGACAAGGAAAGGCAACGCAATGAACGCAGGCCCTGCTGCTTGGTTGGCAGCTGTCACAACCACACCGTGGCCTCCTGGCTGCGTCTGACACACACGGGTGCAGGCAAAGTCCTTGGGAGAACTGATTCGAGCAACCCATGTGAAATGGCCACGTGCTTCCACCCAGCAGTGAGGTCTCCAAGAACCACAGCTTGGCTCTTGGGCTGAGCCAAACTCCTCGGGCCTGCAGAAGGGGCCCCCACACCTTTGACAAGCAGGCCCTCTCCTCTCCTCAGCGTCCTCTGTTCTTACTGCCCTGTCTCAAGCTAGGGGACAGCTTCTTCACAGCATGAGACTGTCACAAACCAGGTGGTGAGAAGCACGATGGAAATGAGACCCAAAAAACTCCAAATCCAGCAAAGCTTCAGCTCCAGTTTAGAGAAAAAGCCCGGGGCAGGTCTTGTTGCTCTGGACTCCAACCCCCATCTCTTCTAAACCAGCTGATGTCAGGCATGCTACTCTTAACTAAGAGAAGAACATAACCTGAGCTCAACGTCTGTGAGAGAAGGCTTTTGGGGTGTTACTGAGGTCTACAGACAACACAGCGATGCCTGTGGCAAGGTGGAGCACATGCGTGAGGGTTACGAGCACACAGGACAGCGTCACCAGCAACGGAGCGGGGTGCCCAGCGCCTGTCTCTACAACGACCATCAGCACAAGCTCCTCTGCAAATGTAATAAGAAAGGCATGATTGCATCTAACATTTAGGTTATGATCACATGAATTTTCTCTCTCTGCCTCTGGTCATGACTCTTCTCTTTGAAAGAGAAATTTCTGCACACGACCAATTTTCCGGGGCTGTTCCAAGGCAAGTGTTTGGACGCTGCCCTATGACTGAATTCTATTTGCTGCGTGCGTCTCTTAAATTAGACTGTGACCACAAGATGGCTGAGGGCACTCTGATGGAGTCTCTTTTTGAACTTCAGAAATGTAAATATTCAAAGAGTGTACTTAAGGCCAAAATCTGCATTAGTGTAGATTTTGCAAGTGGAAGAGACACACTAGGTCACACTAAGCCAGAGCAGGGTTGTTCATAATAAAAAAGGTGTTTCTGCAAATGTTTCAGCAAATTCATCTTTAAAAGCATTAAGAGTTGGGAAAAAGCCATTGCTTCACCTTAAAAATAAGGAGAAAAATAAGTTCAAAAGTACTCAGTGCCCTCCTGAAATACATCTTCCACTCCTCTCATCTTGCTAATATCTTTCAGATGGAGTGCCTCTTGAAATGTGGTTGTTTTTGATTTTTTTTTTATTGGTGGTGCAACTAATGCCAGATTAGAGTCCAAAACCCTAAAATAAATTGGATAAAAGGAAACTGAATCTGCTGCTCTCTTTCAACTACTCTATTTTTTATGGTAGTTAAAAGCAGAGTGGAGGCATTTTGAAAACATTTCCTTCTGACTGAGGTCACCTGGACTTATTTTTTTTTCTGCTAATGGGTGTGGAAATACAAGATGAAAGCAAACACAATTGTTTTTGAATCCATTTTCTTGTTGCTTATGTGCCTATGTCATCTTGGACTGGTATGGCTGTCTTTGCTACTGAGCTCGGCTGATCTTCTGGTGTCTCTAAAAAGCAATAACAGAAATATTGCAGTCAAATACTACTAAAGTCTGCACAATGTGCTTTCATGTGTATTCAGGATTTTGACATACTCTTTTCCTTATTTTTTTTTTTCTGTAAATGTCTCCTTGGAAATGCAAAAAACAGCTTCTGAGGAGGTCTGAGAATAGGGAGATGAGGGAGCTCTAGGGAATGCCTCTGCGCTAGTATGCTCTGTACCCCTGAAGCCAGGATAACAGATGAAATAAACATCTCCTGGGGGAACACGTACAAGGACAGCCTGCAATAAAGTTGACAACGCTTGGAAACACATGCAACAACACTGTCATGCTCAGTGCAGCAACCCATGCAATGTCCATTAGAGGAGATACTGCTCATGCGAGGCTGATGGCAGTGAGCAGGGGTGTGCAGGAAGGGAGGTCAGCTCTGCTCCTGGTGATGCTGGCGTTAGGCTGGGGAGATCCCATCACAGCACAGGGTTTGCAGCAGGGTGAAAGCAGAGAGAGATCAGCCACGCAGCTTCACTGCAGCTCTGAGCCCCTGAGCAGGAGGGAGGCTGCATTTCAGGGCAGCTCTCAGCAAGGATGTACACTCTGACTGTACCCAGTTTGGGTGGAGGTTTTCACTGCACACACCTACTGTTACAGCCTGCTCAACCGGAGACGTGGGCTCTGCAGGAGAACCTGGATGAGGAGAACGCTGACCCGTGGGGATGTGGGCACAGCAAACAGGGAAGAGTGAACGCATAATTAATTACAGGAGGCAGAATGCAACCTGTGCCTGGCTGCTCCATTGAAATGCTTTCTGGGATGAGACTAGAGCCAGCCAGCTGGCAGACAAATATCAAACACTGACAAGCATCCCTGCAGCTGCAGCTGATGGTTTGAGTTGGTGGAAAAGCAGGAGGAAAAGGGGACTCCATCAAACATAAGAGAAAAGGAAACCCACAGTCCTGTCTCGCCCCCGCTTCTGGATGTTGGCTAATGCTTGGATCTCCCCTCTCTGAAGAGTACTTAAACTTCTTTGCTTGTGATTCTGCTGACACGAAAATTAATGAAGCACTGTCTCCTAGCTAAAAAGCATTTAGGTTGGCATTACAATTGCTAGCTAAAGCACCTCCATTATTCTCCTCTGCATGAAACATTAGAAAGCCCTAATGGCTTTATAAGCATGCTTGGCACAGAGTAGCTCTATACCTGCAGCTGCCTGGAAAAATAAGCAAGATGCTTTGATAATTCCCTAGTTGAAAATATTAAACACTAAGATATGCAGTGCCTAAATTTTTAGTTACAGCTCAAACGTTCCTGCTGGATACACGGCATTGAGATGGGCTAATCTAAATACCACCGTGTGCTGCCCATGATTGCTCATCTCCAGAGAGAAAGGCTTACAGGCAGTGCTCTGAAAGGTATCTCTGTTGGGTCTTAAAACAAAACCAGCCTCTTCCTTCCACAATGCCCAGATGTGTAGGGAAATGCCGCAGTTGGAGGAATACAGTTGTGGCCACACTCCTCTCATATGGAGCAGAAATTAGGAACAACAGCATTTGCCTTTTCTGAATTCTCAGCTTTTGGGGTCTTCCCAGGGATCCGTGACCCCGTGACAGACCTGCAAGGCACTCTCTTCTCCCCAGTTATGGCATCCCTGGGCTGTGCCTGCACTGCTGTTGGCACATGGTGCCATTCAGACCCCGCTTTCAGCCCCTGAAGCCCAGGGTTCTGCCTGTGCTTGACCCGACATCACATTCTGCTCGGCGGCTGATGGCCTCACAGCAGATGCAGGTGGGCTGGGGTTGGCCCCGTGTGCTGAAGGCAGAGGAGATCAAGCCGACCCATGTGGCTTTAATCAAAAACTTTCATCTGGGGAGGCTGGTTTCAGTCTGTGTCTTCTGAGAACTTCATTAAAAGGTTTAGGAGCGGCAGGATGATTAAATTACAGCACACTTATTTACATGGTAGATAGAGCTGATGGAGGTGGTGACTGTGGCAGAAAAATATGCTGGTTTATCTTCAATTTTTACCTTTGCATAAAAAAGTACGCTGTGCAGTTCTGTCTTTAAAAATGCATCAAATGCATTTCTACAGCACATTCAACCCCCTGCCCTCTTTTCTTTTCATGTGAGCAGAGTTAACTGGGAATCCCACTGCCTTACTGCAGTGCTATTGCATCTACTTTGCACACAAACAGCGGTGCGTGGATTACAACAGCACTCACAAAGTGATGGTGGGACAGAAGGAGGGGACAGGAACTGACGAGGCCATGTCGCCAAGGAGCATCCAGAAGGGCACTGGCAGGAAACAGGACGGTGACAAGCAGTGGGGCAGCCAAGAGCACCAACACCTGGCGTGTGACGTTTTACAGTGGCCAAACCCATGCAGCAGATGCACGTTTTGCCATGCCATGCTGCTCCTTGCTCCCAGTGCTGGCCCTGGGTCCAAATTCTTGACCCAGCCTGCACAGCTTCATTCCTACCTTGGCTCTGCTTGGATGGGGCTGTCAGGGTGCTGACAAGCTGAGCTTTAAATGCTTTCCAGACCTGAGTTCCAGCCTACTGCGCCTAAATGGTTCATTTCTCTGTGTGGAAGAACCTACAGATGCCCAAAGACCTCAATACACAGAAACACACACAGAGGGCACCATAAAAGAAAGGAAAGAGGACACAAAGACAAGACCATAGGCAGATGGGGCAAGTCCAGGTGGATGGATGCTGCTGCTAACAGCCCCAATTCTTCCTTCCCCTACTGCATCTTCAGGCTAAATGCTAGAAATGGCAGCTTAAGGAAAAGCATGGCTTTCTGCTAGGCTTCCACCGCAGCCTCACTGCTGCTCTGCAGAAACACTGCTCTCCTGTGCACCATCCCATCACCTGTGTCACCACGCAGCATCCCATGCCAGCATGTGCACACTCATGCTCCAGCAGAAACTCACCACCCAGCACCAACCACATCTCACACCTTTCTGAGACTGCTGCACTTCCCCCCCACCCACCCAAATCCAATCATCTTCCAAATTACCCAGGAAGTGAAAACCCCTTCCACTTAAACAGAAAAACATCAAAATGTAAGTAATAATCCCCCAATAAGTGCATCCGATATTTGATTTTGCCCTGTTAACAACTCAAATTTGGATGCTGAGCTCTCCACGCTGAACAGAGGCAGGTAGGAAACCTCAGAGCCAGACGATCCGAGGTAACCTCCTGAAGCCCTGCAAATGGCCAAATGTTTAAACTCGTTTGCTGTACTGGACTTGATCCCCTTCCAGAAAGCTGTCCTCCTCCCCGAGTGCTCTCAATGAATTGTTACAACTCATATCTGTGCAGTGCCTTGCTCTGTAGCCTGAAACATCCCCTTGACTCTATCCTATCCAGCTGGATAAGGACCGACAATGTGACTGTGTCCATCTCTTTGACAGGGACTGGCTCTTTTCGGTGTCTGAGCAGTGAGCCACAAACAGACTTGTAATAAGATTTACTCACTAATCAGGAACAGCAATTGGCTGTGTTAAGCTACCCCTCCTCACCTGTGCCTCAGTCTGTTTTCTCTACGGATGCTTTATGTTCTTTGTCTGCATAGAAGTTATTTTTTTGCACATAACCTTTGAGTTTATCTGAGCATCTTCTTTGGGTCAGCACACTAGGGCAGAAATACTGCAAACGCAGGAGGACTCCCAGGAGCCTGAAACCAATTTGTCTTGCTGTGCTCGAAATGCTGCCTTCAGGGTTTTCATTTCTAATCCTAGTTGGAACCTCAAACTCAAAAAACAAAATGGGAAAAGGGAAATGAAATTGCGTTTGAACTCTTCTGTATCTCTGAAGAGATTCAGTGACTATTTGCAACTGGCTAGTTTGATCTAGGCTTCATTTTAACCCAACTACTTAACTCACAACGAGCTAAAACAAAATGGGCTTGCCCTTTAGTCTGGTGTCAGGTCAGTCTGTCATTAAGGCCCTGAGGAAACCAGGGTGCAGACATCAGCGCTGAGGTTTCTAATGAAGAGGAGCACAAGAGCAGGAGTGGAGCTGCAAGGGATAGAGCTGCCTGCCTTCTAATTCCAGAGTGTGGATGAATGGAGGAAATTGGCTGGGGATGAGGTTTCTCCCAGCTAAACCTCTGACTGCTGTGTTCTCACAGCCAGACAAAAGACTGTTCAATCTAAATGCAGTTTTCCCTGCTTAGAATGAATACCTATGGCTGATGTTTGGGAGACAACCAGCTATTTTATCACAGAGAGGTATTAGGTCCTTACAAAAGACGACACAGCAGCACAGAGCTAAGCAAGGAGCCACAGGCCTGCTGTGGCAAGCAGGGCCACAAGCACTCAAGCCTTATCCCTGATCACAGTGGCCATGTTTCCTTGCTTACTTCTGCAAGATGCTTGCCAGCATCTAACAAAGGCTATCCCTGTTTGCTAAAACTGCCTGGGAAGTTACCGTGGCAGGTTTCCTGGCAGTTGCCCTAGGAATACCCAGCAGATGCTATAGATTTATCCCTGGAGAAGCCTGACAAGGAGCAGCGGAGGTGAGAATTAATACATGAGAAACCCTGGGAAGGTTTGAAGTAGGAAAGGAGCACGTGCTCCAGCGTTTCTCTGGTCTGGTCTGATCATTCCTACTGAATCCACTAAGAAGCAGATTTTAGCTAATGGCCCTGGTATCTGGCCAGTATTTCCATGTAGATGGGACAAACTGAGTCCCAGCGTGCTGGTCAGCACTGAAAGGTTTCTCCCAGCCTGTGATGGGGCAAGCATCTCTTGTAATGGACATCTTCCCAAGAAGGCTTTTCTGGAAGTCCCATTTCAGGGCTCCATTCCTCTGCCCAGGGCTGTTCATGCCCTCATGCATCGTGTTTATGGCATGCGGGGCCATGCGCTAGGATGCTAAAAAGCATCGCAACTACTTGGGCTAAGAAAAGAATTAATAAATCAAACCACCACCACCATCAGATGCGAGCGGCACATTAAGGCTCAGGGCTACCCTCAGGACTGGCCTTCACATGCACAGCAAGCATTGCAGCTGTTTACTCACTGCATCCCTCAGTCACACCACGAGCTTCTGTTTGGTGCTTGGCAACGTTAGGGACACCTTTGCCTTGCAGAGTGTGCCAGTTCCTGCTACAGGACTCTGCTTGGAGGAGGATTTGCTCCCCAGCCAAGTAAACAGGTAATGCTTTACATCAGGCTTGTAGAGGACAATTCCAGAGTGTTGGCAACCTGAGAATTAAGGTACCGCCAACAAGATCACGAAGCAAAACAGCCTCTTGAATCCCATGGAAACAAAACCAAAGAAAAACGAAAGTCTTGCTTTGGGAGCAGGCAGGGCTCAGAAAGATTTTGGTTTGTAACGCAGTCTACCGACCAGACAGGTATATCTCCTTACTCCTGCGCTTTTTCTCCAAGCGTCTCAGACGCTTCTCCTCCCGACGCCGGGCCTCCTCTGCCTCCTGGTGCTGCCGGCACTTGTGAAAGTTCTCCACCACCACCCCCACGAACATGTTGAGCACGAAGAAGCTGACGATGAGCAGGAAGGAGATGAAGTAGAGAAGCATCCAAGGGTTATGGTTCTGGATGGGCTGGTGAGGTGGAGAAGAAAAAAATGAGAGAGAGGAGAAATGGCATAGGTAAGATGTGCCTAAGTCAGGATATTTGGCACTGTGTAGCAAAAAGACAGCACAGGACACTTCGGGGGGGAGGAGGAGAGCACTGGGAGGAGTTAGGAGATTCTTCTCAAAACAGCTTCCTCTCATTCATTTTCACATTTACTTGATTTTTTTTTTTTTGGTAAAACCTGCCATAGTCCCCGTAACTTGGAGTATGGAATTTCTTTATTTCGGCATTTATTTCACATGGCTTAAAATAAACCCCAGTGGATCTGTATCATCTGTCTTGGGAGATTGTTTTAGGTAAAGATGGGTTTCAGCTTATCTTTTTGAGATAAGTGCTCATGGTTAATGTTTCTCACTTATGGGATCTTCAGAAGCAGGAGAAAATTAACTGCAAAGTGTTACTGTAGCTACAGTTGGGTACTGCTTATTGAAGACTCTTGACTTATCTTTGCTGATGCCTCACAATATACAAACTTAATGCCCCTTTCACAACATCTCTGGCTGCCTTCCCATCTCACACGATTTTGCTCATATTCATCATGTCTTCCATGGAGCCGCAGTGCAATGGTGCACATGGGCCACCTCAAACATCATCGCTCTATTTAAAATCCCCATCAGTGCTTAGCTATGTGCTACAAGGGATGCAGCCACTGTAAAAGCTATCCAGTGGAGGACAGAAACCCTTGGAAGCTCGATGGGCTGTCAGGACCTCAAGCAGGTCCCAGAACTCTGCTCCTCCCTGGAACTTGACTTTACGATACTTCTATGAAAATGAAGTTTGCCTGGGTAAATTACTGTTCCTTGATGAAGCAACAGATACAGATGTATGCAGGTTATGGAACTTCAAAAACCAGTTCTCCAAGTATGGAATTTGTGACAGTAACACTTTGGGTCTCTGCAGCACATTACCTGTTGGTCGATACCCACAGCATCCAGGCCATCGTACATGATGTTCACCCAGCCATCTTTGGAGGAGAGGACAAACAAGGACATGAGGGCCTGTAAAAAGGAAAGCAGAGAAGGTTGGTCTTGCATTTTAGCCCCCAGAGAAGAAACTAATGACAGGCAATGCTCAACAAAACCAATCCATAGCTCGTAACACATCATCTGGCCTGGAGAAGATGGAGAAATGCAACATATTGTGGTTTGATTTTACCTGTGTGCATATCTGGCTTAAAGTGAGCAAACTACAGCCAGTAACACTACTTTTTCCTCACGTATAGATTGACTTTTGCTCAGCCACATCAGGCTGTCTGGTCACTTAAGCATGATTAAAAATCAATATGTCAGGCTTGCCAAATGTCATGAGGTTTTGTAAAGTAATCATATACCCCAGTGCCTACTATGGGCCTTTCAGCCAAGATAAAACACCTCATTGTTTTTTCATTTGCAAATCTAACATTGGGAAGCCAAGAGATTAAAAATGACAGTTGAGCTCCATAGACAAGGGACTGTATATAAAAGCAGAGCAAAACTCTCCTACAAACCAGGAATTGTATAACTCTAGGAATTCTGGTTGCAAGACATTGACATGTGACCTGATCCATTCTTACCCAAAATCAGGGTTGTTTCTAAAAGATGAATAACTATGTCGTTCTTGCAAGCTTCCTCCGATACAGGTCCTACATCTCCCTCAAAAAATCTGTTTTAAGATCTCATTGATTAAAAACTGGTACAGAAAAATCCTACAAGGAAGACTTTACCTGTCCCAAATTGTCAAAATTGTACTTCCGCCGAACCCATTTGTAGTGTGCGTTTGTGCAGTCCGTCTTTGTAGTGATGTTTTTCACATCAGGACCATCGCAGTAGTAGAATTTGCCTTTAAAAAGCTGTATTTGAGAAGAAAAAAAAAAGAAAAGAAAAAAAAAAACAAAGAAAAAAGGAGCAGCTATGGAAAATCTGTCCCCCTGATTAATCTTTCTGTCCCCCAGGAGAGTTTTTTGCCAAGTTCAAATTCCTTTTCTTTCTTCCCAGCTCAGATACCTGTCTTAACACACACAGCAGGAAAACAGCTCTGGTTTCAGGTCTTGAGACATAGTTGCTTCTTGCCTCAGACACAAAAGAAGAAAGGTGATCCTTCAGGCCTGCCCTGTCTTGATGGGATGATAAGAATCCCGCCTCCAGGGGAAGAGCTATCATATAAATCCCAGCGCACAGAGCCAGGAGGGATAAGTTGGAATCTGTTTTTTCCTTTCCCTAGCCAGGGAGGTCTTGTCTTCTAATCCTGTGTACCTTCCAATGAGCAGATGTCAACCCCACCCCTGAGCATCCCTTTTAGGGTCTGGCTCATCATTCCTAACAACTAACTGAAACCTTCCTCTGGAGAGGTTTAAGCTCATTACTTCCATCTTAACCCCAGGTGTTGAGAAAACAGCAGTCCCTTACAGATGGCAGTGGTGAGGGAAATACTCTACCTGCACCCCTAAAATCCCAAAGATAATGAAGAAAGCACAGCAGATGAGAACAATATTCCCAATAGGCCTCAAGGAGGAGATCAAGGTTTCTACCACCAGCTTCAGACCTGGGGCTCTGCTGATGACTCTGAAAAAACAGCAACACAATAAAGCTTTTTTTTAAACGCATTTCCTATTATTATGTGGTTGCTTTTCCTCTTCTGCTTGAGCTGCAGTGAAGCTATCACAACCCCCTTCTACCTGCAGGCAGCATTCAGAGACGATCACTGATTTATTTAGACAACCAGAACATCCACCACTACGGTAGATGGAATTAAGAAGTGTAAGACACCCTCTCAATAGCGTGCTGGGCAACTGCTTCCTAGGAACAGCGAGGAGGGAATGCTCTCTACAGGCAGGATATCATGGAGGTTCCCACTACAGGGCTATTTGCACCTTGGTCCAGGGGGCTGGGCCCCTCTGAGGCCTCTCTGATCCAAGCAGAGGACACGCTCCAGGCTGGAGCCTGCTGTCTAACAACGTGTGAGCGGCTTCACAGCGGCACCAGAGAGCATGTCCTCTTTGTGTAGAGGGAGAAACACAGGTACAAGCAGGGCTGAGAAGGGCTCTTTGGAAAAGCCGGTGAACCCCAGGCTGACCCTGCCAGGAACCCCTGGCCCCACTGAAACAAGGCCCTACGGCAGCTGTCTGCCTCGCCATCAGCGGGATTACCTGAGCCCTCAAAGGCAAGGCCCAAGTGCTGGCCTGGGCCTTGTGGCAACATTTCAAACAAAGTCATTTCAGTTTGAGTCCTAATTAGCTCCTGAACAGACTCTTCGCCAACAGGGACTTGTGGCCAACAGCTCCACAGCCAAAGGGTCATCCCGTGAAAGAGCAGCACTGCTTGCTTGCTGTGAGGTGGTGAGAGGCCAGGCATGCTCTGAGCATGGCCTGGAGCAGGTATTACGGAGAGCAAGAGCTTTCCTTTTCTGTTTAAGTGGCTGGAGAATGGCTCTCCCGTAGGTGTCTGAAAAATGTGTTGGCATGCAGAAGCGTAACTAGCCTGAGTAAGCTTTTCTGGGCAGGAGGGTGTTTTGACTGAAGAAATTCAAGGCTTTTTTTAGGAGGGCCCTGTAGAGTCCCTGCATGTAGCTTGCATGGCTAATGAGGCTTTCATACCTGCCAAACAGAGAAAATACCAGAGGTGTATGCTGCAGGGACAAAGGGTTTCAGCAGGGTCTTGTTTGGCAGCACATGAAGGGGCAATCTGAATTGCACCTACAAAGTGTTAGGAATGCTCTCTGGAGGAATCCTGGAGAAGCTGTGCTAAGTGAAGCCAATGTAAGGGGTGATGGATTCCTCTCTATTAATAGGAGCTGGCCTAGTTATTCCGAGAACAATTCTTCTTTCCCCTTATGTTTGCTCATGAGTTGCCTGTGCCCTGATTTCTGTTCCTAGTTATTTGTGTCAGGTGGGTGCTCTGAAGTCCTGCCAAGGCACAGCTCGTCCAGGGCGACCCGCTGCAAGGGGACCCTGCTGCCACCAGCAGAACAGAGCGTGGGGACAAGGGAGGAGACAAACACTTACAAAGCTACTTGTCACCAAGGAAGTACAGAGCAGACAAACAGCTCCTGCTCTGTCAGTCATGGGCCTAAACAAGATTGCCTCCTCCTAACACTCTCATAAGCAAGCAGCAAGCAGCTTTTCATCTGAAAGCCTACAGGCCTCTGGAGGTGCCTATCTTACTTGCACTGAAATTTCATAAAAAAAGCCTCGTGTTTCTTGCTGAGCAGGATGGAAATAGAACAGGAGCCACGAGCTGATAAGAATCCCCCAAGCATTAACGCTCTTTGTTATTGCATCACTGTAAACAAAATACAAATTCTCTTTATTCCTTTCCTCAAATAATGAAAGCATCTCCCAATCGTATTCCTAGCTGAGAGCTAAATTGTTTTGCAGTGATGTTAGATATGCAGGCACAGGAGAACAGATATAGACACTGGAGCTTATCAAATTATCATCAGCACCTGTTCAATTGCAAATTCTCTCCCAGCCAATGCGATCTCCTTGCTTGGAAATGACTGTGAGGTTGCACAGTTTAACAAGGAGCCAGACTGATTTGTAAAACAGTGATAAAAATGCAGGCTGGAGGAGGCATTCAATGCACTAACTGCCTGAGTGTGATAACACCACTCGCTACAAACTCCATCCACTCTTCTTCGTACTGGAGAAGACAAATTATATTAGAACTAATTTCACTGTTTTCAAACAGTTTCACTAGATAAGAGCTCCCTAGAGATGATTCTACCCATACCATGTTTCAGCTTTTTATGTTAATAAGCAATGCCTTGATGGATCATATGCATTTTCCCAAATTTCCTGATTTATCAACACAAAAAAAAACTCAGCCACCCTATCCATGAACGCACCGAAGAGGTCTCAAGGTCCGTAGAAGTCTCAAAACACGAAGGACACCCAGGATCTTAGCTCCACCCGCTGATGCCATGGAGACAATAATGTCTATGATAGATACGAAGACCAGGACTCCATCCAGGACGTTCCAGCTGCTCTGCAGATAGGTGTTCTCCCCAGAGAAAAAGCCAAGAGCTACTACCTATAGGCAGAAGAGGAGGGACATTTCAAACTGCATCCATAACCATGTTAGATTTTTAGCCTTTGTCAGGCCTCACTGTGTGCCATGGGATGGAGGTACAATTACCTTAACCATCATTTCAGCCACAAAGATTGCAGTGAAGATGTAATTAGAAACACTCAGGAATATCCTTTCCTGTAAAACATGAAGCAATAAAAAGCAGCAAGTTATTTAAAGAGGGTAGAAAACAAACATCTGCTATCTTGCAGGGTCTTGCACTGACAAGATTAAGATGTTTATGGGGGATCAAGGAAGAAAATGACTCAGGTACTCACCGTGCTGTGCGGATCGATGTCTGGTCGCTCCAGTGCTATAGTGATGCAGTTGAGAAATATGAAGACCAGCACCACATGATCAAACATTTTGTGGGCAATGACCTTCTGGCACATCACTCGGAACCTGGAGAAATGGTGGAAAGAAAAACATCCTTCAAATGCTTGGGTTGGCAAGAGATTCCCACCTGAACATCATGTCCTTGAAAGCCACCAGCAGCTGTACCACCAGCACCAGCCCAGGTGGTGACCTAGTCTCTCTCCACAAGCACAAGATTCAACCATTATTAGCAATAAATAAATAAACAGTAAACAAGATGTAATAATAGCTATTATTAACAATGATTAAACCATTTTTCTTCCCAGACAGGCATGGAGTGACCCATGCAACAGTTCTGCCCACAACTAACAGAAAAGTTTCCTAAAAACCAAGAGTCAGATTTCTAAAACTCTGTGCTTCTGCATCAGAGGAATCTTTCCCAAAAGAAGGTCAGCTAAAAATGTAATATTTCTTTACTGCCAAAACCCAGTGGGGTGGCATTTCCCTGGGATTTCTTACCGATTCTGTGGGGAAAACACGTAGAGGGACCAATCTTCGTGACTCTTGCACCACTCTGGTTTGTAGGGCTCCAGGACTTTACGAATCCGGTAGCAGTAACTCTGGACAGAAAAGAAGAAACACCTTTTCTTCCTCTTTTATTTTCCTGCCTCTTCAGCTTCCACAGTCCTTCTGTGAAAGGAGGCAGTACTCGGCACTTCAAAGCTCCTGTAGGTAGTCCCAGCATGGGGACAGGGCAGGCTTGGGGAAGGGTTGTCATATTTTTCCAGTGGAACAGGGAGAAAAGGAGAAAAGGAAGGGAGGGAAAGGGGCTACTTTACAGCGAGATATAAACATGACAAATCAAAGCTTCTAGGGATGTGTCATTTTGAGACCTAAAGTTGTACCAAAACCAAAAAGGCCTCAAACAACCAAAAAGTTAAATAGTGTAGAGAACACTCTTTCTGGACTTTCAAGCCTTCAAGATATCAAAGCAATTAGCTTCTGCGAGCAAAGACATTAGTTTTAAGATCTACAGCTCATTCTTCCTTGGATGTACATTGGTTTTGTCTACATCAGCCATTAGGCCCCAACACACCTGAGCCTGAGCTGGATTTTTAATCAACCTTCTTGGAGCGCAAGCTGATTAGAAGTGGCTCATTAAGCAGCCACTTAATGCACGAGCACCCAATTTCCCCCTCAACTCACATCCTCCATGTCATCCTCATAGTCCACGGCCTCTTCCTTGTGGCCGTCGATGCGCAGGAAGAACTCGCTGGGGACGTGCACCATCTTGCCATTGCAGTCCTGGTACTCGGCAGGCAGAACGGCCATGGGGCTGATACTGAGCGAATGGCGCATGGGGGGCAACTGCAGCAGCTCGGGCAGGTCCAGGGAGCTGCGGTAATCCAGGGACTCTGCCCGGCGGTGCAGTGAGGGCCTGCTGACCGTGCTGGACTTGGCGTCGTCAGAGTCATCGTCCGTGCTGCCTTTCCCCTCCCCGGAGAGCAAGGACTCTCTTTCTCCTGACTGGTTCTTCTTCTTGAGGCTCGGGGCTCTGCCCAGGCTGTTCCAGCTTGAGCGTCGGCTTCCCCAGTTGCTGCTGGTGCCCCAGTTGGCACAAGGGGAACTGCGGAGGCTGGACTGAGAGAGGAGAAAGACACTTGAAGGTCTGTTTGCAGGAGGAAGTCAAAGTGTATGGCATTTTGCCCAGATGGGAAGACCCTTCTTGTTGCAAAGCATGTCTTCCCCTTCCAGCTTTCCTTACTGCTCCCACTTCATCAGGCCAATGCCTTGAGATGGGAGCCAAGCACACAGCTAAGCCCACTCTGAAGGCACTCTCTGACCTATACCCATAGCACAGCTACCAATGCTCTGTGCTGCACGACTTCTTGGCAACATTAATTGTGATTTCAGTACACAACTTCCCTGGCTTCCAAAGAGGTGCTGACACCTGAGTCACCCAAGTGTCTGTTGGAAACTGTGCCCAAATCTGCATTACTTTCTCTTCGATTTGCTGCATAAGGAGGTGGAATGAATGCCTTTCTTACAGCAAATTTCTGGCAGTGATCGGTGTGACAGTGCACTTCAGTTAGCAGGTGGTTGCCACCATAAGAGCACTTAAGGTCAGCAGAGAAAAACTAGAAGAAAAACTCCTTTTCCCTCCATGGCTTCCTCCCGGCACAGAAATAAGGCAAACTGCCTTTCTCCTCCTCCTCAGCGTTGGCCAGCCCTCCTCTGACTGCTTCATCCTCCTTTGGCAGGTGGCACTGACATGTTCTCAGAGAGAGGACTCAAACCATGAACAACCCTCTCCAACAACTCACAATCCCATGAAACCCCAAGGCAAATAACAGTCATCTCTATTTTCTTTTCAAAAGCATTACCTTGACTAAGCAGCTTACCAAAGGGGATAGTGGCTCTGTCTCTGTGTAAAGTGCCTTCACGGTCTGCTGGCTTGATTTGAACATGATATTGCAGTTACAGAGCAGAGGAACAGAACAGATAAACAGCAGCAGAAATCCACTTTGTCTATTAAGTCTGCTCCCTCTGTTTTCACAGAGCAGCCCTCCTGTTCCCTGGTTGCAGGCAAAATACAGTTGCCAAACCAGCCAGCCCCAGCCTGATCTCTGCTCCATGAGCTGTGCCCAGTTGCAATCAGCCTGCTCACACCTTGCTTCCTCTATTTCCCCTCCAACAAAGCTGCCATACTGTAAAGGGGGCTCAGCTGCTGGGCTGGTGGGGACACATGCTTCATCTCCTGTGGATTCCAGCTCCAACCCTACAACATTGTGGGGGGAACTGGACCTCATCCTGCTCCACAGAAACACTTGACACCCAGCTAGCGCAGCACGGCCAGTGAGGTTGGCAGAAGGTGCCTGCTTCTCCTCAGAGGGGTTCGCCAGGCTAACTGCCTGAACCTGTGACTTGTTTCATGTAGTTTCTCTCCAGTGAGGTGGCTCCACGTGGACTTCTGATCAGATGCTGGGAAGAAAAACACTGAATCCCAGTGCATCCCTGTCTCCTCACTTCATACACTCACTGTCCCTGACTGCAATGTCATCACTGTCCTGCCACAATGTACCATATCCACTCATTTATCCCCCTGGAATCTGTTCTCCTGCCTTTCTGTGTACTCCTCATCCCTGCCACCTTCTCCATTTTACAGTGGTGCACACACAGTGAGGACCACGTCCGCTGGCACCGCTGGGCTGCGGCAGTACCAGAAGCACCAGCAAACACTAAGAAGCACTATATGTAATTTTATGCACAACATCACCTGTGCTGCTTGCAGGCACTTGAGAGAGAATTGTGAGCCATGAATACCTACCAAGGATTTCTGATCGTAGCTCACGGGATCTAGCGAAGCGTTACTCCCTCTCCTTGAGTCCACAAAAGTGTGCACTGAATCCATGTGTGGGGAACACTTTGGCGTGGGCATCGGTGTGGCAGCGGTGCGCATGATGATGGGAGGAGGCATGCTCCCCCTGCCCTCCAGGTGCCCATTCGGGGTGACAGCAAGCGAGTACATCTTCATCTCTGGAGAGAAGGGGAGAGAGAACACACGGTGGATGTTTCAGCTAGAGAGACAGAAATGACTCATGGAAACGAACATTGCTCCTTTTGGGAACTTGGTGAAATGGAGATGAAAGGTTGTGGGCAATACCAAGATAAGCCCACCACTTTAAAAGGTTCAAGGCAAGTGCCACGAACTTTTAAGAGGCCTTCAGCCCTTCCAGGCCTTGGAACTCACTGTTCTCTAAAGGGAGCTTCTTTTGCTCTGTTTCTGGGAATTAGGAGAATGGAGTCACAGTTTTTCAGTTCCGGGAGAGAGTTTCCAGATGAAGGACACTGATGACTGGCTAAATTCACCCTACAAAGTCAATCTGCTCTCCCTGACATAGCCTCTTGCACAGAGATTTTTAGGCTGTTCTGATGTGCTCTGAGTTCCTTCGTGTGGAAGGCACGAAGCAAACATTAGTCACTGTCTTTAGTCATCTGTTCAGAGGACAAGAAAAGGAAATGACTTCTAAACATCTACACGCCTAGAAGAATAAACCTTCTGTAACAGAGAAGCCTCATGGTACATCTCTGTGGGAACTGTAGAAAGCATCAGTTTTAGCTGTATGGCAAGTACGGACTGCAGCAGCCATACCCAAACTGAAGACAAACCAGATGTAATGCCTCTACCCTACGGAGTGCAGTAACACCCTAAACCAAAAGCCTAGTTTCAAACAGAAGAGTTAACTAACTCCTGTTTTACCGGGTTTAGTTGATTCTGGTTCAATAATTGTAGTATCACAGTCCTGGGGAAGGGGAAGGATGGGACCATGTAGATCAGCAGGAAAGATGGAAAAGTCTGCAGTGAGAAACCCAAGCAAGTGCATTACCCCTGCTATTTCTCCTGCACTGGCTGCTTTTGTAAAGCAGTGTGCTCCTACTGTATCATCTGTTTAGGTGCTGGCTTGGACACAAATATCTGATCTGCACCACAGAAGCCCCTGGGAACATTGCCACTCACTTCGAGAGGTGGAAGATCCAGCTCAAAATTTGCTAATCTGCAGTACATGTTCCTCTTGCCAGTGTGTGTTTACAGAGCAATGGCACTGTAATAGAATTGTTAATGTCCTGATGCTGTTTAGTCACTGGTTGGCAAATAGGAGGCTGATGGAGACACACAATTTCTCATGGACTTTGACTGGCAGTAAGCTCAGCCCTGTTTTTTATTCTTGTACTACCTGAGAAGAGGTAAAAATACGTCTTTCTCCTAGAGCTCTCTTATTATTTGAAATTGTCCAGCAAATAGTTGGCACAAAGGAAATTTAAACTGTGAATTTCCTTGCCAATGATTTGCAATGGAGATTTGGCTCATCATTTGGTGTTTGGAATTTGTTACATGATCTACAGACCAAGGAGCTCCCTCACCTTGCTGCAATCCAGCCCTGTCTCAGCTTCCTCAACAAATTACTTCTGCCTGTTCCTAAGCTGAATTCCATCTGTTTGCCACAAGCAGTATCATTTCCGTAGCTGAAATGAACCCTAGTTTAGAAGCATTTAAAGTAATCCTAACAGAAGCCCAAGCTGAGCATAAAAATACAGAGAAACTAAACTGGCTTCTGTTTACCATTGGACTATTCACTCTCTTTATATGTCTGATCCCTTCCATCCCTTCCTTTCCCCTATCCAGCTGCAAACTCTACAGAGTGAGGCAATCACCTGCTATCCCATGTTTACAGTGCAGCAGTACCATGTGGACTTATTTCAAACCAACTGCCAGGCCCTCCTGTAGCACAAAAGATCAGCAACATTTCCATCAATCAAACCTCACCTAAACGCACTTGCGAGAGAAATCAAAAAGAACGATGAGAACATGATTGATTTGAGAAGCTGCTGAGAAGTCGTGTGAGAATATTGCTGTCAGCAAACCATTTTGTGGTAACAATATAGGAGAAACGAAGAGCCATAACTAAAGATTCTACTATAGCTGAAATTAGGAAAAACTGCTGTTTAAAGGAAATACCAGTGCTCATTTAGCTTTCCCAACACACTTTGCATAGCTGCTTTGTTAACAGAGCTATCAGACTAATTGTGAAACAAAATGGATCCTTCCATAAACTTCCTTCCATAAATTTCCAGGAAAAGATGACTGTGGAGGCAGACTTGTAGCATAACTCAAATTCAAGGGAAAACACAGAAACAAAAGCCGACCTGTTGCTCGGAGGTCTTTCAGCTTCTCAAAATCATCATCGAAGTTAGCAGATGTCTTGTCCTCATCCGTGTCCGACCTATTGGCATCCCCCTGCAGTGAGGAGAGGGTA
Organism: Penelope pileata; assembly: GCA_013396635.1. Lineage (NCBI taxonomy): Eukaryota > Metazoa > Chordata > Aves > Galliformes > Cracidae > Penelope > Penelope pileata. The sequence goes on from WBMW01006028.1 coordinate 286,121, forward strand.
ATTAACAGATCTGATCCACTTAAACTTTAGCACAGAGGCCATGTGGATTATGTAGCAGCTTATCATGGTCAGTTAGAGCATGGCCCAAGGACCAGGAGAGGAGATTGCCAAATTCCCTCTATGCTGCCCTAAGGAATGACCCCAAATAAGTCCCTCTTCCTACTTTTGATTCATTTTCACACTTAGAAAGGATGTTGTGGTTGTGACCACTGTTCCTGCAATGTTGCTGCACATCTTTCACTGTGCCCAGCCTCATTGAACCAGGGGAGAACAAGAAAGTGCAGCTGTCTTCAGAGGAATTACTAAGAAAAACTGGCGTTGTGGGGTTCCATATTTGCCCTCTCCATGATCCCAGAGGAAAGCATTTAGGTTTTAATGTCAAAGGATGTCAAAGGATTCTTCTTTATTCTTCTTTATCACTGCAAATTTGACTGAGATCTGAAAAGCCAGCCTTGATTTGCTTCCTTCACATTGACTGGTAATTGAGATTGTACTGGGAAATCTCTTGGCAACAACGAAGCTGAGACAGAAGGGAATGAGGCCAGCTTGCCTGCAAGCACAGCATTATCTCAGGACAGAGTACAGCCAACTGCCCTTAGACTGGCTTTCCTCCTGGAAGTCCAGTTACGTTTCTTTTTTGTAGGCATCCATCTCTGCTACCAAAAACCGACCAGCCTAAATAATGTACAAGCCTGCTGTCAGGTTCTCTTCCAATGGGAAGCTGCAGAGAGAAGGGATTCCAGCAGCCTATTGGCATGACTGCCTCGACCCATCGAAGCTGCAGAAAGGCTGTGCAAACCAGTAGCAAACGGCTGGATTAAAGCAGCTGATCCTAGAAAAAGGAGCAGAGTTCCTTAACTGACACCTGAACAAATTACCATGGTTTCTAGAGACATGGTGCTCGAGCGTCAGGGAACTTAATTTCATCTGTGATGTATTGCTAACTGGTGCAGCCAAACAGACAGGATGACTGAAAGGCTTAAGCTCCCTTATTCATTTACTCTGTTTTGGAGCAGAAACACTAGAGCAGAATAGCTGAAAGATTTGCATAATTTTGGAAGGTTTGTCTGCTTCTCTGAAGCAGCTCTGGGGTAGATTTCAAAATGACATGGGAACAATGTAAGCACAAATACGCAATTATGGTCCTGTTTGAAGTTTGGCTGCTTGTTGTCCTAAGCACAAACGAGGAATAGTCTGTACTAAAAATGGTTTTGTGGCCATTTAAGCCTATTCTCTTCCAGGGATACGCCTGCCAAACTCGCTCCCCAGGCAGATCAGAACCCAGGATCAAGCTGAGACTGTGTACCATGATTCACAGTATAATTTTTACTGTCCTTGCTGAAATACTGCTGATGGTTCAGAGCTTCAAGCAGCTCTAATATGCACCCTCTTAGCTGCACAAGTCTCCTGGGAGTCACTCTGCACCCGAGGGAAAGGAACACCTGAGCAAAGGGAGGAGTGGTGCACGTCGGTGTCTGTCACAACGGCCAGCAGCATCACTTTGCAGAAGGGCAAAGTCAAAGAGGTCAGAACACCAAAACATGAATTTCTGCCAAAGTATCATCTGAACTAGGGATGAAAAAAGAAAACCCAGCTCCATCCAGCTCCAATTTCTTCCTGGGAGTTATCCAAGGAGACTGTAACAGTCTCTGGTTTACAAACAGAGATAAGTTATGCATTTATAAGTGAACCAAGCCCTTGTAGCCAAAGCACAGTGCTGAGAAGGGTTTTCTGCAGCACAGCTGATACCTCGCTACGAGACATCTGACAAGCCCATAGGCTTGATGTCAAATTTTATAATAAATGGAAGCAGAGAGCAAAATGTGCCCTGCAAATGTCAAGCCTGTGGTTGCTGGCCTTTTCTGGGGCGGCAGTGAGTGAATAATACAAGCTTTGAAAAGTACTCCTTACACATATTTAAATCATGGTCCGCAACAGCTCCGAAAGGAGCCATTAAATCTGAGCAAGAAAATGACAGCCATTCGGCTGGGGCTGTAATCATGCACTCAGAGCAGATTGTGCAAGGCTGCCAATTTCTGGCTTCATATTAGCAGGTGATTCAGCCTCCAAGGGGGCAGGCAAGGAACAGGGTCTGTGCCGTACAAATGGACCTGCACGCTGCCGGGCTGCTGAGTGGAGGAAACTTTCTTCTGCCTTCAAGCACTCAGTAACAAAGGATGCCCGAGGGCTGCACGTGCAACACAAAGCAGGGGACTTTCCAAGGGCCCTCTATGCATAAGTGTAAGATTGCTTGAGCTAAAAAAGAAGTCTCTATGCACTAAAGAGGCACAACCAGCCACGGGGACAGAGGGAAATAGGAGAACTCAGGATTCCCAAATGTCTCCACTTTGCCATGAGCATCAGTGGTACCAGCACCAAGAGGAGCAGGGGCAGGTTCCAGCCACTCAGGTCACATTTGCTAGTTATCATCCGTTTGGGTTTCCCTGGCATGTCCCCTTTTTCCACCCAGATTTGCTGGTTGGTAGAATCACCAGATATCTGACTGGCCTCTGAATACCTCCTCTCTGAACTACCATATGGCCACCTGTATCAATTGCTCTACATTCAGCTGAGGAAAATCTACAGCTTTAGCATTCAGCTTCACTCTGCTATGGCCTGTGCTTATCAACAGGACTGAGGTCAAACACAGCCACTGTGCATACAGCCGACGAGTCTCCTAGAGGAAAACTACTTCTGGTCAGGAAGACAGCAGTTACTGCAGAGCCTGCAGAAATACTGGTTATTCCCTGCTTTGATCTCACTAGGTTAATAGCCAGAATGTCCACCTCCACCTGCCATGTATTGCTCTAGCACAGGAATATGGCAAAGGTGTTAGAGTATCCGGAGCAGAGCCAGCTGAGATCTGTGACACTGACAAAACTACAAGGGTTTGGAAGTAGACAGCCTCAGCCCAAGGCACTGACACATGGAGCATAGCTCACTCTTGCAAAAGGATCTTCTTGCTCTTTGCAGTCAGCTGTGCTAGATCTGCAGGGCACGGGCCCCACTGGACGAGCCCTTGGGATGCTCGCTCACGCAGCACAGAGTCACTCATTCTGGAAGTGGAGAGCTGGGCCACTTGCATCTCCTCTGTGTGTGCAGGTGGCACTCACTGCCCTCGGTATCCCTGAAACAGCCCTCAGTAATGTACAGCAGGGTTGTTTTTTCACAAACAGGGCCTTGGCTCCTGTTGTTTCAATTAATTTTCCTCTGTCAGTGCTGTGAGGAAGCTAGGAGGGATGTTTTAATAATGAAGCTATGCAGACATCCTTGAAGGACAAAATGTGGCTGTGCTGGCTTGAGAGAGAGGAACTGTTGGTCCATGAATATTTCAATTATATTCCATGGTCTGTGATGGCTTGTCTAAGTGTGATATAAACACAGCAAATGAGAGCATGATGCCATTTCTGAGGAAAAATGAAAAGTGAAAAAAAAGCTATAAAAATAAAGAGTTTCTTTCTCCTCTTTCCCTTGGGAACTAAAAAACTCAAACCATTTTCTCATTTTGTTTCTTTGTCTGCATGTCTCTGAAGCCAATCCAGCTTTTCCTTCTTGATGGTCACAGAAATAAAAAAGCAATAATTAAAAAATTCCAAAGTATGACATAAGCCTTTTTGATACCACTGTTCCTAGCTTTAACTGAGACTGGATGATTTTTGCTAAGTTTCAAACTTATTTCCATTTCCATTTGCAATACGACTTTGAAAAAAAAGTTTTTTTTTTTTCTGGATAATATATACGTGCATATCTACCATTGTATTTACAACCCAAACAGATCATCCTTATTTAAAGTTTCTCCCAAATGGACCTGCTGTGATCTGAAAAGAAGATGGAGAAGAGCAGGATAGAGCAGGGGATGGTGGGTTTCACCTCCTCTTAGGATGCTGAAAGCAGACCTCGAGTAAACGTGAGACCTCGAGTAAACTCCAGGCCCTGCACTCACACCAGTCACACCACACCAGGACATTGCATACCACTGTTGACTGAGAAATAAAATACATTTCTCTAACCATCTCCATGTGAGATGAGATGTCTGCAGTTTCAAACTCCCTGCTCGTTGATCTGTTACAGACATTAATTTCAGGTGTGAGTAAAGATCTCTTTAGCATTTATGTGCTCTATATCATCCTAAGCATCTCAAAATTTAATGTTTGTAACCTTGCAGCATGGCTTTTCTGTTTGTTGTGCTACTAGCCTCAAACCACAGACAGGAGATGGAGTCTCAAGGAGAGGCCTGGATTCTGCCAGTTCACATCCCACCTGCTCCATGTGACAAGAGTTGACTAGACATACCAAAGGCCTGAGGTCCACCAAAAAGAAACACAAAACACAGGATTTAGGTGAAATTTATGGAGGTTTAATCCATCCAAAGTGACTCCCTCAAGGTCAAACAACATGTCCTGCAGCAGATCAATCAAGTGTTGGTCATCCAAGTCTCACCCAAGTCCAGTGGGCCTTATTTGCAAGGACAGACTGCATGGCTGGATGCGCTGACATGGACCGGTCCATACAACCTGCCTGCACATGCTTCACAATTTGCTCCCTCCCCCTGCTCAGACCTCTTACCTCTGCCTGGAAGCCTTCCACCAGAATGGCAACCAGAAGGTTGAAGAGCACATAATTGCCAAAGGTCATCAGGGCCACAAAGTAGAGTGCTGCCCATGACGATGTCGATGCCATCCCGTTGTACAGGACCACGTTCCAGTCCTCTTGAGTGAGGATCTGCAGAGAGGTGAAGGAGAAGACTCTCTGATTACTCCACTCCTCTCATGCATAGCATTCAAATCCTCACTGACACACTCATTTCTTCCCTTCGTTTTGGCCTTTTCTAAGTATAAATCATTAGCAGGTTGCATGTGATCAGACAGCAAAACACTCCTTTATTCAGAGCTTTACACATGAGAGCTCTCCCCTAACCAAACCTTCCTTCTCTGCAGGAAGACCCAGTGTACTGCTGCCCATGAAGATGAATAGTTCAGATCCTAGATACAGTAACATAAAGGATGCTCTGGTACAAGTCCCATTGTTTTGTGGAGGGCATTGCCTCCTTTGATAACCATTAATAGATAACAGACCTGGGGCCAGGGCTGTTGTCCCCTGTGGAGTTGCTCTTTGTAAGGTATCTGGAGCTGAAGAAAAGGGCAGGAAACATGGTATTTGACATGATAAATGACAGGGGGTGGCTTAAGGAACTCAGGGAAGCAAAGCAGTTTCCACTGAGTAAAAATACTGACAAACTGGGCAAAAGTACATCTTTGCAAAGCCTTGCTCCAAGGGATCTTCGTCAGGGATTCCCGCTCTCCTGGCTTCCCTGGAGCTCAAAAATCCAGGGGCCTATGAAACACAGATGAAAGATGCATGCTGCACATTAATTCAGGCTTACAATGAGAGTGGCCTCTAACCCTCCTGAAAATAACGGAGCTCTGGGGATAGGAATGCAGTCCGTGGCACTAAGCCATGTGTCTCATTAAACTTCATGAGATGTAGGGCTGAGCCCTTGTGTTCTGTGCCAATTCTGCCCATGGGACTGTCAGAATGAATGCAGAAGTCTGTATTTATGTTGGAAAAAAATATATATATGAACCTGTGAGACTAATGCTGAGTTCTTGTTGCTTCTCTGTAAGAAGGAAAGCTGCAAGAAGTCATAATCTTCACAGTGAAGACTGGACTGGTTTGCACCTTGCATTTAGAAACCTTGCTTAACAGTGTTTACACTGTGCTCCATTTGCTGCACTTAGGCAATAAGGACTAAGCTTTTAAATAGAAAAGACTGATCTTTGTATTTAGAATGTCCTGGAAATAGCAGCATATTGCTCCATTATGGAGTAGCCAGTAATTTCAAGTGTATAACAGACTTTGCCTGCAGAGGAAACACAACTTTTTATGTCAAGTCTTTCCCAGCATACAGAGCCAACAACTCCAGCTCTGATTTGTGATAGTATTTGCTACTCCCAGTTAAATGAAATTGTTTGGAAAGTGCATTTTTTTGTGCAGTGAGGGCAGTAAGGAGACAGATAAGCACAATAGGAGTAGAATAGACAGTAGAATGCAGGTCTTGACCTTAACTTCTATATGAAAGGAAAATAAGGTTTTCAAGTCTTCATAGACTTTTACTGACAACAGATAGGCACAGTGATGATTTTGAGTAGACTACTCCATCCACTAGTGCCTGTAGAGACCACAAACACAATCACTTTGCCATAACAACTCTACAGTGTGGTTTTAGCCCCAGTTCAACACCTTTTGGAATATTAGTTTTTGAAAAGTGAGATAATTTGTCTAGTTGTTCTACATTAAAACTTCCCGGAGGACTCAGAGCTTACCTGAAATACTGTCACGATGGCCCAAAGCAAGGAATCAAAATTCTTTCTATCTGGAACTGTGTCTCCTGTATCAGTTTTCAGACTGAACTTGCATCCAAAAAGATGCATGCCGAGAATGCTAGAGTGGGAGAAAAAAAACGTAGATGGAAGAAATACATTGCTGTGTAACATACGGTTGCAGGGAGCATTGCAGTGTTTCTCTGGGACACGCTTTTCCCCCTCGGGTTCTGTATGCCAGTGATATCACCCAGGAAGATGGGCTCTGCCTTACCACTGACGTACATGATCACTGATCAAATCCTGCCATTTGGCTCTTGTGTGTCATGTTTCATTATAATTGTCTACACTGAAGTCAAATCAGGGATCTCATGTTTCTAGAAAATGGCAAACCACATTGCCAGCTGCCTAATCCATCTGGTTTCCAATAACAGGATCCTACGGAGCACTGTAGGGTCAAACAGACAAAAGCCCTGCAGGCTGTATAACCTTCCTCTCAAATATGAGGCTGGTAGAGTCCAGTTTCTGACAGCTCACTGAGAAGCACCTAAAGGAGCTTTTCAGGAACTCCAGAGCAACTGTTTTGCTGTTGTTGCCTGTTTGTGTTCTTCAGTCATCTGCAGAATTACAGCTTTGCATGGAAAACAGAGGCTGCAAAGAAACAAATCGTCTGTTGAGTGTCTGCTTGTCAGTCTACTGCGAGCACTTCTGTCATGTAGGCAGCCTAGGAACGTGCTGCTTTGTTATTCTAATCTATGCATTACATAAGCAAGCTGAAGGATTAATCGAAGGAGAAGAGCTGCAGCCTCTGGTACCTGAAGATAAAGATGAAGAGCATGAGCAACATGCAGAAGGTGGCAACGTTGTCCATGGTCTTCATCAGGACCACCAGCTGGCGACGGAGGGCGGGCATGAAGCGCACCAGCTTCAGCACCCGGAGCAGCCGGAAGGTTCGCAGCACGGACAGACCCCCGTCAGACTGCCCGATGATCTCCCAGACACTGCAGGAATGCAAGAAGAGAACTATAACCAGCAGTTCTGTACTGTGAGAGCCCTAAGCAGGCTGGCTTCTTACAGGATATCACACCGTTGAAGTCCTAAAGGGGTGGTTTGTTTGCTGTTGTTTTCTTGCTTTTGAAAAACACCTTTGCTTCCAGCTGTGCAGAGCCTCCAACTCATGCACAACCTACATCCTTTAAAGCTGGTTTCTTGCTTTGTTAATTCCCTTGCTTGTGGCTATTCACAACACAGCGTGTCTCCTGCTAGTCTGTGTCACTACGCAGCCACAAGCCGAGCCACAAGAAGTGGATCACAATTCTGTGCCAAGCTAATATCCAAAGGGATTTCCATTTGTGGGGGTGGGTCGGTTTGATTTGTGTTTAACACTTAATAAACCACAGGTTGGCCTTTGTTCTGGCCTTTTCTCTGTTTCTCACTTCTCTGAATCAAAGGGATGGGCCAAGTCAAGAGCACTCTCTTGATTTACACCTTCCATGTCCGCCCTGTCTTCTCTGCTCCAGGTCACTGACCAAGGTGTGAGCAGTGTTGCTAGATGGAATCCCAGCACAGAGAGGGGCTGCACAAGCTTCTCATGTGTGTGCTGTGCCACCCCCAGTGCAGGCTGAGGCAGTGTTGCCTTGGGAGGGGAGAGCAGAACATTGCCCTCTCTTACCCTCCTGCTTGCCCTGCTCTGGCCTGAGCTACGTGTGAATTTGGGAGAAGAACTGCACTGCTGGGATACGGACACCCACAGCACTCCTTTCCCAGGACCAGCTGTTCTGCACTTGAGTGGAAAATTGACCACAGTGCCAGACATGTGGCGTAAATAGACCTTGCTCGCCATCTGCCAGGTCCATTTACTTTGGACAGCCCCTCCAATGGTGGGAATCTAAAATGGGCCAGCTTAATTATAGCCCGTGGTAGTCAGTGAGCCCAGGATTAATGCATGCCACGTCATTCCTCTTTCCCATCCCACTCCCCAGCTGGTCTAAGCCCTTGGCAGAAAAGTAGTGGAGAAAGAAATGGCAGTGACCTGATGACAACTATGATCCCATCAAAGATGTTGTATGGGTTCTTGATGTAGCCGAAGAGGCCAAAGGCAAGGAGTTTCAGGAGCATCTCCAGGGCAAACATGCTTGTGAAGACGATGTTACTGATCTCCAAGGCGTTGGTCAGCTCGTCTGGCTACGGGGCAAAAAAGCAACATGGTCAAACAGAGGAACAGAGGAAACTGCATTGGGCTGATATGTTCTTCCCCCTCTGGGATTTGTGCTAATGATGCACACATGCTAAGTCTTCCTGTGTCCCTCCCAGAGTCCCTAGAGTCTTACTGGAAAGATGGAATCCTGGTCCATTTCTGGAGCACCTGCAGAACAAATGCACCCAAAATAAGGGCCCAACAAACAGCAGAAAGAAGAGTGCTTGGGTGTTCTTACAGCAACATCTACAAGGGTAGTACAGCTTGCAAGTCTTCTATTTAGACTTGCATTGCTCAGGCTGTTTTCATTGCAGAGCTTTATGTATGTACATTTCAAGTAGGAGCACTGTCAACACAGCACAGCTCTATTCACACACAAACAAAGCACTTTTCCTACAGACAGCTCTTAAAAGAACCAAGAAAACAAATATCTGTGAAAGTCAGTAGGATCAATAGTCTTATTGCCTTTGAATGCCTTCGGAAATCACCCCTAAAAAAATCCAAGATGATTTCTCTTTCTGAAGCCCTGGTCAGCAGCTCACAGCCGATCGTGTTAAAGAGACAGCAGTACAGCTGTGAGTGCCAGGATTCCCTCTAGGATCAGAGTGGGTTTCTCTGGTTGCACAAGTCTGCACGCAGCTTATACCTAAGAACTGATTTTTCCATTTCCCTCCTCCACCATCAGCATCGAGTTACCTTGGGCTACAACCTTGTATAGTTCAGACCCAGCCTCAGAAGTTCCTTTCCTGGGAAGAGCAGCAATGCCTGCCCAGCACCTGGGCTCCTGATTCATGGCAGGAACGCAGCACAGCAGGGACACGTGTAGGGTTGGCTGGGGTTTGCTCACTTGCTCCAACAGCACCAAGCTCTGCAATGCGCATTTCTAACGCTCGCAACCCATTCCTTTGTAAAAGAAAATGAGTCTTTTTCATTTCCTCAGTGCAATAATATTGCCTAGAAAAAGGTGTTATTTTCATATCTGACTCATCTCCTGATTGATAATAGCTTCCTTTATTCCCCATCCGTCATTAGACACTATGTTAATAGTTGGCAGATTCTTGGGGATGTTGCTGCATTATTTGTGGCTGTGAAGGGAGAAGACCACTGTAGTACTGTGGCACAACCACATTTAACTCCACGCTCTGCAAAATGAATCCCTGGCAATTGAAGGAGAGGGGGAAAGAGTTAAACTTGAATCCAGGAAGAGCCCGCACAGCCCCTGCAATCGGCAGCGACAGTCTGTGGGCTGCTAATGAACCATCACTCATAGGCTAAATTACTTTATGCCACAGACTGCCTTTTGCTCAACCATTTATCCAAGAGAACCAGCACTAAGAGCCTCCGTCCTCATGATTACAATCCATATACGCTAATTACTAAGGGACACCAGGGGAAGGACTGTGCAATTTTCCATTCTTCAGTTTCCAGCGAGGGGTGGCCCAGGTGGCTGCAGGGCGCAGCAGGACAGCACGGCCCCCGGGCTGCCCTCCCTGCACCTTCCTTGCTGCAGGGTCAGTGATTCCCTCCCTACCATCCATCAGCACTCACCATGCTATTCCCTTCCCCGACAATGCCAAAACATCCTGGAAAGGCCAGCTGAAGAAAAGGGCTGCTCTAAGATGGCATGCAACCAGCTCCCCAGTGGAGACTGCACCCAAAATAGAGCCCTACTGGCTCCCAGGCGCCGGTCCCGCTGCAGGCGACAGTGGTGACGGGACACCGTGCCTGCGGTGTCCTCGAGCCATTTGTCACCATCAGCTGGCACGTTCAGCCTCCCCTCAGCTGGGGTTATGCAAGAACATTCTCAACAAGGAGCAAAATAACTTGCTAAATTCTTGCGTCCCTCCAGGCAGCAGAATGAGCCTCCTTGGAACAGAGCACTCACGGCAAGCCAAGGATGGCTCATTAGCATGCTGAGGCTGAGAAATTAATGACAATCATCAGCAAGGAAGCTGCAGTGTGGGCAACTTTGATGGGGCAGAGTGGTCCCGTTGCTCTGTTTCTGCTGGGAAATGGAACCAGTCCACGTGCTGCCAGGAGCCACAATTTTATCATGAAATTGGGATACATGGCAATCTTTTCAAAATCCCTAACTCTAGAGCAAATATCCCTAACTCTATGTGAATATGAAGAAACAATCTCAGGAGGCCATACCAAAAAAGTCAGTGTCCAGCCTGAAAAGCGTAAGCTGGACAAACTTAAAAACACCCTCAGGCAAATAAAAAGAATTTGCAAGTTGATATTCTCCAAAATCCCATGTTTTCTAAGCCGACCCCAAGATCTTTTTGTGGCCTGTTGAACACATGGGATTGCAAACAGTTAATGTGCCAGCATAATTGATGGAAATGAGTTGCCAGTTTGATCCAGCAGATCAAGAACGATGACGGGGGGAAGCCTGGGTAAGGTGATGGGCAGCAGGCCGATGCTGCAAAGCCTATCATGGCTTCAGATGAGATCTTCATTATTCTTTAGTGCTCCTATTTGGTGGGAGGCAGAACTAATTTGGTGACAAGGGCTGCTGTAACGTGAGATGGCTGGAGTGCAGTCCCGCAGTGACCTGCAGGCAGGACCCAGTGGGCAGTGACAAGGATGGATGGCCCTGCATGCTGGCTAAGCTGCTGATGTGAGCTTTTGTATTATTAGAGTGGAAGCTGAACAGCAGCCGAGCCAAACACCCAGCGATACTGCCTTCAAATGTAATTACCTTCTTTCAACACCAACTGGAGCCTAGAAAACAGCCCACCACCGATATTTTTACGGCTTACAAAATAGTTTGTTACTCAGAGCAGAGTTCATTTCCCACTTTTCTCACTGATGAGCAAAGACCTAGAAGGAAGGTCAAGGAAGAGACACTGGGAGGCCAAGATGGATTTGGCCATTCCCCTGGAGTCAGCCACTAGGAGACACTGTTGTGTTGTTCAAATTCAAACCAACCCCAGAGCAGGAATTTTTCCAGGAGCCTTTTTCTCTGGGAAAAACAAAATGTTGATTTGCTGAAAACAAAACTTTTCATGGCGAGGATTATTTCTGTCAAACTTCCTGGCTGGAAGAAAACGAAGTTGCAGCAAAGCTTTAGCATTGCTGTGATGTCTTATTTTGACCTTCTCAGAAAAGGAAATTTCAGGCTTTTTGCTTGAGATGCGGTTGTGTCATGAAATGCAACTTCCTCTCTAGCAAGGAATGGCTAACAAAGCTTGGCATCAAAATGATGCACATCCAAGCGAGTATTTCTAAAGCGGCATTTTTTGCTTTTTACCAAATACTTTGTAAGCCTTAATAACACTGACAAGGCAACTACTTCCCCACCACAGGGCTCCAAATCATATCAGTGAAAAGTTCCTTTTTCAAAGGACAGTGAGAGTGCACGACCCCTCATCCGCTCCGGATATCTCCACATCTTTTGCTGCTGCAATGCTTGACCTTTACAATGGTCCAAGTTTTCAGAGACAGCCCAGGCCAAACGGAGTGTGACCAGACAGCAGCCAGGCGGCACTGCATGATGCCACAGAGCACCCAGGAACACCCACAACGGATGCAATGCGGGAGATGGGGTAAAGCTGTCCCTTGGGGACGAGGGAGCACAGAGCTGGGCAGAGAGAGATGGGAACTGCCATGCTGGAGACAGCAGAAATGAGCACAGAGAGTAGCTTAACCCGCACGTGCCACCATCAGATCAGGTCCCAGGTAACGTTTGTAAAAGGTTTGGATTCAAATACAAATCTTAGAGATTTCAGAATCAAATGAATAGTGCACACCTCAGCTGCAGGAGTGAGTTTCCCAGCATTGAAGAGAAGGGCAGAAACTCTATGGAATCAGTTTGCAAGATTTCAGCATCCTTGAATATAAGTTTAAAGTAACAGTTAGCCTTGACTCCAAGCAAAACACGTCCCAGGAAAGCACAAGCACCTCTGCTCACTTCTAGGCTGTATTTATGCTGCAGAATATTTCACTGATTCAAAACCGTGTTTTTATTAGGGACAAACCTCAAACGTTTCAGCAGTTCATTCCAAGTTCAGATAAACAGACAAAAAATCCTTTTCTAAATAGTTTGGGTCTGCAAACCTCGGAAGGCTAGTCCATTTCTGAGAATCTGATATTTCTGGTTTTAGCAAGATGCAGCACAACCCCAAAGCCTCCCTGGAATCAGGAGAAAAATCAATAAAAGAGAAACCCATAATGGTCAAATTATTGATGGCGCCTACAAAGAGAGGATGAAGAATAGGAGTAGGACTTTGCAGCCTTAGTGCAGCTGAATTACTGCATTTCTTCAAGCAAGTCGCTTCATCTCTTTGTGCTTTTCTTTATCCTCTTGCCAATCTTCTACCTGGTCTCTCTCGATCCCTGCAGCCACAAAGACCTATTTTACATAGCTGGGGTTCAATCACCAGCAGGATGGCACCGTGCCTTGGCTGGGGAACCTTTCTGCTCTGATGCTGAGAATAAATAATCCTGCCTGCATCACATCAGAGAAAAGGGCTGTTAGACACCTGGTCCCCCCTGCTGAACGAACAGCGAAGGATGTTTCCAGAGTAAAGGATGAGCTTTGCTGCAGAAATCCCCCCCAGGCCCAAAGCAGCCATTCAGCTGCTCCTGAGCAGGGAGAGCAGAGGCTGGCAGAGACGCAGAGGAGTGGTAAACAAATGCAGAACATTTAGTCTCATAAACATCCTTTGCACTTGTGTTGTTTTTTTCTCTAGTCCCGGGCCTAAAGCTGTCAATGGGATTTTGACCACTTGTTTATGTTGGCTTTTCTGCTTTATATGTTTAAGCTCAGCCTGCAGACTCTGACCAGGAAGAGGAGATGTAATGAACCACCAATTTACGCCTTGCTCCTGGACACTGCATTTTCTCTCTTCACCCCATTTCCAAGGGGTTGTCATTTTCCAATTACCAGCTAATCCATTACAAGGGATTTCACCTGTCTGTGGGCTCTGGCATCACCCTCATTTCACAGAATTAAAACCTGAAGGGAATGCAAGAGACAGGCAGGGAGCAGGAGAGAAGGGGCATTCAGGCTAATTACTACAAAGTAGAGGGAGGGAAAGTCCAAACCCCACAACTCTTTGCATTAATAAACCCAAATCGTGGCAATTACTACAATCCTGGATAATCCAAGCACTAAGCATCTTTACATTTCAGCATGTCTACAGGTTGTAAAAGCACACCAGGGCACCTGCAGCCTCTGTCAGGATGTCACCAGCTGCAAAAAGGTGCGAGTCCCATAAAAACCATGCAAAGGGACCTCAACGTAGTGCCTCTCTCCTCCGCAGCCTGGCCTCAAACCTCATCTCAAAGGAGAAGCACCATGACCACGACCCTCCAGGCTTCCTCCCCTTTGCATCACATGGATTGCACACAACGGAGCTCTACTTGAGCCAGCTTTTCCTCTATGGAGGGAGATTAAAGTCTGCTTTACTCACTGAGCCACACAGCCTCCTACATAACTAATCTGTTTAACCGATGGATTACCGGGCTCCATATTACATTTGTAAGGTTTACGTGCCGCTGTGAAAGCAATCGCGAGATGAAAGCCAGTTTTCTGGGACAGATTAAAGTGATGGTTTGGGAAGAATTAGTTTTTGGTGCCTTTTTTTTTTTTTAATAAGAAATATTGTTCAAAAATAGCGGAAAATAGCTTAAATGAGTTTGAAGCAGAGGCACCGCAGGAGGGGAGCAAATCGATGAAACTGCTAAAGAGAGCTCAACGTTACAAAATATTCTTCTAACTTTTTCTAAAGAGCCAGAACACGTGGGAAATGTGTAATAGTAATATTACAGATGGACTCCCACAGTGAGCATTAGTCTGTGACTCTGGACCCATGTGCCTTCCAAATCTACAGGGTGAGGTGTTGGGTAAAACATTGCACGGCACTGCTGGAGGCTGGGTTTAACGCTCCGTCTCCTTTCCTTCCTCTCCTTGGAGGTGGCTGCTCCCAGCACCCGGTGCTCCCCTTTCCCTGCACCCAGTCACCCCTGCAGCCTCACACCCTTAGAAGCTCACGTTTTATATTTGAGACCCTCCACTGCATTTCTTGCGCTCTCACTACTTTGAAAATTCGCATCAAACACCAATTTCTTGCACACATCCTCTTCCTACAGCCAATTCAACCCAACAAACACCAACACCAGAAATGAGTGAGGGAGAAATGTATGGAAACTGTAGAGACTCAAACTGCAGCAGAAGAGTCAGGGTTGCCCTAAACTCTGCAAGCTGTGTGCTTGTTTTTATTTGCAGCTATTTTGTTCTAGCATCTATAAAACGCTTTGGGAAAAGGCCCTCTTCCAGGGAGTCTGAAGAGCCAGAAGCTCGCAGCTGAAGCACGGAGCTGTCAGGGAATGTAAGTGACATCTCAGAAGGCTGCCAGCAAACATGAAGGCTACATTTTGACCTTTTCTCCCCATTTTTTTTTCACTTGTCAAAGACCAAAGTGGATAATACTGATATTTCTAAGGTTTTAATAAAAAACATCAAAAAAAGCTATTTAAGACTTGGCTTCTTTCCTCCTTTTCATTCCTTGCCCTTAATTTGACCTTAAAGAATAGGAAGAATAATGCAAGTAGACCTTTGAATTACTGCATTTGAAAATATTTCTTTTATAAACTGTCTGGATGTAGTTTGTTGACTCTGAGGACTCCCACCGTATGACAACCAACTTCAAACTAGTTCAGTTGATCAAGACCAAGGCGCAGACCACGGAAATTGCCTTGCCTTCACATGATATAGCTTCAGTCACTAGCAAAAATGTCTCAGTTGGTGCTTTCCCATGTGCATGAGTGCAGATGAAAGTTATTTATGCTCTCTGGCCTTGGAAGGGGACCAGGGACTTGAACCAGGATGCCCCGGCTCCTAGAAGCCTGCCCTGGTCACCAGGATGGCTGCTGCTCTGCCTTCTGCCCTGCGTTGCACAGCCAGACGTCAGAACCTCTCAGAGCCAAAAACCTCTCAGGGAGGGTTTACTGTCTCTACTAGAAGTGGGGCTTCAACAAGTTTGTGCTTTCTGATGAAAAAAGAATGTTTTGCTGAGAGACTTCTAAGTGTGCTCTACTTAAAAGTAGGCTGTAAAGAGAAGGAGAGAGACATACCTCTTCCTCGTGTGTACTGATGAATGTCCTCTCTCTGGCTTTGCAATTAGAAATGGCAATTTTTTTTCTCTTCCTCACCTCTACTCCCAGGTTTTATGCTTTCCTCTAAATGGGATCCTTCATGTGGAGCGATAACAGTTTAATTGAAGGTAGCTGATGGTAATTTTTCTTCCTTCCAATTGACCTACTTGATCTCCTAATGCTCTGTGGAATTGCTTTTACCTCTCTGCTCTGTGGCATGAAAGTCACTGCTAATAATCACTTATCTAACTGCATATGGTCAGACAAATGCAAAAATGCACTGCTCCTTTCTGGAGCTGCAAACCAGAGGAATGGAGGAAGCTGAACACAAGCTTGATGGACTCCAGCACCCAAATAAAATAAAATAAAATAATGCCAGTAGAGTCAATGTCATCCAGTAATGACCATACACCAAAGTCACATTCACATACAGTCTGGGGCTTTTATGTAAATCCTTCATGCTCCCTCGGTATCAACTCCTGGGAGTATTTTCTACTGAAGAAACCTTGGCTGCCACCATTCTGTGTCTTGCAACAAGAGCTATGGGTCAGGGAGTTTGCTCTCTGGGACAATCAGCTCCTCTCTGTAGCTTCCTTAGGAAGCTTCCCAGGCAGAAGGTCCCACATGGCACAACATATTTGCTGTATTACTTCCCCATTTCTCAGTTTCATTCAGCAAAATGCAATTTCATTTCAAGTGGCATAAACGCCAAGCTGGATTAGATCAATTGCTGTCTTCTCCACCCTCAGGAGGAAAGGACCTGGGCAATCTGAAATGCTATCAGCAGTAACACACAAAACTACAGCTACTATTCTTGAAAAGTAGGTCAATCAGCCAGATTACATCTTGACGGAGGATCACTAGGTCTGACAGATGGCTGAAAAAATAAGACTTGAAATGAAATAAATAAATAAATGAATAACCCCCTAAACAAGACCCGAAGCGTTTGGTTATTAAATGAGAAGTCTCAGGAGGAAAGAGCCAACTCTCCAGATAACAACCAAGGATGAACGCCTGCAGCCATACACCAGGAGCACTGTAACAGCTCATCTGGGGACAGAGGCCGGAGCGCAGGCTGTGAACTGGTTGCCCCTGTCAGTACTAATAGACTGATCAGTTTCATTGAAAGAGGAGAAAAAAGCAAATATGCCTGAGCTGAGGATGACAAATGCTTAGCTGCTCCTGTAGTGCTGGGTGCAAGCAAAGCAGCTGAGCTGCACGAGCCCCAGCACACTGGAAGACACCTCTGGCTACCTCCCAGCACTTCAGAAGTGGACCTGTTAACTTCTACCCCTTCTCTCCTCTCTCAAGCAGCTGCTAAATATCAGCAGGCTTCTCTCTGCGAGCGGGCTGCCATCCCACCCCACTCTGGCTTAGTTCCTTTAAGAGCAGCTGGCGAAAATCCAAGGAAATTATACAGACTGAATCATTCTCATCCATATGCTGGTGGAGCCCTTCAAAGAACCAGCGGATCTGTGAGGCATGACATCTCTTTGCAAGGCCTGTGTTGACTCTCATCCAATATATTCGGCTAATCCCTCACCATAAAAAAAATTATATTCACACAGTTCTCGCCTGTTGCAAAGCTTTTTGGTCTGGACCACTCTCTGTGCTCAAGTCAACAACAAACGGTCAAAAATCATCAGCCTAACACCCCAGATCATCTTCGCTGGCTAATCACAAAGCATACATTTTTAAAAAGATAATGCATCACCAAACATGATTTATTTATTTATTAATACTTAGGCTGAGAATATCTTGCATTCCAAACCATTAACTAGAAGGAAGAGCCAGAGTCTACAGTTTCCCCTTAGATGTAAACGGAGTCAGAGGATTTCAGGAGTTAGAGGATTTAAGAAAAAGCACACGGTATTGTGAGACACGCTATAAAAGGACAGACATAAAGAACATGGAAGTATGCTGCAACCGCTTTGAGACATAAATGGACACAAAGACACTGTCTCAAGGAGTCTGCACACGAAATCAAGGTTGATTTGATTTGCAAAAATCTTGCAGCCAGACTAGAATTGCCTATTTTTGACTATGCACTGAGTCTCTGTGGTTGCAGCACATCCATCAGAGGAGGTTCTGACCATGGCCATGAAAGGTGGCAGACGCATGAAGATCAAGAGAATAAAGAACCATTTCCAAACAACTTGACTGTACTGCAAGAAGCACCTTTATGATCTTTTCCCACATCCAAGCAACAGGCCTGCTCTCTGACAACAGAGAGATCAAAGGCCTTTGGGTTGTCATTAGCAGACAAACTCAATAGAAGTTGTTTACTTCACCCAAGCTAATGGCACTGGAAATATTTAATCAAAAAATGGACACACTCTCTCTATTACTGCCAAGATGATTCAGAAGGGGCCACTTAAATCTATTTTGTCAAGCCATTATTCATCCCCTGCTAATAGACCTTTATGGAGAGCCCCTTTGAATAATGTGCATTCGTGATTTGCGGGCTGTGTACTGGCATTAGGAGACGAGGCGCATCAAGAAAACACAACAGAGGACTGCTGATGGGAAGAGCAGATTGGGGAGCGTGTTTAGTCTACAGCTGACAAAGACCTTGACTTAGTCATCTATTAAGCCCAAGAAGAAGAAACTGAAGTAGGCTGATGGGGAAATAAGTTCAAGGAGAGGATAGTTCTCCAGAAAACTTTGAGCAATCTGCTGTAATTGAACTCTGAGCGTTGAGGGAAAAAAGGAAAAGATGAAGACCAGGAGAGCTTTTCTACAGAGGTTCAAGGATCTTCATGTAGAAGAAAACAAAAACATTGGGTGGTCATCAGGAGAAAATTTGGTGGTGCGATTCCCACTACAGCAGGGATTGCCTACTTGAGCCTTGATTCTTGGGTCATCAGGGGAAGGTTCAGTGCCTACAATGAGATGCCAAGCGTCAGGACTCCCAAGCTCTTTTCTTAACTCCTAGCTTTGTAACTGCCTATTTTCTCACGTGGTCCTCAACATGTATCAGAGATTCAGGCACAGGCAGCTCCTCACGGGCTTCCCTCGTGCAGAGACTTTCATTAACTGAGGATGCTCACGTTGTGGAGTTGTGCTACAAGTTATAAAATGACTTATGACCCTCATATACAGACTGGAACTTGCCTTCAAGCAAGAGGATGGACTGGGTGAGGTGAGCTCTATCTGCTGTGATCTTTGTGACTCTGGGTGAAAAAGATTTCTTGGGTTGTTAGTTCCAAGCCACTGATATTGTGGGTAGCTACACGTTCCTGCTCTGTAAACCGATGAAGTTTTATCCTCAGGGTCATTTTTCTGGAGACAACAGAGTTGTGGGAACATTCAGATCTCCAAGATGAGACTGCGTTTGGTACAGGCTCAGATTTGATGTAGTTTCTCTGTAGCTTCCAGAAACACTCATGAAGACCTTAAGATTCAAAAGCTTCATCAGCATTGAAATGATTATCTGCAAATCCACATCTGTAATACAGGCAGCAACTCCTCTCCTTTCTGCATCAAAGACATATGCTGGGAGTCAGCAGAACAAATTCAGGGAAAATCCACCTTTCCTCCCCTCTAGCAAGCCCAAAGCAACCCAGGCAATTGTTACAAGCTTATTTTTGTCCCTGAGAAAACAATGCTGCAAACAGCCCAGGGTGCTCTACCCTGCAGCCAAAGGAGGCAGATGGGAACTTCAGATCTGCCACACTGTTCTTGCAAGTGAATTATTGATACATTCTTCTCAGCCATGAGCATCACACTAAAGTGGCAATTAAAACCATCCACAATGATCAGAAAGAAAAAGCAAAGACGGGAGGCTACAAAACCAGAGTCTGTATTTGCTGATGGAATATAATGAAATAAAACCCCTACTAAAACAGAGAAATAACAATTATATCAGCCCTAATAACAGAAGCACTAATTCAAATTATTGTAACTCACTGGTATTACGAGGCTGCTGTGCCATCCTGCCAGAGAAGTAGGGCTGCTGAAACCCGGGAGCAGAGACTCTTTCCTGGGGCTGCTGCAGTGGATGCACTTGGTTTTGGAGGCTGTTAGTTCAGCCTGGGTGCACTGGGCAAAGGGGTTAGTCACGCTAACACTAATTACACTGCTAATGGTAACAGTAACAACACCTCTCAAATCATCAGCACTGATGTTGTGAACGCCAAAGCGATGCAATTAGGCACTGCTGTCACTTCAAGTGGAGCTGGCAGAGAAAAGCAAAGGTAAGAGAGGTAGCACATGCCTTCTGATTCACCAGCTCGCCGCAGTTTCCCTATGGAAGATGCCATGGCTGGCCCTGGTCCCCTGCATGGGCCGTGCTATCCTCCATGCTGCCTTGTACCATGTCCATGGCCCCGCCGTGCACAGGACCTGACTGAAGCACACGGCTCTGCCATCCCACTGCTCACCACCATGCATTCACCGGGGGGAGATCTGCCAGAAGGAGCAGACAAAGCAAAACAACGCATTTCATTTACAGTCTTCATGCGTGCCACACTCAAGTTTTCCTCCTGGCAGCATTCCACACCCCTGCCATGGCTCTGGCCGCAGCGAGGGCCAGGCAGAAGGGAAGGGCTGCTCCTGCTCCAGCTGGCCCTGCTGCACGGGGCTTTGATCTGTGCTGAAGAGGCAACCCCAGGAAAAAGCCAAAACGATCCGTATCTTCCACACAGCAACATCAGTTTTCATATGAAACAGACAACACAAGGTTTTATTTGTAGAGAGTGGGAGTGAAAGAACTGAGATGCAATCTCCAGTGCAGTGGCTTTAATAAACTAGCAGAGCTAAACCAACCACATGCAAACACTGAGCGCTGGAGAAAGCAACAGAGCTTGCAAAGGTTTCAGCCCCAGTGGAAATCCTCCTCACGGGTTTCCAAAGCAGATAGACTGTGGTGAAAGCTGTCAAATTACTTTATTTCTTAGCCCCTGAAGTGTCTAGGGATGGGAAACACAGTGGATCTCAAGCAATTATTTGCTAAACATCAGGACTTGCTCAAATGCTCTTGCTTGAGAAGGAGATGAGTGTTTCCATGGCAATGAGCTATTGCCTTGGTGACCATGGGCCTGGACGGGTGCTGCGAAACCACCACGACCCTTGGACACCTGAGCACAGCAAGGGGTTTCCCCCTTTGCTGTCTAATGATGTTTCCTTTCATTTCTGAGCTCATCCTTGTCTAGAAGTTGCCGTGGGTGGCTGTGCCAGGGACAGAGGCCTAAGTCACCACAGAAACGTGCTCTCCTCTGCCCAGCCCAGAGCAGCCGTATCTGTCAGCTGGGCAGACACCAACCCTAGGCCTCATCCTGAGCAGTGCTGGGCCTCTATCTGAAACCTATAAAATTAAGAAAGCAGAGGAGGCTCAGGACTTCATACATCAGAAGTACACCAATCTAAATGAGTTTAAACCTTTTAAGAGAGGTCAAACTGAGATGTAGCTGTGTTAACAAGGCGAAGGAGGGAGCCTGCACCTAACGAGGCAGCTCTGTACATAAACAGGTATCCTCCTGGGCATGAAGTTCACCTAGATTTTTGTGTAAGACCAAAAAATACCCGTGTCTCCTCCAAACAACCTTCAGATAAACTTCATGCTATCATAAAAGCTTCAGCCTGGGCTGATATAACAGAAAACTGTTGCATCTCTACTTTTGAGAACCTCCACTGTTTTCCTTCCCAACTTTTATCGCTGAAACACACACTTCTTCCCAGCGACCAGCAGTCAAAAACCAGATCGACCTGAAGCATTACAGTAATTCTTTTCAAATTTGTATAAGCCCTGCACTTTGCAACTCCAAAGTGGTTTCCATGGAGATGCTAAAAAAACAGAATGACACCTTCTGGGTGCTCAATTTGGTACAGTAAAAACTTGGGTGAGTGGCAAACGTGGGGCGAGAGGAGAGAGAGAAGGGAATTAGAGCCCCAGAATGCGACTGCTTACACGGAGCAGCAGATAAGGGGGTCAGTTACTGCTGCAGCTGACAGGCGTTAACCAAACTGACACGCTGCACTCAGCATCACACAGAGTTTAATTAACTGCAGGCAAAGGGGCATTCATACAGGGGAGGACAGCCTGCCCAATTTCCTTACAGTGTGGACGTGATAGGGAGAGGGAGGGACGTGAGCATCTGCGAGGCAGAAGCAATCCCTGTGCATTAAGAGGTTTCTCAGAAGTGCACCGAAGCTGTGTTTGGCTGCCTCTCTGAGCAGCTCTATCTCCTTAATCTGAAAAACTGGGCAGAGGAGTCCAAATCTTGCAACTTCCTACACAGCCTATTTTAGAGCCTTAAAAACAAAAACAACACACAACAGGAAGGATGTGATTACTAGGAATATGTCTGAACTCTCCCACACCCTGGCCCCATCAATCTTGACAGCTTCTCCATTTGCACCATTAAATGGAGCATCCCCAGGCCATCCCACCCCATCCCATCTGCATGGTCCCGCTGGATCAGCACTCAGCCTGCACCAGGGTCCATGCCTGACATCCATGCTAGGGCCCAGCTTGGCTCTGCTCTGCCTTTTCCAGGCACGGTGGCACATGGAGAAGCCCACAGCATGGCTCAAACATCATTTCTCATGCTGAGAAATGCCCTGAGCCACACTGAACCTGAACTTGAGCGTAGAAACCCTATAGAGACACAGCCATGAGCCTTGAGCTTTGGCTCTGATAAAATCTTCTGTATTTAATACACCTAAAATGCTATTAAAGCAAAGGTCAAAAGTTTCAAGAATTTCAAATAAGGACATACAATTAGAAAAGTATTTGCTTCAGATGATGACAAATAACCCCAGACTGGAGAAACTCAGAAAATATCTGTTCTTCACTCCAGTGGGATGACGTGAGGTCCTCTGCAGCACTGTTTTACACACTTTCCCAAGAGCCTAAGCTTGTTAACCTTCATTTTACTGCATGTTTTCAGAGAAGTGACAGCTGCAACAACAAATACGGCATGCAGATTTCATGCTATAGTTAAAAAATCAAATACGTATGAATCCCTCTGCTATTATACACTGACTAGCAAGGGGAAAAAAAGGAGTGAGAGGAAATCTATAGCATTAAATCATTTCTGAAACACAAAAGGACTTCTGCAAGCTCAGGTGGGAAACATCTGCTTCACAGTTAGCTGCAGGGTTGGTATCTATCTGTTGGTCTCAGCCTGCTTGTCCATCACTAACTCACAGGTTAAACAGTCTCAGGAACAGAGAGAATGTGTGCACAAGACGGAGTGGAAGCACATACATCCCCAGCCATCCCCACTGCAGCAAGGGAGGGATTTCTGCTACTATGGTGGGTAGCTGTATATGCTGGTACTCTGGCAATTGGAAGGGATATAAATAACAGAATTCCAGCCTGAACCCTGGGAGACCCCAAGGTCTCTCTCTCTTCTGGTTCTAGGGGTCTTCAGAGGTGTTTGCAGCTCCTGCAGTCCTCAGCACAAACTGAGATTTCTGGCATTTAATGCCCCTGCACTTCCATGCTGTGCAGCACAGCCCCTTGTACCTTGTCACACGCATCAGCTGGTATCTGCCAGTACTCCAACACACTATATCACTAGTTCTGCACAAAGACACTCAAGATGCTGATCTCTTGATCTGGCAGCTTCAAGAGACCTTAGCACAAGTGAGAAACATGGTCCCTGTAACACAGGCCATTTGCAAGAAGATAATTGCCCAGCAACCCACGCTGCTTTCAGACTCTCTGGCTGAAAATCACCTACACAAATGACTTTAAATTGTTTGCACTCCCAGGCAGCAGTGACCAGAGATGAACAGTGCTACCTAACACAGCTGATAGCTCTGAACCCTTCACAAACAACAGGAGAAGACTGATTCTCTCCCACGCTGAGCAGCTCCCTACGGTTCAATTTATTTCCTACTGGTTGGATTTGGGGCAGGTTGGAGCTGTGAAGTTTCTGCCTAGCTCTGAGAGCAGGGAGCACATGGAGAACTCCAGGTGTACATGCTCCTATACCAGAACAGCATTTATCATTCCATGAAAAAGCTCTCTCAACACGGGGAGTGATACCATCTACCATGGGGAATGTACAGCGTCGCTGTGAGTTCTGTTTTAGCCAGGGAGTTAAATGAGAAATGAGTGCTGCCCCAAGGCTCCACAGGTAGTGCTGCTAGAAGCAATCAGCACACTCATGCTTCACAAACCACCTCAATCCAAACTAATTTTAAAGCACAGACAAGCCCATGTATAGTCATGCCGAGAGCCAGAGAACTACAGGATCCGTCTGTCTGCAGCAAGCTCAATTCCCTCTGGAGTACATAAAATAAATAAAAGTTTTTTCCTTCTGCTGCTTTCTCCTGGGGGCACTACGGTAAAAAGTTTTGGATTCATCTGTGCATGGGACAGGGTAGGGAGAGAGGAGGTATTCATTTGTACAAGTATCAGATAACTGAGAAACAAAATGCCTTCAGTGGGGGGAGAAGCCAAGGGGCCTTCCTGCCCCGGGCTCCCCGGGGGCAGATGACCGGTGCTAGCAAGCTTACTGCCTGTGCTACAAGGCTGTGCACAGTGTTTTTCCCAAATTGGGAGTCAGGCTGCCTTTAAGGCTGTAAACCAGACAGAGCAAACAAAAATAGAGCTTGAAAAGAATGCATGCAGGCATGCCAAATCTCCCTCATTTTTGAGTAAGAGTGTCTCGCTCCTTTCAGATGTAGCTCTCTCCCCACACACCTCTCCAATTCATTTGTAACAAAGCATCCTGATCTTGTAACAAAAGATTCAGAAGGAGGTTTCAAGGAGGCCTTTAAAGCTTCATTCATAATTCTGGATAATCTCACTGTCCTAGTGGGAGAACCCTGGTTAAAACCCAAGGAAAATTCATGACTAAGGTTGACAGCAGCAGTAAACATACCTGCTTATTCCTTGCAGTGAGTCTTCTGCTCTGGCAAAAGGAGCTAGACTGTTACCCTGGGCATCTTCAATCTTTTGCCTGTCAATCCTCAGCACTGAGGAGATGGCAGCGTACAGGACACCTCAGCAATGCCACCAGATCTCCAATCAAAGCTCACGGAACAAATTGTCATCATTTCATATGTACTGCCAAATACTAACCCCACTTTGCTCTTAGGTGTGCAGGTATTTCTTCCACCAGCTGACAGCTGGGAACCACCAGTCCATACACACTGTTAGCCCACAGCCCAGCATCGTCAGGTAACACCTCGCCCTGTCTCTGCTCTGTCTCCTTGTGCTGTGGTCCACATCTCTGTGCTACACTTCTGTTGCATCTGCTTTGAATCTGGAATGTAGACTTGGTTTTGCAGAGTCTACCTGCAACTTTCAGGCATAAACACTGGTGCTGGGAGAGGCATAGCCCTCTGTTCCCATTCTCACTGTTATTATTACTCTCTGTCTCGTGGTGGGGTGATGTACACAGAATAAAACACAATCCTTGTCTTGGGGAACAAAAAATCCAAGAAAACAAAAGATGGATGCAGACAGACTGGGAAACGTAAAGAAGCAACGAGACAGCCTTGGCTAACATGGGAGGTGGTGATCCTGCAGATCAGCAGTCACATCCTGCCCAGAGCTCCTGAGACAGCCCAAGCCACTCCATGCTTCCCACCACTCCAAGGCACATTCCTCTCCAAGCCTGCTGCAAGGCGGCACTCGCTGACAGCCAGCAGGAGGGCACAGGCTCAATGCAACGCCATGCTCTTGGTCTGTGAAAGCCACCTTCTTCATTACAGGCTCTCTCTCATGGCAGTTCCCCTTTGCAGCGAGCAGACACCCCGCTGTCCAGCTGTGTCAAACCTCCCTGCCTTGGAGCACATTAGAGCCATTGTCAGCATAGCATTTGAAGCTGGCTGCCCAGGGCTGTGATTTACGCACATTTTTGTGATGAAATGCAGCTGGCAAGTGCACTCTGCTTTCATTCTTGAGGCTATATTACACTTGGTTTATTTTACCTGCCAGTTGAAATGCAAACAATCTGTCTACGTTCTATATATAACCACCCGTTGCCATCATGTGTGCTGGGAAGCAGGGGGGGGTTTCACGGACTCAGCCTCAGAGGGCACCGTGACTGTCTCAGCTGACTCTCAGCGTGACCCAGATGGAAGAATGCAGCTGGAGGGTCCGGCACGCCGCGGCCACGTGCTGCTGGCACTGAGCAGAGCACCAGCCTGCATGCAACTGTTTATGCTGGGGAGCACGTTCCTGTCACCTGCTTAAGGAGTCAGCTCGGCAGGGAGCGGATGCGATTTATATGGTCCAGCCGTCACCACAGAGAGCAACTAATGGCGTAAGTGAGGGGAAGGAACTGAGCCATTGGTGGTGGTAAAATGTGCCTACAGCTCTGTGGGGAATGAACTAATATTATTCCCTAGGCCAATGAGCACATCTATAGGAACTGGATCAGGCTGCAAGCTCCCTCGCCATGAGTAGCTCCGTTGTTCTCCCGACTCTCCCCTGGCTGCTCAGTCTGTCAGCACTCAAATGAGTTATTACGCTCAGTTTCTGCACTGGAGAGGTGCTGTTCCTGTCTGGTAGGAGGCAGAGGAAGAGAAGGATCTCTAGTATGCTTTCCCTTATATAGTAAAAAAAAATATACCAAGAACATACAATCCAACAGAGGAAAACGGAACGGCAGAGGAGTCAGTTAAATTAATTTAAGAGAAAAGTCTCCATGAACACCACTCATGGCAGGCTTCCCATGCAAGGATGTGATTTACACCCTTTGCCATGAAGGCTGCCAAGGTCCAGCAGATGGGGATCCAGCCCAGAGCCAGGACACCTGGCTTGGGACTGCTAACATTTGCCATCCGCCATGTTACGACAGAAGCACTTCTTGCCTTCGGCCCTCAATTCCCTGTGACATGGGAATGAAACGTTACTTTGCCAGGTGTAAGTGCTCACCCATGGGCTGCTGCTGGCCCTGATCATAAACCTTGCAGCCTGAACCATGCAGAGGAATAACAAGCCTGGTGGCACTTGTGGGAATGTCCCAACAGTGTCTGTAAGCAGAAAAGATGGCTCAGAGAGCACTGACAAACGTGGTCTGGAGAGCACTCAGAAGATGGTGTGATCTTGGTGCACAAGGGGATGGGAAACACCTCTCTTCTCCAAGGTCTCCAGATAAAGCCCTTCGCTCCCCTCCCCAGAGCTGGGGACAGAATTTGGGTCATCGCAAAGTGTTTGCTGAATGAGTCCAACTCCCATTGCTCTGCTCAGGAGACCTGACACAATATTCTCAAAGCTTCCCTACCAAAGCAGCACCTGGGGAAAGCCCCACACTTACTGCTGGGACCTCAGAGGGCAGCAGGGACACACTGGGCTGAATTCACCCATCCTGGGCTGGGCTGGTGGGAATCTGCTTGCTTCAATTCCAGTCAGTGCATGAGTTCTTAAAATTGCATCATACGAAGTTTGAAGAGTGAACAAGTTTTACTAGCTGAAAGTCAGAGTCTCTGATCAGGATAATATTTTATTGACTCACAGCTCAAAAGGAATTTCAGCAATTTGCTTCAAACATGGCTGAAAGATTCAACTTTACTTTTTGAGTAAGTGCTGAGCTTTCCAGGCCAAAACAATTTTTCAAGCCAAAATTGACAAATGCTCACTAGAGAAGCTGCTTGCTACCTTAAATCACACTGAATTACTTTTACTCCAGAATAAAAAAATGTGCTACTCAAACCCAATACTCCTCTTACACTGATAAGCCATGGACCATTGGGTGCCCACCAAGGTCAGCTCCAACCTACTCCGAAGACAGCTGCTCTGAATGAAACACGCCACGGGTGAGGGATCAGAAAACCAATTAAAAGCTCTTTGAACAGCAATAGCTTGGAACAAATACTAATTTGTACTTCTCTTCTGAGAAGTGAATATAAAATAGCATTGCTAGTGCCATTTGATGTAAATTGAACCTTTTATGTGGAATCATTACAAGTATCAGCAGCTACTTCTGCAGATTCCTCTGGGAAGACAAGTGGGGGTCTCTCCTCCCAATTTAAAACAGTCAGGGATCCTCAGGGATGAATGTGGAGCTTGCCCTTCAGGAGGGAGATGACCAGCATCTCACTTGGACAAATGAACAGGATTCTGTCCTTCTGCCAAACAATGGGAGAGCTGGGAGTTGAGCTCTCCTAGCAGGACTGAGCTCTCGTCTCACTTTCACGGCCTTGATAACAGATGACAATTTGAGTCTACCACCCTTTGCCAGGGCTGAACTCGCCCTGCAGCAGAGGCTGAATTATTCTTTCAGACCACACAGTGAAGCACAGGCAGGAGCTGACTCTGGGACAAAAAGGCACCAGCTTTCAGCAGCAGAGAGGCACTTGGACACCTGGCTCCTGGCACAGGACTCACGTTTGCTAAGCTCCACACGGCCCCAGTGCATGGCAGAGGGCACCCTTCTGCAGTGCACTGCTCCTGCCCGGGTGCTGCAGTACCATGGCACGCTCTCAGATGCTCTGGAGAACTGTCAGCTGCAATGAATGCACAATAATATCATCCAATTTATTGAAATTGCCTGGAAGATTAATGCAAGGATCACCTTCCTCTTTGTGCTTGGCTTTCCTCATCTGTGGGAGTGCCTATTTGTGCTTGAGACAGACAAATATATAAAGCATAAGAGGAAGGGGGAAAAAAAAAAACCACCTCCAAAGCAGCCAATTAACCTTTGAAATACAAGTTGTGCTGATGCTAACTAACAGCATCCTGTAACCTCCTAATTACCACCCTTGTACAACCTGGCAGTTGGAGATGGTCCTGGCTGTTAACCCGGCGGATGCGCTGTGCGGGAGGATCCGATTGCCACTAATGACTGAAGTCCCAGGGAAACTCACTTGCCTTCATCAGCTGCCTCCTGCTACCCGGATCTCCTGGCACAAACCGGCTGTGCTGCCATGAAATCCTCAGTTTGCCTCCAAGAAGAGCTGCCTGCTAAAGGGCAGCTCCGTGCAAAGCTGCTCCAGCATCTCCTTTTCCTCCCCATGAATCTGCTGCTGGTACCTCACTTGTGCCTTTAGCCACGGGACAGGATCCTTGCCTAAGAAGGCAGAGATATTCAAGACCAATCTCAATGCCTACCTGTGCAGCCTGTTGCAGGCAACCTGCTTTGGCAAGGGGGCTGGACTCAATGATCTCTAGAGGTCCCTTCCAACCCTTGCAAGTCTGTGATTATAAATGGGCTCCATGCATTAAATGGGGCGGTGCCAGCTGTGTTAGCCAAGAACAGCCAAAGTAAATGTGTGAGCAGACTGCTGTGAGCTTCAAACTCCAGTTTGAAGGCACATTCAAGTCCTGAGGGAATTTGGATATGGACAGGTCCCTTTCATACACCTGGAGGTAGCATCGGGTGCTGCTGCAGTGCAGACAGAGAGCAGCCAAAGCGCTGCTGTGGCACAGGCACCACCTTGCCCTGCAGCTACTATGGGGGCCAGTGGAAAAACGATGGGAGCCATCAGGTTTTGCCTCCAGCCTGGAGGCACCTGGCGGTCTCGATTTCCTCGTGCAGAAGGCAGGGACAATGATGCCTGCCTGCCTCCAGAGGGCTCCGTGTGACTTCTCCGCAGAGCGATGCCACCTCCCAGGATGAAAGGTGAGATAACACAAGGACTGGTACTGCTCTCCGCTCCATGCTATGTGTTGTTCAGTACCCTCCACCCCTGCCACACACACAGGATTGATGCCTTGGCTTTGAACAGCATTCAGCTGAAAGTGAATGCAGTGTGCCCATCTATTTGCAGAGCCACTGATCTCTGTATGGAGTCTGAGAAGCCAGAAAAGAAAAGCAAGCAGTTGCTAATGAGTTTTTTTAAAGGGATTGTGCATTTCCTTACAGATGGTGATGGTTGGGGAGGGCTTCCCTGTAACATTTGCAATGATTGCAGCCCAGTTTAACAAAACCAGTTGATGGCTGTTCAGCAAAACAAATGGCAAGAATCAGGACCGGGGAACCTGTGTAAGCTGTTCCATCCAGAGCAAACAGCTCCATGGTCGGTGATATTTTGCAGGCCTGCAGAGCCCGTGCTGCTGAGAGGGCAGGGGGCTTCCCCAGAGCCTGAACCTGGCTCACTGGGTAACACTAAACAGCTCAGGGGAGCAAGGAAAGAGGAGAGCCAGGAAAACAACAGAGAGTGGCCTTCCTTGTAGGCAGGCTCCTACACCCTTGGGGAATGGCCTCCAGGTTTGCCTCTGGGAGGATGAAGGAGGAGATGAAGGTAACGTGCCTGGCTAACAGCCTGGGGAAGGCTCATACCTTCACACCTTTTAACATCTGCTCTAAGCAGGGGTGTGGAGCAACATGGCAGCACCCCTCACATAGCAACTAGAAAGCTGTGATTAAAGTGTTTTCCCTGGCACGGAGCATGGCATACCCAAAATGAGCCATTTTTTACCTCCTTGCCCCATCCCAACGCCATCCTGGAGGTTGGTGACAGCTTTGCTCAGGCATCTGCTCCTTATCTCTCCCCATATCCAGCCCTGCACCCTGAGCCTCGCAGCCAGTTCTCACAGCAGGAGTGCTGTGGGTTCTGAAATCACCCCGCTTTGCTCACAGAAGCCCCAGACTTTCATGCCAAACAGTATGGGAGCCCAGAGCTTTTGGATGGTGCCTCAGCCTGGGCGATGCCCTGGAGGTCACTCTGTTGATAGGAGAGTGCTTGGGAGAGGTGTTTCGAGGCTGAGCTCTGACAGCTCTGCTCCTCGTTATCCCTGCTGTGCATCAGAGATGCTTCATGGTCAGGCACGTGGAGGAACTTTTACAGGTTTCACTTCAAAATTCCTCCCTTTTTATTGGGCCCAAGCTGGGCAGTGCCTGCGAGAAAAGCTGGCAGGAATCTGATGATCCCTAGCCAAAAGCTTCAGAATCTTTATTGCCATTGGCTTTGAGATGATTTAAAGGAAATCTTTTACAAGGTAAGATCCAATATAAACCTGCCGGCTAGAGCTTTTCTTCGTTAGCAGCAAAGATGTAATTATCACAATTTGCCTTTGTACGAGTGATTGAGGACAGACTCCACGTGATCCCCGGGCTCTCTCACTGCAGTCTGCCTGAGTTTTCCCCCAGCACCCATCACAGCAATATCCAAGGACTGACAAACGTGTATCTGCCTGACAAAAGAGTATCCATGCAGAAATGCAGCTGCTGTGAGGAATGAATGGTCTATTCAAAGGTGACTGACAAGGTGTATTTCCTAATTTTCAAACTTGTTGTGGAACAACTAACCAGACAGAAAGCTGACAGTGACAGCTATTTCTTTGTTGAGTTTGGACTGTAAGCATGAACTAATTTATTATTGCACAGCTGAGCTTCGTGTGCTTTAGCTGAGTACTTGCTTTTCTGAAAGAAAGTATGCCTCAGTATGGCATACGGCAGCTCAAAACACCTGAGTGAGGAGAAAACAGGAGTAACACTGGAGGATTATTTGTCATGGTCCTGAGAAGGACTGAATCCTGGAAAGTGATGGAGAAGAAAACGCAGAGCACCCTGCCTTTGGATGTACCCTGCTGCTCTGTCTGCCCTTCCTCCTCCCTCCCGAACAGACTGTGGCAGAGAAGGGGAATAGCTTTATAAATATCGTCTTGTTCTTTATTCTTTAGGGGAAACATGAGGGAGCACTGGATGAACTTTTGACCAGAAAATCAGTATGAAGATCTGCTGGCCTTGCTGGGAAGCATTTTCATCACCCAGTGCAGAGGCAGCATGAGAAACTCCAGAGCACGTCTTCAGAAAACAGTTGAAAGCAACCATTTTTTTCTGAGAAAGAAAAGCACAGCTTTCCCAGAGTGACCAACTGGAGGCACCAGATGACTCACCTCCCTCTCCCATCGCACAGCCCCTTGGCTCCCATCAGCCAGCAAGGACAAGCTGCCCTCAGCTGCCAGCACTGCTTTCTGCCATCACCACGTTCAGACTAACGCTGGGAGCAGCGTGATTTCTCTTTCTTCCCTCCAAGCACTCAAAAGAAAGATCTGCTTGCGCCCTATGAGATCAAATTAAACATTTTGCAGCCTTCGGGGAGAAACTCACTTTTTTTTTTTTTTTTTTTTGTTTTCCTTTGTTGTATTGCCTGACAGTTGAAGTTTTTATTTACAGGTCCAGGATCAAAGCAGCGGCTTCTACGTGGGTGGAGGTGGAGCTCCCGGGGAGGTCAGCCTCATACCTACGTACCACTGTGCACCACTACGAGCAGACCAAAGGGTAGCTCCACCAGAGCATGCTCATATGAATAATTCACAGCAGATAACTTACACCGCCAGGCTTTGAGCTGCCAGGTCCTAACACATTTAAACTCTCTGCACCTCAGTGGTGCTGACAGACACCTTCCAGGCTTCTCACACACAAAAAGACGCTTCTGCTCAACACATGCTGTCAGGATCCAGCCCTCAGTCCCATTTGGTGTTTACAACGTGCATGAAAACCACTCATTCCCCCTCCAACACAGCTTTGCCACAGCCACCCCATGCCACCACAAAGCCATCACGCCACGAGAACCTGACACCGCAAACCCTCACGGCTCTTGAGGCCAGCCCCGCACTCACCTGCTCGTGGTACTCAATGCCCATGCTCAGCGTGTTGATGAGAATGGCAATCATGATCCCTCGGTTGAAGTACTTGCTCTCCACGATCCTCTTCAACTTGCTGCCAAACGCCTTCCACAGGCGGGTGACCTTGTTCCTCTCCTTGGGTTTCTTCTTCTTCCTCTTCCTCCTGCCCCGCTGCTGCTGGAGCTGGTCCCTGTGGTCGCCATGCCTCAGGTCCTGTGTGAACTCATAGACG
Source organism: Penelope pileata (assembly GCA_013396635.1). Lineage (NCBI taxonomy): Eukaryota > Metazoa > Chordata > Aves > Galliformes > Cracidae > Penelope > Penelope pileata. Next base: position 318,451 of record WBMW01006028.1, read on the forward strand.
CCATTGCTGTCGGAGTCGCAGCTGTCGGACTCACTGAAGGCAAACTCAGGGTCCTCCAGGAGGCTGGCACAGAAGGGGCAGTCCTGCAGCTCGCAGGTCAGTGTCCCACCTGGAGGGCTGGGCAGCGGGCAGGCCACACTCAGCCCCGACAGCCGGCTGGGCGTCCGCCGCAGACCTGCAAGGGGAGACGCACCGTGAGGCCCTCGCACCCATGGCCTCCCCTCAACATGGTGGGCCAGGACCTCTGTGTACCACATGAGTAGTGCTGGGCTTGCCCAGGGCCGAAGTGGCTCCTGCCACATCCTCAACTAAATGCAATACCCTAATAGAGCCTTCCAAGCCCTAAAACCTGCCCCTCCATGGATGTGGGGCTGAGGGACCTCTCCACACAGTGTGGCGGCCATTTTGTGCTCTGCTGCTCTGGGAGAATTGACTGGCACACCTCTCACTTTCAATTATTTTTGATTATGTCTGACCAAGCTAACATCATTAGTGGCGATCTGAGTGCTATCAAGCTGCTACACCCAATTTAGGCAGCACTTCCATTTAGATAATAATGAGGAGGGAGAGGGAGAAATGGACCAAAGGTGGCTACAGACCACGGATCACGGTTTGGAGAGTCACGTAGTCCCTTCAGTCTCCTTCATCCCTCCTTCAGCCTTTAATAAAGCTCAGGTGTATTCTTTACTTGAGGCACAAGACTGAGTGTTCAGGGCATTTTAAAATCAAACACATTATCACGTTTTGTGGTGTGAGGAGAAACGCTGGCTGCCCTCACGGGGCCAGGGTACAGTGATGACGTGGGCAAGCACGACAAGGATGATTCAGGTGGAAAGGGAATCAGATTTTGTTCCTTCATATTCAGTAACCAAATTCCTAATTTCCTCGTATGCAGTAACCACATATTAATGGCAGGAAAAAAAGCAACAGGAATGCAATACCACTTGCTGTTCAAGCATCAGCGTACACTTTTCTTGATGGAAATGGCATGCCCCTTCCTGGAGGGGTGGATGGGGACAGACAGATGCATTTTAGGGAGACCATGCAAAAGGCATCGAGTGGATGCTCCTGGCTCTGGTCCCAGGAGCTTGGAGCTCACCCAGCAGTAACACTGCTGATCTCAGCCACTCCTGGCTGACACTTGAGGACATCTTCAGAGAGAAGGCAGCAGCAAACAAAACACAGCACCTTGTTAGACTGAAAGCTGAGTTGTGACAGAAGTCAAAATATATTTTACTTTCCCGAATGTCACTCAGATATCATTGGCCTTCAAAATAGTCTTGCAGGAGAGGGTGGTCTTCCTCCTGGCCTTTACAACAAAGACACCAGGAGGATCAGAAATATCTGCCCCCTCACTCAACCTGCAAGGAGCACTGGTCAGCACTGTACATCAGCACGGTGTTTCTGATGGGGATTAGTCTGATGAGGAAACACTGCAGCACGGACCCAGTAGCACGGATGGCAGAGGCAGTGGGCTCACCAGACATCCTGAATGCTATCAAAGTGTTAAAAACTGTATGAAAAACACTGGCGCCACAGATGTCTTCAAAATACCAGAGTCTCCTTGGCTGCCTGCTAAAATAACCTCCCAGCATTGCAGGACACGAGAATGCAGAGGAACAGGCTGTACTTTATGCTGTTCAATTCCACAACAAAAGGGAAGAGAATACACTCTTCCACAATTGCATCTTTCCCAGCAGACATCAACCTTGCTTCCAGCTGGGTCTGAGAGTGCCCTGGCTGCTAATACCTTCTTAATGCTCTCCATTATCACTTGTGTGCTCCCCTTGCACAAATTGTGCAGTGAACAGACTCTGCTCATTGACTTGTAAGAGTGCAGAGAGAATTAAGTGAAACAGCCCTTTGTTTGCTCAAAGAGGCAGAGGGCAGGAGGGTTGGGGGGAGCTTGTGAGCCCACCTCACCTTCCCTTCCTGGCACAGGGCATGGACTTAACATGGCTGCTTTGCTAAGTTCAGGCTGGGATGGAGACCCATGAGTTGCTATCTGTGTCTGGCAGTGCCACATCCTCAGAATCTAAGATGTTTGGCACCTAAGGATCTTCCAAAAGCCTGGAAGACATGTCCATCACCCATGCTGTATGAAAAGAAACAGTACAGAAGTGAATCTGACTCAGCTCCATGGCAGGAGCAGGAAGGAGAGCCTGGAAAGAGGCAGAGCTGTGGAAGTAAAGAGCTGGGCACTTATGTGACAGCATCTCCAGATGGATTCGGCTGGCTTGCTTCCTCTCCCAGCCCCTGTGCTCCCCAGGGTGCCAGAGAAGCTGCGGCTCATCAGCAAATAGCTGCTGCATCCACCCACTTCCTCTAGATATAATCACACTTTTGAGAGAGACAAAACAATTTTAGGAGATTTGTTTGAAGCATTTTGGCATCCTCTGGGCTGAAATGCCTCCATCAAAAGATACTAGAATTGCATTATTAACAGCAACTCCATCTAACCTCAGACTTTTGAAGAACCACTGGAGGCCACGTGAAAATCTCCAGATTCACTGGAGCGTCCCTGGGGTGTTGCAGGTGTGACCGAGACCTGGGGCTTCGTTCTCCTGGAGAGGGCCCCAGCAGCAGATCCCCTTGTGAGCACAGAGGACCAAATCTCTGACTTGAGCACCGCCTTCCAAGCAACAGCTCTTCTGCTCGTCCTTGGTTTCCCAGCTCCAGACTTCTGTGGAGTCTGGACTTTTATCTCAAGGTAAATACACATTCTCATAACAACCTTCATTAACTTGCATAGTTAAAGATGTACCAGTGATTCATATAAAGCCCTTGCTTAACAACGGAAGAACACTGCAACTAACCTTGCCCCTTCTGCCCTTCTGCTAAGCTCCCAAAAGTACAGAAATATCTGCCGAAGGCAACTTCTATAAACAATCCACTTTACCCTTTTGTATGGTCACTTAAAAAAAAAAAAAATTAACAAAGACAAGCCAACCAACCTATTTGGCAAGCAACCTTTACTGTGACCTCCCTCAAGCTAGGCTTGGTATTTTTTCAGCACATACATCACTAGGATAAATATTTGTGTCCATGCACAAGCAGATAAACAGTCTTGGAAAACACAGGCATTGTTAAAAACAGATGATGAGTTTGTCTTAAAGAGATAAAAAAAAAAGTAAAAATAGAAGCTGGACCTTTTTGACTTTTTACTCTTTGAGGGCTTAAGACTATTTTTCAGGCTTTAGCTCCAGCCTTGTTGAGAACTGGAAAAAATTTGCAAAATAGAAACCTAAGTGTTGCACATAATCACTGCTCCAGCAGTGGATGATTTATATGAGAGTGGCGATAAGACTGCACTAACTAGCAGTGCTGTTGTGGCTGCAGTCTGCAGAGATAAGAATGGGACAGAGGCACAAAAGACCTCTAAAAAAAAGTGCTTTTTATTCACTTAGACTGAAGGGAGCTCCAAATCTGCAGTAACTCTCAGCCCTGCATTTCTTCTGCACTGCTAAAAGAGAAGCCTGAGAGATGCAGCTCTGCTACACCCCTGCTCTCACACACATCCACTGAGGATTAACACAGAGCTAGACTCTGCAGTGTCCATATACCCTCCTCCAAATCTTCTGCTCCTTCTTTCAAAAAGAAATCCAGGGGCTCAGGGGCACATCAGAGCAGAGCTAGGAGTCTCCACAAGTATCTGTTGTGGGTTATTTCAATCCTCCCTGTTTTAAACATCTTGTGTTTCCCATACCTCATGCTTCTCCACCAGCTTCCACCTGCTATTCCTTTTCAAGGCACCATTTCTCAGACACTGGGGCCTCTGGCTGCAGCCAGCAGGGCCATCACTCACCCAAGATGAAATTCCAGGGGCTGTACTCATCTGTGCTTAGGTGGGAACAGAGGGAGAAGGTTCAGGGTATCACTAAGCACATGAGAAGAGCTCAAAAACACAAGCTTTGTAACCATGGAAAGAGGCCTTCAGCAGTGGCCCGAAGTCATTGCCTACATCATCTCATATCTTGCTTTAGCCAATGATGCAAATACAAGGCTAGCAGGAGCAGATCAGACCCTCAACCTGTCCTACTTCTGGCTTCTGCACTTAGCTCAAACAGCATTCACAGAACAGCTTCCATCTTCAGCACCCTCCTTGGCTATCATGAATGCCTTATCTCAAGCTATTTGCCCTTTGTCCATTTCCCCAAGCAAAAACTCAGCTCATTTGTTCTTACCATGCTCTCCTACCAGTTGCTGCAGCTTCCCATAAGAATCTGTGCCCAAATTTACAGGGCTATTAGCAAGTGCCACAGGGGAGTTGCCATTCTTCTTTCCTTTGGGAACTGGAACGGAACTGGCTTTGCTAGTTGGTGAAGGCAGGATGGTAGGATAGTTCATGTTGCCATGGTTGGAGAGTCCAGCAGTCAGTTTAATGCTCGCAGGGGCATTGGAAGACTTACAGTTCACTTGTGGTCCTTCAACATGACAGTCTGCATGGTAAATGCTATGCACAGACTCTGAATCCGGAGGAGGTGCAGGGCTCTGCAAGTTGGGTGATGGAGAAGGAAGCATCAGCTGGCCTCCAGGCTTCATGACCTTGAGTTCCAGGTCGCAGATCTCAGGGTTGGAGCACGGCCCCCGAGGGCTCCCATTGCTGATGTGATAGTGGTGGTGATGGTGGTGGTGGTGGATGAGGTGGTGGATGGAGGTGATGCGCTTTCTGCCTCGGCGGCTCTGCCCGTTCGTGGTGCTGTTTGGGTTAATTTTTTTCCTGCGCTTGCTCTGCCAGTTATTGTACAGGCGTATTGTCCGCCGTTTCACCTTCCTGAAGATGTGGCAGATGTACTTGAGCAGCTCCTCGTAGCAGCTACCTGGCTCCGAGAAGCTGGCAATTGTGCTGTCGTTGGAGAGATAACGGGCCCGCTGCTCCTGCATCAGCTGGTTCTCCCGCTGCTTTGTTTCAGAAAACTGTGTTGCTATCACAACCAGGCACAAGTTAATCATGAAGAAGGAACCAACCTGGAGAAAACAAAACAGAAGGAATCAGCAAGGACCTAACAAAGCAACACACGCTGTCCGGACTGGAAGTATTGTTCTTAGAAATCCTGAGATTTCCAAAAGTGCCAAATCTCAGGGTCTGCTCACCAAATGTTATGTCAACATGAGCCTAAGTTGCTGTTCCTAAACCATGTTAAATTATTTTGGCATTGGCAAAGAAAGCTGTTAACAATAGCCTTCACCACTTTCCCCCTCTCAGCAGTGATGACATTTGCCACTAACGCAGGGTGCATGAAACACAACACAGTCACCCACCACAGCAAAACAGACCGCTAGGAAGCGCCCAGCCAACCCGCACAGGGCATCCTGCTTTTGAGGAGGACAATCAGGGCTCATGTGTTGTACAACCTTGTACTCTTGTATTTTTCTGAAACAGAGAAACTCACCTCCAGGAGATTTGGTGCTCCTGACTTACAGCCTGGTTCAACTGATGTGTCCTTAGGTGATACCAGGTTTTCAAAATGAAGTTCCAAGGACAAGAATGTGACGTGACCTAAGACTACATCCCCCCCCCCCCGCCGAGGGGGCCTC